>CAXIWW010000039.1:0-42500 GCA_964036315.1 Acanthosepion esculentum | reverse complement strand
CAAAGCAGTCTGAAGAGATAAAAATAGATTTGGGCTCTCATTTCCTCCTTGGCCTACTGATCGGGTCTGAAATGATTTAGTTTCAAGGTCTTCATCAGAGTTATGGTCAAAACTTGGACGACAGTTTTTAATGGATGAGAAATTTCTATTGATGTGGTCATATATTGCTGTGAAGTCAACATAGCAAGTATACAATTTTTAATTAAATAAACTCAAAATTGTGTTTATGTACACATGCAATGCTGTTTGAAATCATTTTTTTGCTTTTTAACTGATAATGCATGCTTATTAAATATCTATTGATAGGATTTTATTTATTCTGCATTGTTTATTTTTAATATTTTTTGTACTTACTGGGTCTTATGATTGAGTTGTAAAAAGTGGGGAAAAATCTGTTTCACTGAAAGTACGTTATGTGTGTTATTCTCAGAAAGCTATACTTATTTATTAAAAGTTTAAATATTTAATTAAAAATATAAATTTTTATAAAAATATTGTTTCAATGATTTTAATTGAAATCATTCAATTATTGTTTATGATCTCATCGGAACACACACACACACACACACACACACACACACACACACACACACATGTACACACAATGTTTGTCCTGGAAAGTCTGACAAGATATTTTGTCAAATTGACACAAAAATATCCTGAATCTATGAATAAGTAACTGTTAAATACTGATCAAGACATGACTGTGAACTAAATAAAACCAGAAGCTAATTAATTACATGTTCATTAAGGATTCATAATTTTAACTGCCCAAGAAAGTTTTTTTTATAACACATATAGAATTTGTTTTAAATTGTTTCTTATGGGTTTTGGTATTGTTTTTATTTATTTTTTTTTTTTACTAAAGTATCTGTTGTAGTTAGCCAGAATTAAACTAACTGAAATTTTTTGGCTGTCCTATCTTCAAAAACAGATGGAGTGGATATAATTTTTTCCAAAAACTGTTTTCATCATATAATATTAGTTATTTCAATTTTAAATATAGGTTTCTACTGTTTTATTTACTTTTGTTAGAATTATTTTGATGTTAATGAATCCCAGACTTTCCAATTATGGTATGTTAAAATTATTTGAACAGCAACAAGCTACACAGACTTATTACCTAATTTTTGACTACTTTCCCTTACACTTAGTTTCTTTATCCTATCACACTTATTCATTTTTTTCTCCCATCTAGATTTAAATTTGTCCTTATGTATTTGCTTGGTACTTCACTAGCTTTATTATGCTTTGCAAACAGTATTTATCCCAATTATTTTGCTTGGCTTATTCATCTTTATTTCTCATGTTTTATTATTGACTTTTGTTTTTATTTGCAGCATTATTAGAAGCGCGTGGCTTACCATCCCATCTCTTCGGAGCCCTTGGTCCACGCATGCATCAGCTACTCCACAGAACAATGGCGGGGGGCACCAGTAAGTTCATTATTCTACTGATGTTTACTTCTGATAGTTTCTAAGCCCACTTGAACAAACCAGATGGAATTTGCTAGTATCATGCAGTTGTTTATGGTATAGTGACCCCCTCCCTGAAACTATTGATCAACAAAGTGATTTGTTTTGACTTTTTGGTATTTGAAATTGTTCATTATAACCTCATCAAACTTAATATTTTCCCTATTTTATGGAAGTTGAAGGGTGTCTATCTTAGTTTCTTTTGTTCTTTTATCATTTTCTCTATCTTTCCTTTTTATATTTTGCTTTTATTTTAATCTATTTCTTGCTTTCATTTAGTGTTATAGTAATAACATTTTATTCCTAAGATCAGAACAGATTTTCCTCTTATTGCTAATTCATTAATCATTTACCAAGTTTAGTGAGCAACAGTTTGATCATTCTTTTCTTGTAGTTATATTCTGTTAGTACTGTCTTCATGAGTATCACTTATGCTTGTTATTTGCTGCATGCTACTTTTATACTCATCTCTTTATGCTTTATTTTGCCAGATTGACAAGTTTAAACATGACCTATAATTTTCATCATAGCTTTTGAATTTTTTCAAAACTTGAAAAATTCATTCAAATTTAAATGCTAATTCATAATTGACTTTTGTGACTTGTAACTTCCTAAAAAAACAAATTTTCTTGTAACCATAATATATACTTGAAATAATACCAGGTTGGATGTGTTCTCTTTATTTCTGCGAATCTATTGTAATGATTAAATTTCTATTGGAACTTGCAGTTACATTTTTTATAAAGAGAACATTATTTTGGGGGCTGAAATTTTGTTTGAACTTGTTTCAATTTTGAACTTGATTGTTTGTTGATTTTTTTTTTTATAATTTTTAAACTCCCAAGGTATATTGATGATTAACAATATTTCCCTTTTCAGGAAAAGATTGCTGAAATTTTGATGCACAATATTGCAAAAAAAAAAAATCTTATTTTAAAAGAATTAAATAAAAAAGAACTTCAAGTACTTAATTTAATATCATTTTTTTTGTTTTTTTTGTTTTTCAGTGAACAAAGTTCAACAGTTGTTACAAGGTTTACAAGCTGTAAATGATGAAGGACAGCAATTGACAGCTGTTATTGAAATGTGTCAGGCAAGTTTTTTTTATGTATCTGGCACCTTAGCATGACAGTTATCATGAAAAATAGGTATTTTCCTTCAATTATGTATGAATGCTTTCCACACCAGAGACCCCTTCCCCAAGTGTTTAATAAAATTCATATTTAATCCTCTATTCAGTGGATGAACTCAGTGCCCCAAGGAATCATTTTCTTTCTTGCAATGTATGCTTCTAAAGTTAAAAACTCTGAAGGGAATAAACATTACAGTGATATAACTTTTAATGGAACTTCATCTTCATCTCTAAAGGAACAAAGGAAGGAAGAAAAGGCACTCATGAATCTGAGAATTCAAACAACTCTAGCATTTGTGATGAAGAACCACCACTTCAAATGACCTTCATTTACAAGTGATAAGGTCAATGATTGACCATGTCATTAATATTACCTCTCTGTCCAGTGCTGTAATCAAAATTTTAGTTTATGGCTTTTTCTGAAGGGTATTACACAAGTGCCATCAACATTTGTCTTTAGATAGGATTTTGATAAAATATCACTTTAATTGATGGTGGGATATGGAGTGTTCCAGCAATATTGGCTCTAGCAGAGGCTTAGAAACAAATTCCGACTGCAAATCGCCATTATAAGAGGAAATGTCCAAAAAGTCTTTCATCAATTCCAATAAATGTATTTTTATTCATTTCTGTTAATTAGCTTGAAGATAAATGAGTTTAAAGCTTTACAATAAATTATTTGTTTGAAGGATTAACCAATGATTCATTTCATGAAACAAATCTAAGTTTTGTAGTCATTACTATCCTTATTAGACAAGTTAAAATTGCATAATTTCAAAATATTTTTCAAAATTGGATACATCTCTGAGAAAAGGCATTCATATTACAGAGAAAAAACAGTTGAATTCCTCATCCCAAAAGTTGCTAAATTTCAGCAATGTACTTCCAACGGGCACTTTTTAATGCCGAGTTCAGGATGCTATACTTTTGACTGTTTTTGCTCTACTTTCAAATTGCACTTCTGACTGTTTTTACATGATGTAAATATGAATTTTTTTTAATTAACATATTGATAAACAGTTTACCATTTCTGTTGTGCTATGAATCTTAGCAAGAAGTTGCAAGGCATTAACTGTTGAAATGAAATTTATATAAAAAACAAATTCGCCTTTCTGTCATTTTTTAACTGTTTTGTTTTTAAGAACACAATTTTCCCAAATATTTACGCTGGTTGAATCTAATAATTATTGATTCCATGTTTCTTTTACTTCAAGACTACCTATATTTCAGTTACATACTGTTAAAATTGACTTCTGGCCAATTTTGAATGGTCATAAGTTGGTTACTCTCTGAACAATCAAGATAAATTTGGTAACATTTTTTTGTTTTGTCAAGTTCTCTATGTTGATTAAAAGGTTTTAGATATATTGAAAATAAAATTTTAGTTTAGGATACCTAGTAAAAAGCATATAGATTTTCTCATCAAGTATGTGCCAACAGATTAGCTACTATGGCACAAATTACAGATAATTTTAATTGGGACGAAGGAACACATCACAGCATAAATACATTGGGCCTTGTTATGTAAGGCAGCTGCAAATGAACCATTGTTAATCACTGATTATAAGTTGGATGTAAGTTGGTTTGATGAGTTTCACTTTCTCCTGAATGAGGTTGAAGGCAGTTTAAATTGTGCTTCATTATCCTGAAAATGCAATGACTCCAGATTGCACTATGAGAACAATAAACTGGTAAAGGTAGTGTGATTGTTTGGGCATCATTCTGTTGAGAAACACACACTTGGTCCTATCCATGTTGAAGGTATTTTGTTGATTACTACCTATCTCAACATCATCAAGACCAAATACATCCTTTTACAGCAACAAGTCTTCTAATTATGATGGTTTTATCTTATGCAGAACAATGTATCTTGCCACAATAGATAGGAATGGTTTCAGGAACCTGAAGGAGAATTCAGTATGTTGCCCTGGCCACAAAACTTATTGAGCACTTATAAGAGTATTTGTCCAACGGATTCATTCTGCAAAGATTTCACTATCGTTTGCAGGAGTTAAAGAGTTTGCTGTTAACATTCTAGCACCAGATCATAGAGAAAACCTTTTAAAAGTCTTCTAGAATTCATACCTAGATGGTCATAATGTCTTAGTTCATCATTATATTTGTTTCCAAATTAGGTTTTAGATAGATTTACATTTCATCTTGTTATTAATAAAGTTGTTTCTCGTGTATTTTTATAGTAATGATAAATAATGTTTGCATATTTGTATTTTTTTTACTCTCTCTGCCATCTTAAAAACTTATACATGTCATACCAAAACTATTAACCAAAATAAACTTTACATTTGCATGTTGAATTTCTCTGTTAAATATTACTAATAATGTACATTGCTTTTTATATTTTAGTTGTTGGTAATGGGTAATGAGGATACCCTTGCTGGCTTTCCTGTAAAACAAGTTGTCCCTGCTCTTATAACATTGTTGCAGATGGACCATAATTTTGATATGATGAATCATGCTTGTCGAGCATTGACATACATGATGGAAGCCCTTCCTCGTTCTTCAGCTGTAGTTGTTGATGCTGTGCCTGTCTTTCTAGAAAAGGTAACTTAGATTAGTAATTATGTTAAACCAACTATTCTTGTTCCATTTGTTTGTTTGTTCCACTTGGGAAAAAATTACATTACAAATAATAAATACAATGTTCATTTCTTAGATATTCAAGTTAACATGTATCTGTTGTTCTAACTAGAACTTTATAGCCAAATATTTTCCTATTTTTTAATATTTTCAATGGATTTAACTTGGAAATTTAAAAAAATTAAATATAATTTTTGAGCTTGAAATAAATCATTCAAAACTCATTGAATTTCTACTACTTGTTCAATAATAGTTTGGTTAGGTTTGCTTAATGTTAGACAGTAAATTCAAGACATTTGAAAAAAATTCCTTTTCTTTTTGAAAGAAATTGTTGAAATTTTATTTATTACAAAAAGTAAATGAAGTATAATTTTAGTGATTTTTCTCTTTAGTTACAAGTGATTCAGTGTATGGATGTTGCAGAACAGGCACTCACTGCACTTGAGATGCTGTCACAAAGACATAGTAAAGCTATTTTACAAGCTGTCAATGTAAGTGTTTCATATTGTAATTTTTAAAAATCTTTTTATTTGATTTTTAGAATCTCTTGTAAAACTTATTTTGTGAAATATTAAATAACTCTTTTTGACATTTATTTGATTTGATTATGATTTGGATAGGTATATTAACTAAGAACTGTTTGAAGTCATGTCATTTTGATTAAACGTGATTGCATTATGATGAGATAAATTAAATTTTATCCTTATTTAAAAAGTCATTTTAAATTAATTTATGGTAGGGTTAACATGCTGTTAAATAAATGTTGTTTTCAATATTAGACAATTTTTTCTCTCTTAAAAGTGAACAGGCTTAAGTTTACACTAGATTGTACATATGTTCAAATGTATGTGAAATTTTTTTATGCATTTTTGTATTGGTATCACCAGATCCATTTGTTAAATGAATGTTTATGATTACATCCAATTGGCAGCAAAGTTCAAATGAATGATTGTCTTCAATAAATATTGATATGCTATGTGATAATTATTAATTTAAGATTTTTTTTGTTTGTATCATACTAAACAAAATAGAGTGGAGTTATGTGTGCTTTCCAAGAATTTATTTCCTTTCTTCAGCATGGCAACTGAAATTCATACACATGTTAAATCAAAATACTAAAATGGATTGCTGTTAAAACCATATAATTTGCGCACATGTGTAATTTACACAGGTGATTTTCAGGATAAAATTTGTTCAAAAAGCTTTTACTCGCATAAAATTTGCACCAAAAAATTTTCAGAATAGCCGATATGGCCAGGGTGAAGGGGTTTTAAATTTAGTTGTATTTAGCATAATTTCACTTATTAGATTTTATTAAATTTTCATTAAATAAAAATAATTTCTGTTAAGGTAATTTCATTAAGGTAATTATCACATTAAATTACATGACCCAGATTATGCTCACATGTAGAAGTCAGGATCGTGTGATTGTCAACATTGTAAACAACTTTCTTTTCTCAACAATTTTTCAATTTCACAACAAAACAAGAAAAACAAACAATAAAACCATACAGTTTTAAGATTATCCATATCGTTACATTTCTTCCAATCAAGAATATCCATATCACTATGTATTGTGATAGGTAGAAACTACAAGGAATGTAAAATATGGCCTGGGTTGTGATTATCAGCATGAACATCAGACTTCAAAAAGTAGTTAGCCATTTAATATTTTAGCAAATTTATACAGAAAATGTAAGCATTGTACTATTCAGCATAAATAAGTCATTACATTTGAGGCCTTATTTTTTCAGTATAAACTCATACTGACATTAAATGGGTCAACTTCTGGTACAAATGTTTACATTTTGTATGTCTTTTTTTCAACAAGAAAAACAAAAAAAAACAAAAAAACTGGAAATGATCTACCCATGTAATTTATGCACCCTCTAAAGTTTATTTTTATTTTTGCAAAAAAATATGCGTAAATTACATGGGTTTTTATGGTAATAGTTTCATAAATAAAATAATTTTATATACAATTCAGTATAAAATTAACTATTTTTTTTTTTTATTTGCATTTACTTTAGGGTGGGATAGCTGCCTGTCTGATGTACTTGGACTTTTTTTCAATATCAGCTCAGAGATCAGCATTGACTATCACTGCTAACTGTGTTCAAAATCTTAGTGTTGAAGAATTCCATTATATCAGAGAGTCATTGCCATTACTTAGTGCTCGACTGAATCATCAGGTAAATTATAATCTTATCACTTAAACATCACTTGCATAAACTGTAGTTGTTTTGTTTCATTGTTATAGAATTCATAAATGTTTGAAAATATCTCTAAAAATTATTTTATTGGAATTTTAATGAATTACATTGCTCTGTTCAGTATTTTATTATGGAAAAACAATTGAATTTTGAATTAATTTTCTTTTTTGTTCCTTGAATGCAAGGGTCATGTATGTAAATTTTTACATGAAAATGAAAGCTGGAAATTATGCTTACAGGTAATTTTATCTTTATGAAATTGTATCCTTAAAGTTTTTGTTTCCTTCTAAATTCTGATAAATTTTAAACTTTTGTATTACTCTCATCAGAATAAATCTTATTAGACTGTTCCAGCTGCCATCTCAGCTTCAAAATTTTAATGCTTGAAACTTACTCTAATTCTAGAATAAGTGAACTATGAAGCTTATTTGAATTAATAAACATGCGGAGATAACTAGTAATGGAAATAATTGCTTCATTTTGATTAATAACATAATTATCTTGTATTTTTAAACACCTATATTTTTAGGATAAGAAATCAGTGGAAAGCTGCTGCCTTTGCTTCTCCCGTCTTGTTGACAACTTTCAACATGATCAAAGAATTCTAAAAGAGATTGCTGTTCATGGCCTTTTGACTAATATCCAGCAATTGGTAAACTCTTATTTTTACTTGTTTGAATATCTGTAATTATTTTTAAATGCTTAAACATGATTCATACCAGATGACCATGAAATTATACTGAAATCTTAATTGAAGAAACATTTCATGCATTTATAACTGTTAATGTTTTCTTTGGTGATTTGTGGCATATTTTACTAATTTCTTTTCAAATTTTTCTCCTATAATTTTATTTAAATGCTTTCATGTGAAATTTAGTCTGTTTGCTGTATAAAAAAAGAAGCTTTTCCTGGTATTTTGAAGACTGTCATGGTGGTATCATGATTCTCATTGCCAAAATAATACAACCACAAATCTTAGTTACACTCAAAGCAAATTATATGATTGTTAAAGGTGGTGGTACCATCACTTACAAGTATGTGAATTCCTCTCTTAGATTTAGGGTTCTTAGTCACCAGCTGTGGCACTTAATGTTTTATCTAGTGCTCGCTAATTGTTATTCAGTGGATTAAATTTGAAAATTGAGATGAAGATAGATCATCATTTAGTAAAATAAATTATCTTGATTATTACATGTTGATAGACGTAACAACTCTATCTTCGATGTGATTTCCTTAGAGCAGTGCATCAGTTTTTTAAAATTCTATAACTCTGTAATTCCATATAAAAAAAAATTAAAACTTTTGTTTCCCCTAAGAAAATAGTCTTAGGGAAACAAAAGTTTTTTTTTTTTTTTTTTTTTTGTTAATGTATACTTACTTTCCAAGAGGATGAGCTCCCTTAATATCTGCATTTTGTGAACTGCACCAGTTTTTTGCATAGATAAGACATCCGTTATCAACAAACAAGTTGCCTACTATATGCAAGGGAATTAGGCTGACCTGGCAGTGTCTTATTTTGTATAAGAAAAAGGTTACACTCATTTCAAATGTATTGTTTATAAATGTGTGAGATTTGTCTAAATAAGTAAAACTTGCATTCTAGAATAAGGTAAAATCTTTGTTAGGAAAAATATCTCTGCACTGTTTAACCTCGACTAACTGGTAAGTTTTGTATTTCAACTTAAAATTAGTGTAACATTTCTTTGTAGCTGGTTGTGAGTCCTCCTATAATCAATACTGGGACTTTTGTGATGGTAATACGGATGTTAGCTGTTATGTGTGGCAGTTGTCCTGACTTGGCAGTGGTGCTGCTGAAACAGAGTGAGTTTAATTTCCTTTGTGTGTGTGTGTGTGTGTGTGTGTGTGTGTGTTATATATTCATGTTTCATTAAATAATATAGACAAGTTTTGCCTATTTATTTTATGTAAATTCTTTTCATATCGTCTGATAAGCTTAATAACATTATCATTAAACGAAGAAAGAAAATCACAATATTGATACATATTTTTAATCCAATCTAAGCTTTCGGCTTACATAAGCCATTATCAAAGATGACAATTACATTACAATATATTAAGCAATACACGGACGAGAAAGTGATGATAGTCTGTTTCTGTTTACATGGATGATTTCCAAGCAACGATAAACACGTGCATATAAGACGCTGGAAGCGAAAAATCACACCGCAGCTCATGACGTCACACATGACCACGTGAGAGTGAATTAGAGAAGTATTAAGTATGGGAAGCCATTGGCATAAACCAATGGCTTCTGTTACCAGTTATAGGCATTTAAGAATATTTGTGGAGATTTCATAGTTTTTGTTCAGGTTAGGTTTCAACTGTTTCATGTATATAGCTTCAAGAATTTTTAGTTTTTGTTTGTTTTCATGTTTAAGTATAGTAGTGTTTTCAATAAGGATTTTCTAGAATTGTGTATGCGGCCAGGCATGTTGTTTTAAATGCCTAAAAATGTTAGTTATCATTCAAATGTAGTGTCAAGCGTCGTGAAAGCGAGTTTGTGGTATGACCAACATAAATATTATTTAATTCGTTGGAGATACAATCTCCCAAAGGGCACTTGAATTTGTAAACTATGTAGATTTTTTGCAAATCGTTAACCGGGGGGAGAAGAATCATTGCGAATAATTGAGTTGGATATACTGGATTTAGTTTAGTATATGATTAACTTAATTTTTTTTCTAGGATCTTATTGTGGGAACCTGACATACCTACAAATGGACTCTTCCACAGTTATATAGTGTGGCTACCAATTTCTAGTAAAGAGGAAGTCACCAGGTGTGAGTCACCAAGAGTATCACCGAGTGAGTGTATGAATGAGGACACCAGTGTGAGAAGTACTCTCCACTCCACATACTTTGTACCACATTTCTGTGAATAATATATCGTTTAACTTTATATCCGAGTCTGTGTTATTTTTCTATGGTTTCAACACCATAACAGATCTGTTATAGATATATATTAGTATTTACTAATTGTTTTAGTATATTTTCATCTTGTTTATAATTTGCATGCATTTGATTATGATATAGGAGAGTAATATGTTTGAGATTAGTAGAAGCAGTATTATGTACTATTTGCTTAGTATTGAGATTTCTAACGGCTTCCCATACTTAATAATTCTCGAATTCACTCTCACGTGGTCATGTGTGACGTCATGAGCTGCAGTGCGATTTTTCGCTTCCAGCGTCTTATATGCACGTGTTTATCGTTGCTTGGAAATCATCCATGTAAACAGAAACAGACTATCATCAATTTCTCATTCGTGCATTGCTTAATATATTGTACTCTAATTGTCGTCTTTGATAATGGCTTATGTAAGCCGAAAGCTTAGGTTGGATTAAAAATATGTATCAATATTGTGATTTTCTTTCTTTGTTTAATGATAATGTTATTAAGCTTATCAGACAATATGAAAAGAATTTACATAAAATAAATAGGCAAAACTTGTCTATATTATTTAATGAAACATGTATGAATGAAAAAATGCTGCCTAATACACACAAAATATATATATATATATATATACACACACACACACACACCCACTGTATATATTTGTATATAAGCTAACTTTCTGTATAGCGTGACTCCTGAATTTTTTGCATGAGTTTTAACCCCTCCAGAAAAAACTTGTGTAAAGTTCAACTGGTCACCAAAAATGCATGATTTTTAATTTAAAAAAAAAAAAAAAAAAATATACCTTTGTATAGTGCAATTTCAAAACCTCCCCCATTTTGTGTTTTAAAAAAATGATTTGGATTTTTATATTAATAATTGGATTATTTTTTCCCCAGAAATAGCAGAAACTTTATGCTACTTATTGGTTGGTGCTTCAGATCAAGCTTCACAAAATATTGAAGTGAGTAAATTGCTGAAATTTTAAAATGGCTATTACAT
The DNA here is from genome assembly GCA_964036315.1 of Acanthosepion esculentum. Lineage (NCBI taxonomy): Eukaryota > Metazoa > Mollusca > Cephalopoda > Sepiida > Sepiidae > Acanthosepion > Acanthosepion esculentum. The sequence goes on along the minus strand of CAXIWW010000039.1, from coordinate 31,161 downwards.
TTATTTTAAAATTATAACTAGAATTTGTTGCTCGCTTTGATTATAACAAAAATAGTTTAATTGAATGGGATTTTTATAAACAAGATAATTTCAGTATATTACTGGCAAGAAATTTTAAATATAGTACTTTATGAAATATTTCCAAAGACAGCCATCACAGTACTTTCATTTAATAGACTGGATTCAACTAAATATTTACATAGCGTTTATCATTCAGCTTTTGCAGATAAAATTAGCATGAAACATGCATATACACTATGTGAACAATATACTTCTGAACAAAATGAAGGGTCTGGTTCAAAATTCCTTGAATATTATTGACTGTGATACATCTAAAGAATATTGAAATAACAAAAACTGAAATGTTAGTTTGAAAGAAAGCATAATATGACAAGTTTTCATTAGTAACTATTACATTTAAACATTTAAAATGATACCTTTAAGAGAGTTTAATTATTTATACATTAATTTTTTTGTAAATCTTAAAAAAAAATTACAAAATTTTAAATTCATTAAAAACTTAATCAAGTTATAGAATAAGCTTAATAATACAGAATCCTTTATCTTTCAGTGGCTAAAACGAAGTATATTAAAATATTACTGTAAACTTTTTACTTGTTTGAAATAGCCTGATTTTAATTTAATTTTGAAAAAGTTCAATAGGTTTATTGGATGGTATTTGTTTTAATCAAATATTAAAATTGATAAAGCCAATAAAGACATTTCAAGTATTTCATTGAAAATATTGCTGAATTTAAAAAAAAACAAACAATTATTCTGAAAATATTATTGCTGATATGAAGTTGATTATTTCTGTTACATTTTAAAATTTGGAGATATTAAATTTGAATGTTAGTTTGTAAAACCTATATTATTTAGGAGCAATAAATAAAGAATTTAATTGATTTAATTTAATTTTTATATTCAGCTGATTTCGAGGACACCTCAAGAATTATATGAAATTGTATGCTTGATTGGGTAAGTTTTTTTTTTTTTTTTTTTTTTTTTTTTTGTTACTCCTCAGCGTAGATTTATCTAATCTTTGAAATAACTTTATAAAACATCATTTGACATTTGTAGCAGATTTTTTTTATCTATATTTCTCATGTTGTCTGTCTGTCGTGGGCGTTGTTACCTCGCCCAGGCCGCATTTCTCACTCGATTTTGATGCGGTTTTCACCACAAGTTTGCAAATGGCTGCCATAAGGACATGAGAGAGCCCGATTTTTGAGTTTGGACTCAGGTTCCGAAAAAATTGATAATCGAAAAAATCTGCTTACAGAAGGAATGATCGCATTTCAACCAAATTTGACACCCTCTTAGATTCTACCATTAGAAGTGTTGTCCAGAAGTTTCATGACCATGAACCCCTAAACAGCGCGGAAAATCAATAAAACACAAAAACCGATATGCCCAGATTGCGCCTGAACCGCATGTCGGTTTTTAGCGAAAACCAACCGGATTTATGAGGTCATTGGGAGTCACCAAGTGAAGTTTCAACTCTGAGCGCCCCCCCCAAACAGAGTGCAAATCGACAATCGGTCAACTCTTAAAAATGTTTTTCCGGTTGGGTAATTTCCTAAATGCAGATTAATTTAAGGTCACGCTATGCACGGGAAGAAACAGGTTAGTGCGTACAGTGGAGTGGAAGAAAACATTTGAGCTCAAATTCTGGAATGGGTGCCGAGCCATTGAAATTCGGCTTTTTTATCCCTGCTACCAGGTCTGACTTTGAGCCACAAATGACATATTCGACTTTGTCAACACTTTTGCTTTAATCGTCGCATCTTACCAAAACAAGCACTTCCTTTATTCGCGTCCTTACTGAAAAAAAACCCGCGTACGTGCTGAGTGAAAATGGTTCCGCCCTCAACAGTCCATTTTCCAATTCTTTAAACCTTTTCTCAGACCTGACGAGTTTTTGCGCTAAAACAGCAGGGCTTCCTCCCAATCCATTTCAAAGCTAATGCCGGCAAACGGTTAGTGGCTTTTCGTTGTTGCACAAACCAAAGAAGCAAACACTTCATTGCAGCTCCTTGCATTCTCATCGCCGGCATCACGTGCGTTAGAGACAAGCTGCATATGCAGCAGGCAGCTTGACCCTGTTTACGGCTAAGCCTCTCGCTTGCCAAATCATGCGTGAATGCGTGCTAACATCTTCCATTTTGCGTGAGCTCATTCATTGGTCTAAGTCATGGCCATTGTCCAGTCTACACCAATCAATGACAAGTCTCGCTCCCTTTAAATACCTTCAGCGCGGCTGCATCTGCACTCGCGTCTTGATTTGAGCGCCATTAACTAATCTGTCCTTGGATTAATTGACAGCTTCCTGCTACCGCAAGTTACCTATTTGCTTAAAAGTTTGCATTACTCATTTTATTTCTGCGTGCTGCCTCTACTGCGCAGCCCTGTCCATCTTACCCATTCCATACCTATTTCTACCTTTTCGTAGTTCAGTTTTGCTATTAGACAGTTAATTGCTGTCGCAAGTTACTTCTCTTCTGCCTTTACTATGAGGCCCAGTACACCTCAGTGTTTCACTACTTTTTAACCTTCAACGTTTTGGTTGCGTAACCTTTTCCTGCAGCACCGTTTTCGTGCTGCCAGAAAGCACTGCCCATAGCTAGGAGCTCCACTGCATTTTTAGTTTTCGTATACAACGAGGTTGCACCGCTTCAGCATCAACAATCTATTCGCATTCTTACACAGCATTTCTGCAACCCTTCAAATGGCTTCTACACAACGAACATCCGCACGTCAGCAACTGAAGACCCCTAACACCGTTAACGTTACACATGCAGAACAGGCGACTGCGGAGGAACACATAATAACTCTGATTACAGATGATCATATAGCGTCTACTTCAACCTCTGCTTTGCACTCTTCTGCATGCCGTGGCAATGACCAACCTGGCAGCTCTGCAAAGGCTGCAAAAACACCCAGGCGAGGCAACTTTAGCAGGCATTCTAAAAAAGCCTCACCGGCTAAGGGGAAATGGGAGCAGGATTCCATTGAGTGTGCCTCCTTGGGGGAGAAGCGGCTGGCGTCTACTTCAATCTCTGCTTTGCACTCTTCTGAGTGCTGTGGCGATGACCGACCCGGCAGCTTTGCTAAGCGTGCTAAAATACCATGGCGAGGCAACCTTAGCAGGCATTCTAAAAGAGCCTCTGCAGCAAAGAGAAACCGAGGTAGAGGCCTCTTTCAGGCTTTCCGGTCAATCTCAACAGAGGCAGTATGTTTTGTCACATGAAATGCTTGGTGAGTGTAACTACCATTTGTACTGCAAATCAGTTTACATATATTCGTTGAAAAGTAAGAGGAAACTACCTAAACGCTTGGAAGACAACAAAAAAGTGGCTTCATCACAAGCGCTTTTGCGGTCTCGACAGAGCCTGCATCGAAAAGCTACTCGCAATGCAGCCGAGGCCGCTGCAACTTCCATTCGACGGTTCCAGGAATCCATGGCTGAGAAAACTGCACGCCATGCATCCGATGCTGCTGCAACTTCTGCTGCAAGGGTGTCGGAAAGTTCCGCGCACAAGGCGGCAACGTGATGCAATTTCAACTTGCGCTGCTAGAGCTGTAGAAGGACCTACTGAAAGGCTTGAAAGGTTGTAGACTGTTAACCAGCGCTGCCCTGCACAGCGAGGGCTCTGTAGCCCACCAAAGCAGTTTTGGTTTAAGCTGGTGTTCAACTATGAGCCAGTTTTGAGGCTTTCCGGTCGCAGAGACCTCCAAATAGGATCCATGTCAGTTGTCTGTGGGCATTGCAATGCCAAAAAATGGCCTGGAGTCTGCAGTTCAGATGGTAAGGTAGAGTTGCCACCTTTTCAAGAGCTACCTGCTCCGTTGAAAGCTCTGTTGGAGGGTTCCAGTCCAGACTCCTAACATTTCCTCGCAAAAATCAGACAGTACAATTGTGCCTTCCAGATGACCTCTTTTAGTGGTAATGCCTTCCGCGAAGTCGGTTGGAATCCCACCTTCAAGGTTCAAGGTCAGGTTTACCACCGGATTGGGTCTCTTTTGCCGGAAACTGCCACGGGTTCGGCCTTTCTACAAATATACTTCATAGCTGACTACAATCAACAGGCAGATGCCCCGCATGGGCATTATTCCCGAGAACGATACAGGCCAGGACAATCATCCTCGCAGGAATATCATCATGAGTCTCCAACAAATATAAAAATGTAGTCTACACTGAATTTCTCAGCCAGTGATACACATAAACTCCATTCCATTTTTCCTTTCCATGTAAGAAAATTGAGGTCCCTGCACTTTCACATCCATACTTACTGCAAATGCTATTCTACATGTATGCTAATTTATTGGTTGCAATAGAAAATTTAACATCGCCGATTGCAGTGTGGATTTCAACAATTGACTGCTTTAAATTTCTATTGAGGAAAACCCAAACTGGTCGTTAATCACATCTTGCAAAGTTGTCACCAATCGTATTGCAAAAACTGAAGAGATTCGTTTGTCAGAGAAGTCGAGCGCGTCCACGCAAATCAGTACTCATTTTAGCGTTTGGGCATTTGAGAGAGTTGGGTATGGTGTACAATGCATGCTTCTGCTGCACACACCACTGCAGAACTGAAAAAACCTATTACTCTTCGATTTGAATGGTCAAACTGAGGAAGCTTCTTGAGGAGAAACTTTACTCGATTACGTTGCAACAACATCTAACTGCTCACGTATTGTGATGCTGATTGTGGAAGCTGCAGTGCCGTCTTTTGGGCAAAAGATGCGTCCCTTTTTTGCATTCAGCGATTGGTTGCATACGAAAAGATGTCTCAAGATTTGAATTTTTTGTGTTCAGCTATGTCTCTATTCAAAACCACAAATCCAGCATTCAATATGTTTGATTTGGCATGGACTTCAATTTTCTTGCATGGAAAGGAAAAATGGGATGGAGTTTGCTGAGGACTGGCTGAGGACTGGCTGAGGACTTCAGTGTAGACCACATTTTCAGCTTTTTGTGAGGGTGAATAAAGGAAAACATCATCGAACCTGCCGACTCGAGAGCAGGCTATGTAAAGTTGGCTGTATGAGAAGCACTGCTCCTCTAAGTGTACACCAGTGACAGACAGTGTTTGTCCTTGGGCCTTATTAATTGTCATAGCAAAACGGTGCAAATAGGAATGGAGATCTTCTGAAAGTGAAGGGTACATCGGCATCTGATGGATACAAATGCATCCTTGGGATAAGCACTTGCTCTCCTTTACCGCATTACTGTGAAGCATTGAACTCATCGCCAACTAATGTATAGTTACAAGCATCAATTGTCTCTCCTCACATCACCATACCATATGTACAGAAATGAATGACCCCGACCAGATTACGGGCTCTTTCAAAAATGCGTGCGAGACCCCTTCGTGCAGCAAAAAAATCGCTAAAAAGCTTCGGTTCGACGCTGCCATCAGCTGTCAGTTTTTGACCTCTTTTCACACCCAGGCTGCAATTAACGTCAAATATCGATTCAACTTCCGACATTTACGGTGTCAATTTGTAACGGAGACAGATTTTCAATTTGGACTCAGGCTTTCAAAAAATTGGTAAATTGGCTGGTACTCCAGTATTTGGGCCAGTCTCAATATTTCAGGAAACTGGGTTGGGTGTGAAAAAGTATTTGTTGTTAACATTGTTTTTTCATTCGGTTTTTCCAGTTACGAGTCCTTTTTTAAAGCTGATCGTCTTGTGTTCGTTTTGTTTAGTTCTTTTTTTATAACAGATTTAATGTTTAGTATAGAGCTTAGAAAAAATTTGCAGTGTGAGATAGGCAAGAAGTAAGGCATGTAGCAACATCAGCACGGCAAAAGGCACTCCTTTAAAGGCAAGGAAGGGCAAAAATATTTTAAGTCGAGTGATAGCGATTGCTGTACGAGTCGTACGATTTTTGAATTGAGCATGGGCAACGCCGGACCATACTGCTAGTTCTATATAAAATGAAAAAACATTCATTTAGAAAAAAGATCAGCCATTGATTTTAATCTATTAAAATATTTAACTTTTTCCATTTTTATTAAAGAGGAGTATAATTTATGAAAAAGAAAATGTTACATGTAAAAAAACGCTCTGATTCTATCAGATACATATAAACAAAGTTTTCTTTTTCTAGTATGTGAATTATTGAAACAAAGGTGTAAGATTTTTCACTAAATATATTTTACCTTGATCAACATTCTATGTAAACATTACAATAAACTAAACTGTTATTAAATATTTGAAGCCACAAAGATGTAAAAATGTTTGGAAAACGAACATAAATACCTAACATAGTTGCAAGACATTGATATTTTGTTCATCAAATTTTAGAAAATAATGAAAATTGAAGAAAATTTAAGATGGGTGCAAAGTTTAAACAAAGTAATCATCTCGGTAGTAAAACTGTTTGCTAATTATAACATCTGAAGCTGATTGTCATAGAAGAGATGAAAAATTCAGATTTGATTCACTATTATGATTTATTTTGCTTGAACCTTGGTCAATATATGGCTTGTTGATATATTTATGAAAATGGGTTGTTTTGTCATTTTTTTTAGAATATGTCTCTCCACCTTTGAGAGCACTAGTGTGACTTCTACAGAGTTGTAACTTGTATAATACTTCTGAAATATTGATATAAAATTTTGTTCTGTTTTGAACAGTTAAAATCCATTAATTATATATTTTTTGCCCCTGTAAAGAATTCAAACTTGCCTTACATTTTCTTTCTTTATTTTTATTTATTTTTTAGCCTGATCTTGAGATCTGAAACAATTTTATTTAGCATTTTCTATGACGACAATAAGAATCTCTTTATTTGGATATGAGGCCTTTCATTTAACCTGGAAATGAATCCCTTTGTTTCATATTCACTTGATCTCTATCCACTGTATCAAATTTAACATTGTTATATTAACTCCATTTAAATTGGTCTTTATTTTTCTAATCAACACATGTACACCTGTTTCTTTTTTGCATTTTTTTGGATTTTGTTGTAGAGTAGGACTTTGTACATTCTACTCTTCCCTACTACTGTGACAATAGATGCTCCTGCTTATAAATATGGCAATTAGCCACATTAGAGTAGGATTTGAGTAGTATTACTTTTTTCCATTCTATGTATGAGTATTTAATAAACCTCTTGTTTCCCTCTATCTAGTCTTCTCTTCCTTCAATACTCTAACTACAGCCTTCCTAATTCTCAGCTATTTTGGACAGACACAACATTACAACGGATTTATTTTGACTAGGTTATGTGACAATTCCTTAATTAAATTAATCTAACCTCACTGTTAATAGTGATAACTTGTAAAATCCAACTCGTGAGTTTTCTTTCTTGCCACAAAAGCAAAAAATACACAACAACTGAATATAATTTTAGCTTTTCAGGTTCAAATAATCATTTCTGGCAGTGATTTAAATAAAAACTCCTTAATATTCATTGCTTGTAGTTTTTTCTTTTCCATTGTGAAAAATATGGTAACCAAGTTCTATTATTAACAATATTATTGTTAGGATTTAGTTTAAAATATGTATAAAACAAAACGATGAACACAATATCAACTTTGAAATGATAAGCATAAAAAGATTGATAAAATTTGTATTTCAGTTCAAATGTTTTGAGACAGAGGAAATATGCAAAAAGATATGTGTAATAAATACATTTTATTTTATTTTCCAGAATTTAAAATAACTTTAGCAATTTATTTGAAGTTTATATTTTAACAAATTCTTTTCTTTTTTTAGAGAATTAATGCCTAAATTACCTTCAGATGGAATATTTTCTATTGATTCTATGTTGAGGAAAGGTTCTTCAGTTAGTGGGGATGCAGTTATTTGGCAGTGGAGGGATGATCGTGGTATGTGGCATCCTTATGCTTTGATCGACAGTAGAATAATTGAGGTGAGATTAAAATTTTCTTTTTTCTGAATTATTTTGAATTCTTTTAGTTGGTTTTATATTAAATCATTGATAAAAATCTAATTTTTTTTTATATTTCAGTCTTTTTCCTTAATTTTTTTTATTACCTAATTTAATGATCATTTGAATCACAGAACTTAAATCACTTGTTTTATTTAATAGTTAATTTTTAAAAAAATGATAGTGTAGAATTTAAGTAAAATTTTTTTGAAAATGATAGTGATTTTATTAGGTATTCCAAACTATTTTTCTTCAATATATCTAAGTTTTTCATGTAGGTAACAAAACATGCTACAAAATTTATCTTGCTAGCTCAATTAGCAACTGATTGATAACCATTCAAAGTTTGTCAGATTTTCTGTTTTGGGTGTGACTGGGCCAGAAGCCCATTTTAATAGTGTATATGTGAAAATGAAGGCTTTAAAAAAGTGAAAATTCAATATAAATGCAATGTCATTAAGTAATAAAAGAAATGAAATTAAACACCTGATGGCAACTTTGACCATTCATATAAATTTCAATTCTACAGTTAAGTCATTGAAACTTAATGTTTCATAGTATGTTAGAGATTAAGCTCAATTTTTTTTCATGGGAATACATCAATAAAACAATTCCTATTTCATCATGTAAGTACAGGCAGATGCAAAATTTGAAAATAGGGCAAAAAATATTTCTTGAACATGCTGAAAAAAGTATCTGGTGGATACTTTGGAGCTAGAAACTTGATTATTGCACTAGTTGGAGATGTAATATCAATGACTTGGCCAATATAGAAACTGAAATCATAGTATACAGCAATCTAATGACCTTATTTTTCATATCTGAAGATCACTTGAGATGGTTCTTCAGCACAGTAACCAGAGTTATGAGGTCTTTAAGTTCCTGTAATGTAATTTACAATGGCAAGGAATTCATCAGCTACAAAAAAGCATCATGAGAAGAATCTAAAACTGCTCTTTAAGTCCTCTTCTTCTTTTGTGGCTAAAATTTTCTTGGCTATGTTAAATGTTTGTTGAACTTGCTTCATCAATCTTGATTGTTTCATCCTTGTATTAGGATAGTTTGCAGCACCTTGGAATAAAACGTACAATTCTTGTATCACAAAAGAAATATAAAAAAAGAAGAGTGCTCCTTAACAGATTTTGCAAAAAGAATTGTCTTCTAAACTTGTGAGCTCTTTTCCTATTTAAGTGCTTCCCTCATGGAACCATAAAAGTTGCAGAAGTTAGGCTATAAAATAGATGAGACCTCACCAGAACAGCAGTCAGATTACTGGGTATTACTACCATACCATTTAAAAGCATTATTTTACATATACAAAGTTTCTCTATTTTCCCGTTTTTTTTTTGTTTTGTTTTTTTGGACAAATACAAGTGTATAAAGTTTAATTAAAATATGTATTTCTAGTTTATTGTGACACTATTTAGCTATGGTAAATAATTAACTAATTAACCATAAAAAATTACACAAAATACTGAGAATGGAAAAGAAGATACCCTGAGATTTTAATTTTTTACGTTAAAAATAAGATTAGGTTACTTTTCTCAAAAATCTGAGAATTGGCGTAAACAGTGGACTCACAAAAAGGCCATATGCAAGCTTTTGACAATTGATTAATGATATTTGTAAAAGTATTGATTAACGAAAAACCCGAGAACAAGATATCATCTTAAGTGCCTGGCAAGGCCAGGCCATATGATAATTATAAAAGTTTTGGCATGAGAAAATATTGTCGATATTGGGTAGAGAGAATTACCAGTGTTTATTTTTTCAAGATGTCATCTTAAGTACCAACATGTTAAGTGGCCATGTGTCGATTATAGAATTTGGGCATGAGAAAAATATCTTGGGAGAATTGATGATTTGGAAATAAAGAAATTTATTATTAATTTTTTTTTTTTTTTTTTTTTTTTTTTTTGTGAGAAGCCAAGGGTTCCTGTAAACGCTAACTTCATGAAGGGACCAGATAGCAGACTTTGACAATTGATTGATAGTGTTTGTAAAACGTGCTGGTTAAGAAGATGCTGAGTAACCAAAAGATCTGAGAGATTTTAAGTGGCCATGTGTGATTCGTAAGAGTTTTGGCCATTGGGAAAGCGAATTTTGTAAACAAAAATTTCTAGGTTATGATTTTAATGAGGCCAGCTTAGCCACGCCTGCATGGCCAGGATGCCATTGGTTGAGTGGTAGCAATGGTGATAGGCGGAGGTAATTTGATTAGAAAGATGGGGAAATTATTAATACCCACTGGAAGGATTTGGTATGAGATATCAATGTAAGAAAGGGGGAGTTTGGGAGGATAGTTCTCCTACAACCTCTCATCATGGATGAAGGGATCCCCCCAAAATGGAAATTGATTAATTTTCCAAAATGGGAAGTAATCAATTGTCAGAAATTGGGATTTACCAAAAACTCTAGACTGCGTCTAACCCCACACCGGTTGTTGGTCAGTGTCCATTTAAACAAACACCCTTGGAGAGTTGCAGACAGTTGAAGTTAGAGCCTTTGGAGTTGCAGTTCAAGTGGCAGTAACCAGAGTGTTGCCTTGCAGAAGCTGACCGAGAGATTCCATGATCTCCGACTTTGCCTATCCTACCAACAGCAAATTATACTGATGAACAAAGCTAAGCCAGCACTTAAAAAGTGTCCTGGGTATGACGATAAACTGCATCCAGCAGCAAGGCCTCTGATCAGGTTTTGAGGAGCATGGAACCGCCTCTTAGTTGTTGTTCGTGGATCCACCCTGACCGGGGTGGTAGCACCCATTAGTGTTCCAGCTATGGGTAGATAGTTCCCCCCTCCCTTGATCTGTAGTCAGAATACTAGGGAAGTGTAAGAATGTGTTTTTTGTAATAATAATACCATCAACACAAAAAGTGCACATTCACAAAACCTGATTTCAAAAAACTAAAATTTCCTCTAAGTGGGGCCACCTGTTTGCCGTGGGTGGCGATCCGTGATGCCTGGGGACTGAGTCCTGGTGACTGAGTGACTCCTGATCTGGTATAAAATGACCAGGAGTTTCCACAACATGTCACTTTGGTCCCTACTTGGGATAGACGGGCAGATAGAATAGTCCAATCCATTCCAATCAGCTAGTCACATAGTGGCAAGGGCTAGTTGGGATGATAGATAATGGGTCCGACAGGGCCACGAAGCCTTATGTGATACAAGTGCTTGTTTCCACTCTCATCACAACTATACTATCTGTGTAGCCTTGCCAGATTAGGGCGAATGGGATTAGTCCTCCCTGATAGCATCCCTTAAGAAGGAACTCCAAGGTGGGGGGGAGCACAGACTGCGAATACAAAAATTAAAATTATATGGCTATCTCTAAGTGAACCAAGAGACAATGAGACTTCTGAAAGCAAAAGTGAAATAGAAAAAAATCAATTTTCAACTTTCATTGTTGTAGAATCAGTAGAGGGTGATATATCAAAAGTGTCTTCTTTCGTGTTGCAAAGGATTATTTCAGACATGATCAAAACTGTAAAGAAAATCATTCAGCAGACTCCAAAGAGAGTAACATTTAGGAAAAGGAAATAATTAGAAGAAAATACACGCAAAATATCTCATTTCAAGAAGAAGCCAGGGGACCGGTTGAATCTAATTCCCTTCCAACATCATATGCAAATATCACTAAAAAATATCAAATCAAAAAGTCATCCAAGAAAACAATGCATTAAGAAGCCAAGATTTTATAACTCTTATTAATGAATTAGTTTTTTTAGAGCTACTAAAATGTAGTATATCACTCATAAATCAAACTCCCATAGACAATAAAAAATTCTGTCATGTCAACCTCAAACAAAATAGTCTCTACATGTACAAAACAATTAAATCTGAAAATTCCAAACCAAAGTACAAAAATCCAAGAAATAGAAACCTTTAAACATTCTCAAGAGAATCAAAAGGTACATAAAAAAAATTAACTCAACTTTTAGTGAAGAATCAAGAGAAATGGACATAGGGGAACAAAATTTTAGCTCATTACAAACAAGAGAACGGTCATTATCTATACAAAGATCATTAAAAGAACCTAATGAAAAAAACATGATACCGTCAACTGCAAACAAAAATAACTCTACATCTATAAAACTATTAAACCCAAAAAATCCAAACAAAATCCAAGAAATAGAAACATCGAAACATTCTGAAGAGAATGAAAAGATACAAAAAAACAAAAAAAAACGAAATGGTTATTGAAGAACTACGGAAAATGGACATAGAGGAACAAATCTCTAGCCCATCACAAACAAGGGAAAGATCATCATTAAAAGAACCAAATGGTAAAACTAAGGGAGCAAAATCAAACAAGAAAGTAGAAACAAAAGAAGTTCAAAGAACAAAACATAAGAAACAAAACGCTAATAGTCTGAAATACATAGAAATGATGGACCCTTCACCCATATAAAAAAAAAAAAAATTGGACATGTAAAAATTCATAATTCGTAATACATAATCAAGATGCAAAACCTTATTCAATGGAATTGTAACTGGGGTCAAAACACTATGAAAGTGTAAAAATAGGTTTTAATATCAGAAATACTTTGTAAAAAAAATTATTACCAGCAATACATTTTTGAAAAAAAAAAAATATATTTATTTATTATCAGCTATACATTTTTTGAAAAAAAAAGAAAAAAAATATTACCAGTGATACATACATATGTGAAAGAAAATTATTACCAGAAATAGATTTTTTGAAGGAAAATTTTTTTTACCAGAAATAGATTTAAAAAAAAAAAAAAATATTACCAACAATAAAAATTGTCGGCATTAAATAACCCATTGAGGTTGATATGCTGTAAAGCCAAACCAAACTAGCACTTAAAAACTAAACCAGTTGACTTAGAAGACCAGAACTTGCCTAAGAAGCATAAAAGAAAACGGGTTGGGAGAAAAACATAACAGACGGATAAAAGTTAATTTGTTACTTTCAACATATTTGAACCTCCTTGGTTTTTATTTGCATCTTTACGCTTGTGCGATATCACCTCCAGTTAGACTCATCTTACACTACATCCCGATGTCTGATTGATCTTGTCTACCTAGGATCAAAATCGCAATGTGGGTAGGTTAGACTTGAGATCGAAGTAATTACTTCGGTAACCAGATATTGGAAGTGAGCTGGGAATGATGGAGCTGGTGTCGAACCAGTTGCAGCTGGTGTGAAAACGTTAAACTCGACCGACCATCCCACTTGGTACCCTGACCAAAGGAGTAGCGACGACCACTGATTGACCGGGACACAGGCTGGTGTCAGCGGCTAAGACTCGACCCCAAAATGCCGGTAGGAGAAATAGCACGGTTTTGCGTCGTGACTGGGGGTTTGACCACGGGCCGACAGCTCAGTGTCACATTATTTTTTAATGCCTATTTACTTGCACAATAAGTAATTTACTTTGTACAACTTTAGAATAAACATAAGAAATATAAGAAAAAATTTAAACTCACCTAGACACTGAAATGTCCATTGATGAAACAAGTCCGATTTAAAAGCTCCAGAGCTTTTAAATCGGATGTCGTTCAGGGCGGCCAGTGAATTGAAATTTAAAAAAACATGTTTTATATTTGTCTGTGTTTCAAGTTGGTTGTACATACTGATATGAAACCAACTGATTAAATTTTCTTTACATACTAATTTTATCAAAATAAGTTTAAAAATATTTCCAGTTGGACTTGAAGGAAATTTCCCTATTTTGACCCATTTTTGCACTGTAAACTAGACCAGTTTGGGATACCTGATTTTATATTAAGATAATTACCAAACTCATTTTAATATTACAACTAAATTTGTTAAACTATTCTTATTGTAAAATTTTTCAAACAATACAACCCTTGATGGAATAATTCTATTTAAAATGTTAATTTCAGGTAGTATATAGGATGCACTCATAAAATACAATATTATTTACATACAGCAATTGCATATTAGACAAGAAAAGGATTATAAAATGTATAGTAAAAAAATTTTTTAATGTGAATATTGTTTATTAAAGTATTTCAAAACTACTGGAGGATATTATGTGTTTATATTGCAATTGCTATCTGCCTACACCTTTTTGTTACTTTTGATAAAGGACTTTTGTATCTCTGTCATGGTGTTTCTTTAACATCTGTTTATCAAACCTGAATGTTAAAAAATGAATTTCATGTGGTGATGCATTGTATATAATTTTAAATGTTTAAATTTAACTAAACATAATTAATCCAATGTCAGGGTTTTGTAAGATTATTATTTTGTCACAAATTAATTTCATCTGGTGATACATAACAATATGCTTATGGGGCATGCATGCTGACACTTTATATGAGACGTGGACAACTTTTTCCCTGACCAGTGGGCTGCATGTGATAAGGCTAATCATAAGGCGGGCCACACTAATAAAAAATATTTGCAGTAATTTCTACTACAGATGAATATCTGCATACGTCTGACAGTGTGGTTAGCATATGGCACTTTGTGTGGTTAATTTTTAATTTATCTACTTGAAAATACAAAATATTTTTTTAAATGAAAACTATATTTCTTCAGATAAAAAAAAAAAATCAATGTTTCCTGTTTCTAAAACAAAATATATTTACACATCTGATCTTAGTAAAAATTGTTTAAAATCCTTTTAAACCATGATGAAAATGTTATCTTTGGAAGTTTAAAAATTTAAGAAACATTGCACTTAATCATTGTTTATATATGTAGTTACATATGAGAATGATTGAACAAGTATGAACAAAATTTCAGGAAATGTTATTTTCTACATGAGATTAGACATGCCATTCAGAAAGCCAAATGAGCCAGTTTGCCCGTGACGACTTTATATTTTCATTAAGTAATGGGAGAGAGCAAAGAAGAAAAATATTGAAGTTTTATTCTACATCTGTTACATAAATGTTTCAGAATATACTCGGTACCCCTAAATGCATCTCTAAACATGATCTGTCACTATACATCAAATTATGTAGTATCATTTGTATTATGCTTTGTAAAGAAAAAAAGCTTGACAAGTGTTTCAAGTAAAAAATCTTTTCAAGAAAATAGTGTATGAAACACAAATTAACAATGGGTTTATATAGTGTTTCCTATTATCAATTTAATATTTAGTTTTTTCTTCAATTTTTTCATATAAGTTAAGACTGACTCTTCATACTTTTCCTATTGTAATTTGATATTTCCTTAATATTGTTTATACTTAATGTTGTCAGCCTATAAACTACTTAGGTATTACAATTAAATCTGTTTATTAAATAGAAGAAAAAATTTGTTACTCTCTTCAGGCTGCACACCAATCTGGAGAAGATGAAGTGAGTCTGTCTACTATGGGGAGAGCTTACACTATTGATTTCAATTCCATGCAGCAAATCAATGAAGATACTGGAACTGCAAGACCTGTCCAAAGAAAAGTGAATCCTTTGGTTGCTGGATGCCTTCATTCTGCTTGTGAGTGTTTTTTTTTTTTCTCCCCCTTCTTAAATTCATTTTAGTATCTCCAGTTTAATGCTAAATTTTTAATTGAAACTGTTTTTTTTTATAGAAATTTTCATAAGTTATCAAAATCTATTTTGGTTAAAATTTGGACTTGCAGATCTATACAGAACTTTATTTTGACTAAAATTGTTTTTTAGCCTCTTCCTCTGATCCAAATGTGGAGCAGTGTGATTCCAGAGAAGAAATCCTCAAAGAAGACATAGATCTTGCTTCTGCATTCATTCAGACTTTATTTGCAGTATTATATGAAGTCTACAGTTCCTCAGTAAGTTACTCCATTATTTTCATTTATGTTATCAAAATGTATTGTGATGGAACAAAAGTTTGGAGCACTTTCACTAGGTGGCATTTGAACACATTTTATTTCGCACAAGACTGATATTGATAGTTATGTATGTATTCTGAAAGGTGAAATTTGAATATCTTCCTATAAATTTTACATATGTGGATTGTGAATTTTGAATGTTTTTATGTGAAATGGTGGAAAATGAGATGTATTTTTGTCATTTTATGCTCTTTATTTCTGGAAAGGAATAACTTTTTTTCAGTTTATACATCAATTTATGTGCTACTTATAGAGATGGTGCCATAGCTGAGAATATTGTTCATATGATTTGTAAGGTTTGAAAGTGGAAATTTTGATCTGGAAGACCGAGAATATTCCAGTTGGCCTGCAGTTGTTGAATAGAAATGATGATGAAAAAATAATCCATCTAATGACATGGACATTAGAGAGGTACTCCATATATTACATTATTAAAGACATTATTGATGAAAAGCATCTTCATCTTCCATCAGAACAATGCCAAACTTTGCAGATCTGGCAGAAATTGACCCAGTTTGACTGGGATATGCCCGTATACCCACCATACTCGCCTTATGCACTTTCTGATTGCCATTTATTCAATCTCTACATAACTTTCTTAATCGGGATAGATCATGTTCTATATTAGAACATATTAAATGTCAATGTTGAAAAAATATAGTTGGGATTAAGAGTATAATTTGACTTGAAAAGTTACCCCTAAATTGAAATAGTAAAAGAAATAATGGTACTTAAGCTTAATCATTTCAGATTCCAGCAATTCCCCAGAAGTGTTATCATTGCTTGCAAAACAAAATACAGGAGTCAGCAAGATAAAATTGTGAAATGTATAAAATATCAGTTTATCTTTTTTCCAAAAGACAAAGATGAGCAAGAGCAATGGAGAAAATCAGTTCCAAATGCCAATCTCAATGTTACAAACAATACAGTTATTTGTCAACTACATTGGTCTTCAAATTTTGATACCATAGAAGTTCATGTAAAAATGCACCCCAAAAATCCACCAACACCCTCTGCTGTTCAAAGGTATATAAAAAAAAGCCTCCAAATATTGCTTGAAATCAAATTGATGAAATGAATGTCTTTTTAGAATTTGATAAGAATAATTATACAAATTTGAAAGAAAGTCTAATCAACAACAAAAAAGACTTTGTGTATCCAGTTGTAGCATTTTGGGCTGAATATATTTTAATTGTTCAGTCATCAAAAGTTATCCCTCTCTTTATGTTGAGAATTTATAAAAAAAAAAAATTGATCCATTAGAAAAAGATTTGGTAAACCTTGTTAAGGATCAGATGGCATCTATTTTATAAATGCTCAATAGTGTATTGAAAAGCTGCAAATTAAGCAGACATCTTTTACTTTTAAATCAAAATGTCAATATTGATGCTTTTGATGTTAAACCAGGTTACATCTTGTGGTTATAAACTTTGTGGTGAAGTTTCAGAAATATTTGGAAAATTTAAAACCATTTCTTTTTGATGAAATAAAAATGGCTCATGTATACATAGCTGGATATATTACAAGAAATGATAATCAATCCAGTGTATATGAAACCCATTTATATTATAAAAAGTATGGAAAATATAAAATATACCAATTCAATTGGCCATGAAAAACTAAAGGTTCCTTCTAACCACACTTGGCAATAGTTATTTTTTGTTTCATTCTTTTCCATACATTTACCTCTTATTTTGTTTAATACTTATCAGTGTGGACACTGATAAGTATTAAACAAAATAAAGAGGTAAATGTTGTAATATGTATTTTTGTTGTGGAAAACAAATACATGTTTCCTTTTATTTAACTTTCAGCACATCCTATTATCCTCAGGTATGGGTCAAAATGTTATTCTAAGTACTTTCAAAAATAGTTAAATTAATTTTCTTCCAAAATTTCTGAAGATCAAACATTTTTCAATAGGACTCCAGTTCTGGTTCTCAGTTGCACCATGAGCAGGCATAGTACGCCATGGGATAGCTTCAATTTTCTTGTAGCTTGTAAAAACCACTGAGACCAGAAAGATGCCAAGTTCTAGGAGGATGGAATCATGAAGTTGCCTTAAAGATGGTGTAAAGTAGAACAAAATGACACATATGTGGTTGAATAAATCTATGGACAAATACCAATGTATTGTCTTTAAAATTCTCTTAAAAACACTGCAAACTTTTGTTTAGACTTGTATATTTGATTTCAAATAGATTAAGTATTTTTCTATATCTTCAATTTAATAAAATGTAATAAGGATATTTTGTTAACTTAGTTACTTTTGTATAACTATTCAATCAAGGCTTCAAACTAACTTTTTATACAATCATCCTGAAAAAAAAAAAAGTAGTAAAACTGAAATAAAATTTTTAACTGCATTAAAAATTTTAATTAATTTAAAAAAAAAAAAAAGCTAAAATATTGAAGTTTAAAAAATGAATTAGTTTAATTTTATTGTAATTTTTGTGAAAATAACAGCTATTATATAAACATTTTGGCTAAATCACCTTGAACTGGAAATGTTAATTTTCATGCTCAGAGTAACTTTCATTACACTTTAAGAATTATGCTCTATTCATTCAGTTTCTATATAAAAATATTAGTGCATTTATACTATTCACAATCAAAAAGTTTTTTAAAGTCTTTATCAAAAGATTTTCATTTATAGTGTGGGCTAAATTGTTGTGATATAGAGTCTTGTACGTTCAAGTCATCTACTTTTTTGAATTTGTTATTTAGTATAAGTAAAATATGTCCCCAATTTTTTAGTCTCAATGTTTGTATTTTACAAACCAGAACAAAATGGTGACTTGAAGTTAAAAATAAGTGCAAATTTCTTGACAATAACTACCAAATAAAAACACTTGAACCTTATTTTATAATATGAAATTGTCAAGAAAGATTCAAGACTTGCAGAAGTTAATGTTTCTGTATTTTTATATGTATTTTGACAAAAATTTATATTTTACAGGCCAAAAATTTAGTCTGGTCTGTAAATTGTTTATAATAAATTTTTGGAAAACTTGAATTTCAGTAGTTTGTGTCACTTCAAAATAAGCAGTTTTTTTATTTTATTTCACTATGTTGTTTTATTTGTTCTAGATGCTATTTTCTTTCATAAAGATAAAAAAAACAATTTATAATGTAGACCAAAAGTGATTTATTGACATTAAGCCATTTTAATATGCACTGTACAACCTCATACCCTACCTTGTACCATAGTTTGGTTTATTTTGAAGTACTTGTGCAGCAATTTAGTAACCCAAGTTCCAACATGGGCTGCTTACAATGCCTTGATAAGTGAATAAAACCCTATTGCTTCCTTATCCAACAAGCCTTCAATACACATAAGAATAAAATCTTACTTTGAATTTGCATCTGCCTTCATAGTAAAAGTTAAAAAAAAAAAAAAAAAAAGTAAATCTTTTCATGAAATACAGAAGTGGAGGAATTGGTGGTGAATCTGTTAGCTACAAAACTACTGATGATATGGTAATTGAACATTTGACATTAAAGAAGTATGATCTCTGACATTATAATGAAGTATGACCTCACTAACTATTTAAGTTATAAGCAGGCTAGTGCTTGCTGTGATATCCCATTTGTCATAGTTTGGACATAACTGTGTTATAAATAGGTCACCCTTTTTACCCTTATTGACCCAACCACAAATCTCTTTATCCTTATTGACCCATCCACACACACACGCGCACACAAACTTTCCCCCTTCCAAAATATATGCCTTAAAAGTGTTCGAAGAGCAAACACTACAGTGAGGATGCTTGATTTTTGAGATTCATGGTAGAAACATATTTACCGGTAAACATGTTATTCATTATCTTCTACATTAATCTATCCCTTTTTATTTTGCCTTCATTCAACCAATACCAAAAAGTTTTAATCAAAATTGCCCTAGACCAGACTTCCTTTTTTCTGACTACCAGTTTTAGTTTTCATGATGTCTTGTGCTACTTTTCCTGCTGTACTGTAATAGTATAAATTTTTCGGACCATCAGTTGATACATCACTCTTCATTTTGTGCTTGCACCAGAACTATTACATTCATGCACTAACTAGGTGTGATCAAACTGACAAATTCTCAGGCTACATAAAAGAATCATGTTGGAAAGTATCTATCAAATCCCCCCCCCCCCCGCCAATGTTATGAATCTGTTCCAATTGATGGGAGATAATAAAACTATTGAGCAGATTAAAATGGGTTTGGATTTTATTTTTGACTTTATTGCATTAATAAACCTGAATCTGTGGGCAATTTAATTTAGCATTGCTAATTTTTTTGCATAGTCTTTGATATGTGTTGTCAATTCTGGTTTGTAAAATATTCTTGCTTTGCCCTTTTTTCAGTATTTTTTCCTCTGAAAGTTTTTTTTAATAATTTTAATTAATGAAAGAGTTTCAGAAACTTCCCAAAAAACAACAAAAAAAAAAAAGACAAAAGTTGTGCAATTTACAGACCAGGTGATTTAGTTAAAAAAAAATGTAATGTTAAATTAAAAAAATAAGTAGTTGGTATAATCTGGAAATCCTATGTTTGTCAAGTTAATAATTTTACAAAATACTGCATAAAAAGTCCCTCTTTGATAAAAATTAACCTTAATTGACAACTATTTACATTAATCAGACTATTGTCCTCATCTTTGTTGCCATATTTATTGCAACATTTTGGCCTTTGTCAATACAGTTATCAATTCATCCGTGGTTGGAATGTCAAACTGAACCCTTTATTTCATTCACTGGGGTAGACTGTTCTAGTTCCACATGTTTAATGGATATCAGTTATATCCTGTTAATTCTCCTCTCAAGTTCTCCAGTGCCTTAACTGGGTATTGAACTCGTACTCTTTGGGTCCTGTCACTGGATCTAACTAATACCTTTATCCACTATGCCATGTGTACTGGTGTGTATGAATTTCTAGGTATTATAAACCTAATGTCATCAGCAACCATTTTACCAGTGCTCATATTGCAATATTTTGCTGTTATCATTACATGTTTTTACCAGAGCTCATATTGCAATTTTGTTATTGCTTTTCTCTGGCACTCCTTATTACTGGTTCCCATATTGTATTCATTTCTATGCTTTGTTGGCTCAGGAGATTTTTGTGGCCTAGCATATGTTAACGAATTTTCCAATGGTGTTCTTTGTCTCTGATCTCAAGCTGATCCTACGAAGGGTGGTGATCTCACTTTTCTCTCCAGAAATATAGAGATACTTAATTGACAAGCTAACACAAAAGGGAAACATATTTAATCAATTGCTAGGTCTACTGCTCAGAAAATTGGTTCACTGTCATTGTGAGACAATTTTTCTTGACGGAATCTACCTTACACGTCTGCATTCTTCATACATTTGAATATTGATGGCACATATGATCTGGTTTTTTCTTTTACATATTTAGATTCTTGATAAAAATCCTGACAACTCATCTTGTAACTTTCCCATCACTATAATGTAACTTCTCTGTGCCTTTTCTATAAATATTTTCATGGTAATTGTTCTGAGGAGCTTTGCTTTTTGGCACCTACAGTTTATGAATTTAAGTGCAGTACTAGATTGATGGCAAGATTTCATCATTTTACACTTGAAATGGGTATATGTAACCATGAATTTTATGCTAACAGTTTCTTCTCACACTTCTTGTTTGTGAAACTCTCTTCTGGCCTCTTGCTTTCCAGTCAACTTTGATCTTCAAAATGCAACATCATTATCCACAGTGTTAATTCTTGTTCCTTTGTTCTCACTCCTTAATAGCATTTTCCTTTTCTTGTATGCTCAAACTTGGTAACCCCCTTGCATCTTAGTGGCTTTATTGCTTTGCTTGGGGTGAAATGATTAACAAATTAACAAAACTTATTTATTATGGTCTATAAAATACACACCAGATGGTCCAAACAAATTTTTTCAGTTTTTCATGATTTAAACAACTATTTAAAAAACGAAAAACATTGCATCTAACATTTTGATTCCACATGATTACAAATCATCCAGCTTTATTATAATTACCTGTCTTTTATAATGACTAAATTTTTCATGCTTTTCATTTTTTCAATTCTCCCTTGTATTTTTAATTCAGTTTATGTTAATCAGAAACATAACAAATAAATGTTGGTTCTTAATAGTTCATTGAAGTGTTTTTAACAAAAACAAAATTGCTAAAACATGAATATACATGAAAAAAGAAAATGCCTCAAACTTAAAATTTACTCTGAATTGTAAAATAAAAATTATTTAATTAGGAAAAGCCTTTAATTGCCCTTATGAATAAGATAGATTATGGACACTATTGTCTCAAGAAAAAAATTTGGGGAGAATGAATAATGAATTTTTACAAGAATTTTCATTTTTGAAAATTTTTTAATTAGAATAGTTTATAAAGCTTTCAAAAATAAAATATACTTTTCTGAAACTTTATCTGAGAAAGATTAGCTGATTTAAAGTTTAATCAATCTTATTTGAAAAATACTTAGTTTAAAGTCCTCAGGAACTGTTTCATCTTTCCAAATTTTCTGTATCAGGAGCATTAGCTAGGTCTTCAATTTGAGGCCAATGAAAATGCTAAATTGTGATCTTCAAAAAAGTAGACTGGTCACTCTGCAGAAACTATTGTGGGATCTTCCTTCTAAGCATTGCTGGCAAGATCTTTGTGTGAATACTACTGAATCGACTCCTCATCATGGCAGATGAGATTCTTCCAGAATCCCAATGTGGTTCCTGGCTTCAAGAGGCACTGCCAACATGGTTTCTGTGTGTGACAGCTCTAGAAGTCATGAGCAGCAAAAATTTTCATTTGTAAAAAAAAAAAAAAGAAAAAAAAAAAGAAAAGAAAAGAAAGCTTGTTACTACCAAGAAGTAATTTTTTTTTTTTTTTTTTTTAAGGAAATTAGTTGCTCTTAGAATATTTATAATACATTTTTTTATAAATAAAATTTTGTATAATCTTTGCATTGTCTCCCCAAATACCTAAGAAGCCATCCTAAACTAATATTCTGTCATTAACAGAAGTTTAGGATTGTTAACAGCATCATTTAACATTAATTTCAAGCCCTGTTTTCATTTCAACAATTACTTCATTATTTATTTTTTGCAGGCTGGACCTACAGTGCGACATAAATGCCTTCAAACATTACTAAGAATGATATATTATGCAAGTGCATCCCTTCTCAAAGAAGTATTAAAGAATCAGCCAGTCTCCAGGTATGTTATTGGATAATTTATCTTTGCAGCAGAACTTACTATATAAATCAGGATACAGAAGGGCCAATTATGTGCACGGGGCTGCAGATCCTGTAAGTTGGTTCCCACAAAGCTGAATTAAATCGGTTTGGTAATTTTGTGCGATAGAAAACGTGACGGGTAAGCAACATTTCATGCATATTTCAGCTGTTTTTGTTTAAGTACATTTTTAGAAAAGCAAAATTTACCTGTGATGTTTAAAAAGAATCATAAATTCTCAATGTGGGATAGTTAGCAACTTATTTATCTCAGACACAAAATAGAAATATTCTCACTTTTCTTGAAAAATTCTGTTCTTTCAGCAATTTTCTTTTTCTTTGATATTAACATTTTTTTTTGTTTCAATTAATGTAGTTGACTAAAAACAAGTCTTTCTTCCTTGAAATTTCAGTTTATTTAGCAATATTCCATCAAAACTGTTTTTATCATGATTTTCTGTTAGTTGTCTTTTACCTCATGTACTCCTTCCACCTCAGTATGAAATACAATCAATTCCTATTATGAAAAAAAAAGCAAAAATCAAAAAAAGCAAAAATCCATTTTCTGTTGTGTATACTGGTTATGTCATTTCATGTACCCTCTCCACTTAAACATTATCAAATTTATTTTTTCTCTTGCTATGAAAAAAAAAAACTCATTTTCTGTTTTGTGTGTAGTCTATTATCTCAATTACACCCCACATCAATATAGGTAGTCAATTTATCCTGTCTCATCTTATGAAAATAAACTCAAACTTTTCCTCATGTTTGAGTTGTATTGCATCTCATTCCCTTCACCTCCAAGAAGTTCTCATGACAAATTAGATTATTTCCTCTCTCTCTCTTCTTTTTCTTTTTTCTTTTTTCTTTTTTCTTTTTCTTTTTTCTTTTTCTTTTTCTTTTTCTTTTCCTTTTTCTTTTCTTTTTTCTTTTCCTTTTTCCTTTTTCTTTTCCTTTTTCTTTTCTTTTTTCTTTTCCTTTTTCTTTTCCTTTTTTCTTTTCCTTTTTTCTTTTCCTTTTTTCTTTTCCTTTTTTCTTTTCCTTTTTTCTTTTCCTTTTTTCTTTTCCCTTCTTCTTTTCCCTTCTTCTTTTCCCTCCTTCTTTTCCCTTCTTCTTTTCCCTTCTTCTTTTCCCTTCTTCTTTTCCCTTCTTCTTTTCCCTTCTTCTTTTCCCTTCTTCTTTTCCCTTCTTCTTTTCCCTTCTTCTTTTCCCTTCTTCTTTCTTTTCCCTTCTTCTTTCTTTTCCCTTCTTCTTTCTTTTCCCTTCTTCTTTCTTTTCCCTTCTTCTTTCTTTTCCCTTCTTCTTTCTTTTCCCTTCTTCTTTCTTTTCCCTTCTTCTTTCTTTTCCCTTCTTCTTTTCTTTTCCCTTCTTCTTTTCTTTTCCCTTCTTCTTTTCTTTTCCCTTCTTCTTTTCTTTTCCCTTCTTCTTTTCTTTTCCCTTCTTCTTTTCCCTTCTTCTTTTCTTTTCCCTTCTTCTTTTCCCTTCTTCTTTTCTTTTCCTTCTTTTCCTTCTTCTTTTCCCTTCTTCTTTTCTTTTCCTTCTTCTTTTCTTTTCCCTTCTTCTTTTCTTTCTTCTTTCCTTTCTTCTTTCCTTTCTTCTTTCCTTTCTTCTTTCCTTTCTTCTTTCCTTTCTTCTTTCCTTTCTTCTTTCTTTCCTTTCTTCTTTCCTTTCTTCTTTCCTTTCTTCTTTCCTTTCTTCTTTCCTTTCTTCTTTCCTTTCTTCTTTCCTTTCTTCTTTCCTTTCTTCTTTCCTTTCTTCTTTCTTTCTTCTTTCCTTTCTTCTTTCCTTTCTTCTTTCCTTTCTTCTTTCCTTTCTTCTTTCCTTTCTTCTTTCCTTTCTTCTTTCCTTTCTTCTTTCCTTTCTTCTTTCCTTTCTTCTTTCCTTTCTTCTTTCCTTTCTTCTTTCCTTTCTTCTTTCCTTTCTTCTTTCCTTTCTTCTTTCCTTTCTTCTTTCCTTTCTTCTTTCCTTTCTTCTTTCCTTTCTTCTTTCCTTTCTTCTTTCCTTTCTTCTTTCCTTTCTTCTTTCCTTTCTTCTTTCCTTTCTTCTTTCCTTTCTTCTTTCCTTTCTTCTTTCCTTTCTTCTTTCCTTTCTTCTTTCCTTTCTTCTTTCCTTTCTTCTTTCCTTTCTTCTTTCCTTTCTTCTTTCCTTTCTTCTTTCCTTTCTTCTTTCCTTTCTTCTTTCCTTTCTTCTTTCCTTTCTTCTTTCCTTTCTTCTTTCCTTTCTTCTTTCCTTTCTTCTTTCCTTTCTTCTTTCCTTTCTTCTTTCCTTTCTTCTTTCCTTTCTTCTTTCCTTTCTTCTTTCCTTTCTTCTTTCCTTTCTTCTTTCCTTTCTTCTTTCCTTTCTTCTTTCCTTTCTTCTTTCCTTTCTTCTTTCCTTTCTTCTTTCCTTTCTTCTTTCCTTTCTTCTTTCCTTTCTTCTTTCCTTTCTTCTTTCCTTTCTTCTTTCCTTTCTTCTTTCCTTTCCTCTTTCTCCTCCTTTCTTCTTTCTCCTCCTTTCTTCTTCTTCTTCTTTCTCCTTTCTTCTTCTTCTTCTTTCTCCTTTCTTCTTCTTCTTCTTTCTCCTTTCCATGTATATAACAAGTAGATGTTTTTTTTCCACTTTCCCTACTGCTTTGTCAAATTTACTTATGAAAATGTACAAATGTATTTCACAACAATGCCTGTTTTAATTTTTATAAATGGTTGGAAGGTTCAGTTTTCTTCCCTTCATTGGAGATGAGCTGGAATAGACCTTACTGACCTTAAAATTGACTATCTGTTTGCACTTGGTGTCTAGGTCAAGTTCAATAGTTTCACTGCAAAAGTATAGAATAAATAAGTTTATTAAAATTTGAGGAAATTATTCAGTCTACAAAAATAGCTCCCTGCTGGCCACAGAAAGATAGTCTATGAGCTCCAGGTTCAAGACCCTAGATATAAATAATTTGTCATACTGAAATGTTTTATTTTAATAATCTTAACATTAATTTCTTTGGAAGGTAATATTTAGATGTAGCTTCAGGAAATAAGTATTATGATTTTATTTATGCATGTCCCCTTCCAAACTTTCAGTTACAATCAGTTACTCAGATTTTTAAACAAAATAATTCTCTACACTTGTAGTAAATAATGAAAATCAGACATTTAATGTTTATTTTCTCAATTGTCTTTCAGTCACATAGCTGCCATGATGGCTTCACAAGATCTAAAAGTAGTGGTTGGTGCCATTCAAATGGCAGAAGTTCTTATGCAAAAACTTCCGGATGTTTTTAGCATTTACTTTAGAAGAGAAGGTTTGTATTAAGAATATTTTTCATCTGTTCTCATACACACACACACATTTTTGAGAATAGAAAACATAGTAAATTTCTTTTCTTTTTAATCAGCTGTATTTTGAACAAAAGTGTATATTATGTAAGTATGTTAAGCATGAAGTTGGCCTTAGGTACTTCATAAACTATTGCAGAAATAATTTCTATGTTCTTGATTAGAATATAGATGAAATGCTACTTAGGATTTATATGCAATTATTGTCACATATTCATTAACTTTTTTTTATTAAATATACAAACATCGAAATATCTTTTCGTTTCATAACCTTGAAAAAAAAATTGTTGGATCAAGGATATCTGTATATATTTCTGAGATGAGGTATTATGTACATGATTTATATTATTCGGATTATTGTCCTCATATTTGTCGCCATATTTATTACAACGTTTCGGCCTTTCAGTATCTGTCTATATTTCTGAGATGCGGTATTATGTACATGATTTACATTATTCGGACTATTGTCCTCATCTTTGTCGCCATATTTATTACGTTTCGGCCGTTGTATGCTCCGGCCTTCTTCAGGTGGTTGGAATGTTGAACTGAACCCTTTATTTCGCTTACTGGGGTAGATTGTTCTATTTCCATGTGCCATGTTTAATGGATGTCAATTATCAGTTATCTCCTGTTAATTTTTCCCTCTGAAAGTTCTCCACTGCCTTACCTGGTTATTGAACTGACACTCTTTGGGTCCTGTCACTGGATCTAACCAACGCCTTTATCCACTGTGCCATGTGTCCTTGAGTTCGATGTTCCCACCACCTGAAGAAGGCTGGAGCATACAACGGCTGAAACGTAATAAATATGGCGACAAAGATGAGGACAGTAGTTCGAATAATGTAAATAATGGATCAAAGATGTTAGCTATATTTCCTGTGTAAGTTTCAATTAAATATTATCTTTTACTTTTACCTTAGGTTTTAGGTTGATGCAATGATATTTTTCCATTTTTTAGGCGTAATGCACCAAATAAAAAAGTTATCAGAATTGGAAGTCCAAAGTGCATCAACTCCAGTAAAACCAACAGCAACCAGCATTACTCCTGGATCAGCATCTGGATCCAGTTCTAGCCTCAGCAGTGGAAGTACTGACACTATTGAGAGAAAAGACTCTTACTTTAGCATGGTCACTGTTGGTGCCACTGGAGAAACAGAAGACCATACTTCACAAATGTGAGTGGAAATTTTACAAACCTCTTTCAAATGTCAGAAATTTTTTCTTTATTAGGTTTTTCTTTAACTTTCCTAACAGAAATTGCATATTTTTATTATTGCCGAGTTATTTTTTTGTTTTTTGCATGTAAAAAAAAAAAAATTTGCTAATTCTGAATTTCAATTGTATGTTTTTGGAATTTTTTTTCTTATTTAATTATATCTACTGTATAAAATATTGCTTAAAATAGGTTATTTCCCCTATTGAATTAAATGACATTCTAGGACCATTTTTGATGGTTTAGTTTTAATTTGTAAATGTTAAATATCTTACAATGAAAATTTTCTGTAAATTTCAAGATCTCATTGTATCTTTTTACAGCAAACTTTCATTATATTTACTGCTCATATCTCCTATGATCAAACAAATTATTAACTGATATTAACCCTTTTAATGCTTCCAACTTACTCTCTAAAATATTTTTTATGAGCTTACCCGGTACTTTTTTCTCTAGTATTGAGAGAACTGTAGTAGAGATATAATCTAAACGGATAGCTTACACTTATTTAATTTCAAATCCGAGGAAGAAAACTATACTTGGATTAAATTTTTGACTGCATTTAAAAATATTTTTATAAAAGTTTTCCCAAATAATTTGCAAATAAGGACAATGGAAGCATGTAGTCTGAAAGACAACAGATTTTGATTGTCATGTTAAAGGGCAGTTGGCCATTAATGCCATTTTCACTCTTATAAATGTAAACCATTGCAGACAGTTGGAATTACCCAGAATCCTGGACATGGAGCCAGTTGACAGTGGAACCCGGGGGCCTTTTTTGTGAGTTTTGGTTCTTGGAAACTTCTTAATTTCTTCCTAGCTGTCTCTCTAAATCACTGTTAACCAAATAGTGGTGAAAAACACCAGACTTTTGTAAAATCTGCTTATTTTTTCTCATCACTTTAAAATTTCTCTCTGAAAGCTATTGTGAATGTTATCATTGTTCATATAACTAGTATTTGTTGCTCTAAAGACATTAACATTTATCTTCATAGTAGAGAGAAAAAGACTGACATTATTTCCCCTGATATTAATAGAAATCAGTTTAATCTTAGATCATAGAATATATGACGTCTAAAGGAAGATATTACAACACATCTTTTGCAGAACACATTAAAAAATGAAATATTAAAAACAAATTGTCTTTATTTTTACAAGCCATCTTAAGAAATAATTGGCAACATTTTAGGAATGATGATAGTTTCTGATGTTCTGTAAAGTTTATATAATTAAAGTATTATATTTAATGTCATTTAATAACTTGTTTTCATTTGAATACATATAGGCATGATGTAGAAACTGGCTCACTTAGAAATATTCTGTACGCTTATCCATGCTTGCATCATTCAGTTTGCTGATAATGTTAAACGCAGATTAGCATACAAATCTGCTTAAAATCCTATGTTAGAGAACAGATTTCACTGAATTTTAAAGTTGGCACTGATCTTATTAATGCTTAACCTTAAAGAGGAATTGAAACAACTGTTAATTGTAATTGTTCAAATAAATTTGTTTTTCAAACATTCATACTAGCATATATAATTAAGAACTTTAAACTTTTAAGATGACATTTAAAAGTCATATATGAATTTTAAAAAAGTTGACTGAGAATATGAATGAATATAAATTTCTCATCTATTTTACAGATAAAATATTGAAGATTGCATGCATACACATGGCTATTAATGTGTTCAAATGAATGTATCAAGTGATTTACTAAGATGGAGAATACATACATTTCTCTTTCTTTGTCTTCAGACCTTTTTCTGCAGGTACTTTCGAAGAAGTGTTAATAGAAGATTGATAAATCTTCTTTCATAGAAAATTCTTAAATGCTCTCATGTACTTTTGTTTAAATTAAAATATAAGCACTGATTTTACTCCATTCTTGCTATTGCAAATGATTGCCTTTAAATATTGTAAATTTCAAACTTAGACATTTCATAAATTCTTCTTAAATTTAAGCAGACGAAAGATGTACTTACATATTATGAAAGTGATAGCTGTAAACAAATTCTTAAAATATAAAACACCAAAAATAACTTTTTGAATTATATTTCAATAAATACAAAATACCTTTTATAGCAAATTACACCTGCTACTATTATAAAATATCTAGCACATTTGCATTTATTACAATATCTTAGGCTAAATTTTAAACAAATGATACTTAAAATATTTGTGACAGATAGTTTTAGGTTTATAAAACATTGCTCATTATTGACATTACTTTCATTATAAGATTAATTTAGTCTGATATAATTTATTTTGTTTCTAGATGTCTATAACATATGGAAAAAAATCTTGTTGATATGATTTTAAAAATAAAAACACTTCAGTTTAATTTTTTTTTATTTTAATTAAAATAAAATTCAGGTTTTATTTTTGAGAGGAGTGGCAAAATGGTGCAAATTATGTGAACATTGCATCAAATTTGAAAAAAATGTTTCCGTAATTTTAAGTAATATAGATGGATTAGCATATAAAATTCAAAGTTTTGTATTTGCATGTAAAAAAAATAAAATAGAAATAATACTGATCTAATGCTAACTTTTCACCATGCTTGTGTGTGTGTGTATATATATATATATATATATAGTTGAACAATTACAGATTGAATGTAGCCTTTTTAGTATTTAAGCATTGTCATGTATTTAGCATAGAACAAATTTGAATTTTGTGATATATATATATATATATATATATATATTTATCAAGAATTAGTGGATTTATTTTTAATCCAACATTTTTATTATTTAAAAATAATTTTTAATGGATACCTGTTTTTGAACTAGATGACTTGTTTTTATTTTAAACAGTATTATGTCTACTGGCCTGTGCACTTGAGAAAATTTAAAGAAAATGTAATCTCTGGCAGGGTTCAAACCTGCTGCCCCTTTGTAGGAGACATTTGTTCCAGCATGCTTAAAAGTGTAAACAGAACCTGTGATACTGTCTTGATTGAGTGGTCTAAAGCATGTTGGATTAAATGGTGATTTCTTTTTTTTTCTTTTCTCCTTCAAAAATAAAAAAAAGGATGCCAGCTTGAACTCTGCAGGAGAGCACATTCTCTTAAGTTTTCTAGAATGTGCAGGCTGATAGGCATAATACATGCTATTTAAAATAAAATAAAAAATAGTATGTTTATTTCAAAAATAGGTATCCACTAAAAATAATGTTTGAAGTAATATAAATGAATAAAAGAATTAAAATTAATAGTAAATAATCAGTAACTGTATTATAGTACATTATGATAATGATTGATTAAATGACACATTAACAAGCACCACAAAAACTTGAATATTAGACAGCACCTCTCTAACAAGGCTAAAATACTCCATAAAGCCAACTGAAAAAAAAGAGACTAAGGATTATTGAAATCATTTACAGTGAACAAAAAGAACAATTTTTAATAAAAAAAGAAGGAAAAAAAAAGTCTAAAACTGTAATATTGAATGCATATAAAAAAAATATATGTTGCTGACATTGGCTTACTGCATTGGGTTTAACTTACACACACTCTTTCTCTCATATATATATATATATATATATAGTTATTTAATAGATTTTCTGTTTATAAGTTATTTTTAATAGATACAATTTATTTAAATAAATGCTCTGTTTTTTTAAATAGCCAGTATTACATTTACTGGCTTGAATGTATGAGAACTTTCATAGAAAATATACCTTCTTCGACAGGAAT
>CAXIWW010000038.1:0-22550 GCA_964036315.1 Acanthosepion esculentum | reverse complement strand
GCAACTATGCGTTTCTTTTTTGAACAGTATATAGTAGCAAGGAATCGAACTTAAGATGACAGACATTCAAAGGTGATTTATCTCTTTCATGAGATGACATTGTTTCGTTCATTTGCCCCGGGAAATGCAGACAATTAAGTGAGCAAACGCCTTTGTGTGTGTGTGTGTGTGTGTGTGTGTGTGTGTGTGTGTGTGTGTGTGTGTGTGTGTGTATGTGTGTGTGAGTATGTGTGCGTGCGTGCGTGCGTGTGTGTGTGTGTGTGTGTGCGTGTCTGTGTCTGTGCGTGAATGTGTGTGTGTGTGTGCGTGTGTGTGTATGTATGTGTGTGTGTATGTGTGTGTGTGTGTGTGTGTGTGTGTTACTGCATGTATTTCTCTTTTTGGCGCTCTGCCCGTTGTTTCTGTCTGTCAACCTGTCACTGTGACTTTAAGTATGTCACCGTGTGTAAATAAGCGCTATCTCTTTGCACGGTGTTCTAAAGGTGCAACTCTCACGCTACCGTACGATAGTGTTTGATCCTTAATAATAATAATAATAATAATAATAATAATAATGGAAACTTATAGAGCGCTTACCTAGAAGCTCTAAGCGCTTTACAATGACATTACTATACACATGTACAAAACCAAGATACAGCATTAAGACACAAAAAGAACAGGAGTACAAAAGCAAATTCATCGTTTAAATCCATGCAGTCACTAACAAACACACGCGTGCGCACGCACATACGCGTGCGCATACACACACACATGCTATCACCACACACATGCACAGATACACACAGACACACGTTCACACACACACACACACACACACACACACACGCACACACACACACACACACACACACACACACACACACACACAGACGCATACAGACAGGCACACACACATACATACAAACACACACACACATACACATGCACTCACACATGAATACTAATGTACCTACACAATCTGCATGCATGGCGTTCACACAAAAAATCGCAGATATAATCACAAAACCAAGCTCATGCTTATGCACATCCATTTATCTAACTAGATAAACCGATTTGTAGTTTGCACAAGGAAAAGAGAAAAAGTAGCAGCACACGATTTCCAGATCACTGGCTGCTGCAGGGGTCACCAGACAGTTTGAAAGTTACTGGTTAGTCTAGAAAATGCTGTGTGAACAGGTGCGTTTTCAGATTTGATCTAAAAGAAGAATGGGATGGACTATGTCTGACAGAATAAGGAAGGGTGTTCCATGTTTTAACAGCAGCAAATGAAAATGCGCGTTGTCCATGTACTTTTCTTTTTTTTGTTGGAATTCGGAACATTCGAGTGTCAGCGGCAGAGCGCAGCGATCTGGAAGGGACGTACAGGTTTACGAGTTCAGACAGATATGAAGGTGCAGAACCAGTGATGATTTTAAAACAGAGACACGAGCTTTTGTACTTAATTCTTTGATTGACCGGAAGCCGACGGGCGCTGTGGCGGGGTGGTAAGACGTCGGCCTCTTAATCGGAAGGTCGAGGGTTCGAATCCCGGTCGCGGCCGCCTGGTGGGTTAAGTGTGGAGATTTTTCCGATCTCCCAGGTCAACTTATGTGCAGACCTGCTAGTGGCTTATTAACCCTTCGTGTGCACACGCAAGCACAAGACCAAGTGCGCACGGAAAAGATCCTGTAATCCATGTCAGAGTTCGGTGGGTTATAGAAACACGAAAATATCCAGCATGCTTCCTCCGAAAGCGGCGTATGGCTGCCTTAATGGCGGGGTAAAAACGGTCATACACGTAAAATTCCACTCGTGCAAAAAACACGAGTGTACGTGGGAGTTTCAGCCCACGAACGCAGAAGAAGAAGAAGACCGGAAGCCAGTGCAGATATTTCAAAAGGGGAGTACAAGGTTGCTTCTTGGAGGATTTACAAATTAATCTTGCAGCTGAATGTTGAACCCTTTGCAGTGGTTGGATGATAGTCTGGGGGCTACCGATTAGTACTGAATTACAAAAGTCTATTCTAGATAGCACACACGAAGAAATTAGTGTTTTGGTGGCCTCTTCAGTCAGACAAGAGCGGACTGAACTAATCCTTTTCAACTCAATTATGCGGCCTGGCAGGTTTTGGTGACATGCTGTTTCACAGTCAGATCGCGGTCAATAATGACTCCAAGATCGCGGACTTTATCTGCAAAATCAATGCTAACAGCACCGAGTGTTACTGCTTTTGGAAGAGAGTGAGTTTTTGTGAACACCTGCCAAAACGAAGTGAACAGTTTTAGTCTTGTGCTAAAACCGTGTTCTTTCATTTGAATTGCTGATAAGTTGTATGCGTTTTCAGAACGTTCTCTTATTGAAAATTCAGAGAGTGAATGCAATACAAAGGTCGGTTTAAAACCAACAACTGTGAATATGGGTATACTGCATACGTCACGAACACACACACACACACACACACACACACACACACGCACACACGCACACACACACACACACACTCACACACACCCATACACACACACACACACACACATATATATATATATATATATATATATACACATACACACACACACACACACACGCATACACATACACACACACACACACACACACATACACGCATACACACACATACTCACACACACTAGAACACACTAAACACACATTCATATTCACAAACACACACATGCACACTGCACAAACACACACACGTACACACACACACACACACACACAAACACACACTCACACACACACACACACACACACACATACACATAACACACACACGCACAAACGCTGGGTCCAGAGTTTAAACGGCGAAAGGCTGCTTTGATAGACAAACACAATACACGCACGAGAGAGAGAGAATTGAACTGAATTGAACTTTATTTTTCGAGGGTAGCAACATAAGAAAGAGAGAAAAATAGAGAGAGAGAATTGAATTGAAATTTATTTTACGAGGGTGACAGAATAAGCAATGCATTCATGCTTCTTTTCATCCGGCCCTCGCCCATTGAGGGGTAACAAACAAGAAGAAATAAAAGATAAGTTTAACAATAGTACAAATGACATAGTTACCATAATTAACATGTCAAGCAACCAATAAGACATTTTAAGATGCATTAGGATTCTTTAGCAATGCTTGAAAATTATATATAACAGGGAAATATGTGTTTGTAAACAAATTAAAAAAATAAAAATAAAAAAATAAAAAAATAAAAATCCTTCATGAATTATATATAATCATGTTTTTCAATATAATCAGAGAGTACAGGTATATTTTGCCAGCTGCTTGATAATAGTTTTTATAAGTTTTGTAAAAGAAACAGCATGTAATATTCCTTGAATGATGTTTCATGAATTCGTAATTTAATTATATTTGGAATGGCGTTCCACATAATTGCTCCAGAATATGATAGACTCGGCTTGTATAGGTCAATTCTTGGAGTTAGTGTAATTAATTTGTTACATTTTCTATAATGATTTATTTTGAAATTTGAGGCAATGAGTGTAGGGGCATTCCCTGACATAATTCTAGAGAGAGAGAGAGAGAGAAGAGAGAGAGAGAGAGAGAGAGAGAGAGAGAGAGAGAGAGAGAGAGAGAGAGAGAGAGAGAGAGAGAAAGGTACGAACTTGATGTTATTAAACGAATCAAGTATTACGTACGGCACAATGCCTTCGTTATAAACATGTTTGTAACATTAAAGGCACAGTACGCCTCCCGTAAACCATTACAGATGCTGTCAAGCTTTCACACACACTGAGTACAAACACCCTTTCATGTACACACTCACCGCTTTTGAACATCCTAGGTGCCCTGCGTAAAGAGCGAGCAATGTTCTCCCAACCATGTGGTTCTCGTAGCAGACGACGGTAATGCCAATTGCCAGTTCCTCTGAACAGTCAAACGCCATCGCTAGAGTTCGTTTGGTGCGTTTAGATTTTGACGTACATAATAACGTGCTATTGCAGATAAGCTTACAGCGAGTCGCATTGGAATTCACAAACTGACGACTACATTGTGAAACTGGATCACACGGGTTCACGATGACTCAGGGGTAAGATAAACCACGCAAAAATAAATTCTTTGACAATTGCTCGCTCTTTACGGAGGGCACCTGATATGCTCTCAATTGTGTGTGTTTAAATGAAAGGGTGTTTGTACTATGTGTAAAAGCCTGACAGTATCTGTGATGGTTTACGGGAGGCTTACTGTGCCTTTAACTCGGCCAGAAAATGTGCACCCAGTTTTGACCCCAACTAAAGCATGTATTTCCCAGTCAGTTTATTCAAACTGTGTATGACATTGA
This sequence comes from Acanthosepion esculentum, assembly GCA_964036315.1. Taxonomy (NCBI): domain Eukaryota; kingdom Metazoa; phylum Mollusca; class Cephalopoda; order Sepiida; family Sepiidae; genus Acanthosepion; species Acanthosepion esculentum. The sequence continues at coordinate 18,251 of CAXIWW010000038.1, read as the reverse complement.
AGGGCCTCTGCTTGGCTACCTGGTACACCTTTCAGATCAACATGATAAAAACGTTAGGTACCAATTACAAATGACACGTTATTTCAGAATCAGTACATCTTGGCATCATTTGCACACGAGGAGCAGGCCAAATCAATGAAATGTGCACGTATGTGTTGCATATGTCTCGTGTTAAGCTGATTCTACTGATGCAGGTGTTCAACGCAAAGATGACCAATCATAAAGGGACGGTTTTTGAGTCAATTTTAAAGGGTACCATGACAAAAAGTACTGTGTTTTAGCAACGACCCGGCGGATTATTTCGAAACTGTCAGGGTCTTATGACGACAAACAAAGCATACTTCGGGTATAACATGCATATTATTATTTTTATCTACTGCTACTCGCCGTGTAACCTCTGTACATGGCAAAAGACATCGGGTTATCGAGTGACTAACCCAAAGACATTAAAATGAAAAGTCCGGTCAGTTCAGGCAACGTACAGAAACTCGTCTGGTTGATGGACTTGCTGCTGTTTGCCTCTGTCCCGGGAAAATGTTGCTCCAAAAGGACAGTACATTGTTTCTCGCTATTGTACAGAAGCATGGTCTTTTTTCACATTTTCTAATAAGAAAGACAATATTCATTTATATAACACTGTTTAAGGTAAAACATAATGTTATGCGAACATTATTTTTAAAGACAGTCATATTACAAGAAATCAGAAAAAAAGCGTTTTGTCTGGAAAAAAAAGTGTTTCGACTTACTGTCTTTGCATGTAGACGGTAGTGTTGTTTGCGTGGCACACCTTCAGGAAAACTAACAGGACACTTTGCACAGTGCGTGTGCACGCTCAGAGCTATGGCTGTTGATTGCGTGAACAGTATAAATGAAAAAGATAAGACTGGTTTGACTAGTCGCCAAGTGGTCACGAAGTTATTTCACTGATAACGAATTGAGCAAGGAGTGTTTATGTATGTATGTGTGTGTGTGTGTGTGTGTGTGTGTGTGTGTGTGTGTGTGTGTTTGTGTGTGTGTATACATGTGTGTGTCTGTTTGTGCGTGTGTGTGTGTGTGTGGGTGTGTATGGGTGATTGTATGTGTGTGTGTGTGTATGTGTGTGTTGTGTGTGTATGGGTGTGTCTGGGTGTGTGTTTGTGCGTGGGTGTGTGTGTGTGTGAGTGTGTGTACGTGTGTGTGTGCGTGTGTGTGTGTGTGTGTGTGGGTGTGTGTATGAGTGTGTGTGTGTGTGTGCGTGTGTGTGTGTGTGTGCGTGCGTGCGGGCGGGCGTGTGTGTGTGTGTGTGCGTGCGTGCGTGAGAGACAGACAGACAGAAAGACAGACAGAGACAGAGAGAGACAGACAGACAGAGGGAGAAGTGCGTGCCTGCGTGAGAGACAGACAGACAGAAAGACAGACAGACAGAGACAGAGTGAGAGACAGACAGAGGAGAAGATGCCAGGTAGACAGGCAGATAGACAAGGAGAAACCGACAGAAATAATAGGCGTAGCACACACACACACACACACACACACACACACACGCACATACGTGTATAAGGTCACAAATGAGGACTTGCTAATACACACATTCACACAACGGATAGTGCGTTTGTAGTGCACTTGCACTACAACGGCACTGGGCGCAGTGCCTTTGTAGTGCACTTGCACTACAACGGCACTGAGTGCAGTACTCGCTCCGGCATCGACGAATTTTACACTAAAAAAGGCACACAATTTGACCTATTTCGTCGCCTATAGAGGACGGAAAGAATGTCATTTTGAACATTGTTATGACATTCTTTCCGTCAAATTGAGGCATGTACTTTCAGGAAATATAGGTGAAAAAAATGGGGAATTTTTTGGCATCCCCATTTTTTTCAAATTCCCCATTTGTTACCAAGTGTGTACAGATATTTTCCTCATTTGTATAGATGTACACGCCCACACACACACACACACACACACGCACACACACACACTCACGCGACGACACACATAGAAATCATCAATGATTACAGTTTATTAGGCATACATATTAAACGGTAAACACAGTATAAACAAGCAGTCCACGCCATACAGCTCTGATTTAGTATTTCATATGAATGGCAACGAAACATTCGTACTTCAAGAATACAAATAGCCATTTAAATGTGTGATAATGTGTTAAATAAGTGTTTGTTTGTCATTATTACTATCGTTACGAATGTGTTCAGAATATATCATGCACACATACCTTTTTCATTAAGGCTACTTTATTGCAGTGAACAAAATGTAATATGTCAGCCATAACGTTGTCTAACGTCGATGTTCAATAATTAATTTTACAAGGAACGGCCTTTTGTATCTTACACTATATCCTTATTTACTACCTTTATCTGAAATAGTTTTGGTTCATGAATTACCTAACGAGACTCTCCCTCGGATGTGATATTAAATGCTTTACATATCTGACCTGAAATATATTTTAAAACCCAAGAAGTCTACACTTTCAATTAGTAATCATATCGAATCTAGGTTCTCCATCACACAGATTACAATGACAACAGTGGCGATGGAAGCCTCTGACCGCCAGCAATCTGTGTCAACATGTCTTTCGTGAAGTGAAGTGCTTGAATCAAGAACGAAGGACTAGTCCCTTCTCCAAAGGCATAAAACAACAGCAGACTTATCCAGTTGGCCACTGTCAGCGTAAGTTCGTCCCCACGTTCGGCGAGAGATTTATTTCTCAGAGTCAACTTTGTGTGCAGACTCTCCTCGGTGTCCGAACACCCCCGTGTGTACACGCAAGCACAAGACCAAGTGCGCACGAACAAGATCCTGTAATCCATGTCAGAGTTCGGTGGGTTATAGAAACACGAAAATACCCAGCATGCTTCCTCCGAAAGCGGCGAATGGCTGCCTAAATGGCGGGGTAAAAACGGTCATACACGTAAAAGCCGTGGGAGTTTCAGCCCATGAACAAATAAATAAAAACAAAATTCCGAAACGATCCCTGTACGTCTCAGCCAAAGCTAAGAAACATCTTTCAGTGCATGTCCTGTGATATATCAAGCACATTTCATGATTAAAGTCTGAAGGCACCGTAATGATGAGTCATACTTCATTAAAGTTGAGAACGGTAACCTCCTTTGTTCCTTTCTTTTTTATCAAAAGGTATCTGGTTAACAGTTTGTACATTCCTGTAAGTCAACAAGACTACAGTGTTGCATTACATGAGTCTAAGGACTTGTTGAACTAAGCAAATGACTCCAAACACATCAGATGTAACATGGATTACTCTTGTTTGACATACGTAAAACACACCGTTAATTGTAACACATACAGATTTTAGTATATAAAGAAAATAGCAAAACACTAAATAACAAGTAGGGAAGAAGCAATACAAACTGACATAAGAACACGCAAAGGGAGGGAACCACTCAAAGCACATGACACGAGTGATCAAGGGTTATCCTAGACTAATAATGAAGGACCCAAATAGTATGTTTACTTTCCTCAACACGTCATTGTTTACGACTCGGGATAACTGGTATCACAGCAATAGTATGTACATGCAAACGAAACATGATGCAAAATCAAGGTAAGGAAGTAAATCAACATTTTCCTATTACAGAGTAAACCTATTACATCATAATACAAATACAAGTCCAACATTAGAAAAACACCGCAAAGATCATCATTCAAAGGTAACAAGAAAACAAATATAATGCAGTTATATTACAAAACCCACTGTTAACAATAAATTCAATCCATGAAAAAACAGCAACACAAAACATTATCCGGCTCAGTACAACATCCATTACACGACGAAGAAGCAAAGGCAACAAGAGCATCACGTGCCGAACTCAGAATCCAAACTCATCATTACCATAGCAGGGGGAACAACCTCACTTGTATACTTGGGCCATACCAGACACAGCCTTGTAAATCAACAGTATACACACAGCAACTTGTGACGTAATTATTGTGGCTGAGTAGGTGTAGTAGATAGGTCCCGTGGCACGAAAGTCGTATAACATTATACTCGGGATACGTATACATTGCTCTTACAACAGAGTATACCGTTACCACACAATTCAACACTTTGCACATTGTTGGAATGCCAATGACAGCCTTGAATGTCATCATAATAGCAGAGAAATCCAGGCACATCGTCAGTATTACACACAAGTTGCAATGTCATTGTAGCATTGACAAATCATCACTGCAGCAGAGGGAGTTTAGTCCTTGTTTATACAGCAGATATGACACAAGTTGACTTGCGCTAAGAAAGTCTGGCACATCATGACTGAAAATACAAACGGCATTAACACTAGCATTGTCCTACACACGTGAAGCACAACGAGCACAACATGTTGTTCTCTCCGAGAAACAAGGAATACACTGAAATATGTTGACATGTTGATATAAACAAGAATGGGAATAAAAGGTAAACTTCATGAAGCTAGACCCGGTCACACTTTCACTGAAACAACAACAACAACAACAACAACAACAACAACAACAACAACGGTCAACTGTAACACCTCATATAAGTCGAACTTGGCACTTCACTCGTGTAATTACAGAGGCTAGATAACAAGATGACATTGACTGTACAGCGAACCTGGTAATCACAACAGCATCAGACACAAAAAGTAAACACTGCACAATATGTTACAGAGTAGACACACATCGAACAATCCTTGACCTGGTAGTTTAACAGAACAATAACTTGTAAAGAAAAAGCAGAACACATTAACCATCACCGGTCACGCTTTGGAATACACAGTCCAGATGATGTGGGTCGTGTATGACCCATACTTTTCAAAGAAAGATTCAACGTAAAAAGTACGGGTCGTACACAACCCACGCCATCCTAATAGGGATAACAACGTACCATTTCTTACGTAATTCCATGTGGGTCGTCCACGACTTACATCATCCGGACTGTGTAGTTCAAATTACGTCATCGTTTATTTGTTTATTTACAATAATAATCTTTTAAAATTTGGGCAATTATAGTGATTAGAGATCACATAAAGTCTCAATCAAAAACTCCAAATAGTTTCAGAGATAAAGACTATTTTGTAAGGCTCTGGGTCTTCCACGAGGTTAACTGTTCCGAAGACAACACTAATACTCAGCAACTTGTGCATTCAAAAAGTGGTGAGTGATTATGACTACAAAGTAAACTGTAACAAAAGTGACATCATGTACATGACAAGTGACACAGGGTTATAGCAACAAAGATATTTGTGGCAAACAAACATTGTAGTGATGAACATGTTTTAAATGTAGCATTGGCACGCCGTGGATGGTGGCACGCCTAGTTTTGTCCACCGCAGGAACAACACCCAATTGATTTCGTTCCCCCGCACGCGGAAGCAAAATTGTTATCTCGCAAAGGAATTGCCCTGTGAAGGTACGTTGTGGCAAATCTATTTTAAAGCATTCATTTGGAGACACCTACCATGTTGTTCGTCTTGCGGGGGAACGAATTGGGTGTTGTTCCTGCGGTGGAAAAAACTAGGCGTGCCACCATCCACGGCGTGATTAGGCACCTAGATGTAACCTTTTTTTTATAACAGGAATGAAAATACGAAAATAAACATTTGAAAACTTAGGAAAAAAAAGGTGGATCATAAGTATAGCCACACGGACAACAAGAATTCTTTCTTTCTTTCTTTATTTGGTGTTTAACGTCGTTTTCAACCATTCAAGGTTATATCGCGACGGTCAACAAGAATCGTATCATACAAAACATTGTAATACAATGTACTAGTAAAAGAAACAATGAATGTAAATCTCGACTACTGTCTCTGTGCATTACAAATAGTTATATGTAGTTGAAGTTTATCAAGACTGTACAACATAAAACAAGCAACGACATCTAACAAACAAAATAACACAATGTACCATAGCAAAACGAAACAGCAATGCAAACAACAGCAGGTCAAACGAATATATCAGAGTACACTGTTCATTCATGTAAAGCAGACATCATCATTATCATTGTGTACGAGCACAATATCACAAAGTATTATTGAACACGTATGATTCAGTGATGACAAGAGAATGTGTGACGTTGCTGTTGAAATACAAGAACAATGACAAATGTACATTGTATATGTAAGAGATACACGCATCGTGCTAAACTAAGGTTCAACACTGTCTGCATGGATTGTCTTCGATCTGTACATCATGATTGTGACAGAATAAAAGCAGTTAGCTCCTACATTTTACACAACATATATCTTTACATCATGAATGTTCAAGGATAAAAGCAATTAGCTCCTTAACACAACATCTACATCATGACTGCTGCACAATGAAAGCAAATCAAGAACACCATCTTATGCCTAAAACATACATGCAAAGAATCTCTACATTAGGTGCAAACAAGGGACGCACTTCACGTGACAAGCATGTGCAGCGTGACTGTTATGCAAACCAAGGGCAGCACTTCAGGTGATCAGCATGTGCAGCGTGACTGTTATGCAAACCAAGGGCAGCACTTCAGGTGATCAGCATGTGCAGCGTGACTGTTATGCAAACCAAGGGCAGCACTTCAGGTGATCAGCATGTGCAGCGTGACTGTTATGCAAACCAAGGGCAGCACTTCAGGTGATCAGCATGTGCAGCGTGACTGTTATGCAAACCAAGGGCAGCACTTCAGGTGATCAGCATGTGCAGCGTGACTGTTATGCAAACCAAGGGCAGCACTTCAGGTGATCAGCATGTGCAGCGTGACTGTTATGCAAACCAAGGGCAGCACTTCAGGTGATCAGCATGTGCAGCGTGACTGTTATGCAAACCAAGGGCAGCACTTCAGGTGATCAGCATGTGCAGCGTGACTGTTATGCAAACCAAGGGCAGCACTTCAGGTGATCAGCATGTGCAGCGTGACTGTTATGCAAACCAAGGGCAGCACTTCAGGTGATCCAGCATCGAGGCAGCGTGACTGTTATGCAAACCAAGGGCAGCACTTCAGGTGAGCATGTGCAGCGTGACTGTTATGCAAACCAAGGGCAGCACTTCAGGTGATCAGCATGTGCAGCGTGACTGTTATGCAAACCAAGGGCAGCACTTCAGGTGATCAGCATGTGCAGCGTGACTGTTATGCAAACCAAGGGCAGCACTTCAGGTGATAAGCATGTGCAGCGTGACTGTTATGCAAACCAAGGGCAGCACTTCAGGTGATAAGCATGTGCAGCGTGACTGTTATGCAAACCAAGGGCAGCACTTCAGGTGATAAGCATGTGCAGCGTGACTGTTATGCAAACCAAGGGCAGCATTTTCTTTACCTCACAGACCTATACCTCACTATTGCTGGTGTGTCAGAATGATTCAACAGCCACACTTCAAACCACACAGCTCAGTACATCATGATTATACAAATAGTCAACAGCTGACGTCATCATTTGACACACTATATATAGCTATAGGTTGAAGGTATAGGTATAGGTAATTTTATGGCAAACATATTTGAACATAACTATTAAAACAACACACAATCTAAGGCAACACAGCAGTTTTGTCTCAGAGAATCCGTACATCATCATTGTTCATTAACACAATCAAACCAAGGAAAGTTGCTATTGCTGTACATAATACTCGTTACATGATCAGAACCAAACCAAGGAAAGTTGCTATTGCTGTACATAATACTCGTTACATGATCAGAACCAAACCAAGGAAAGTTGCTATTGCCTGTACATACTAATCGTTACATGATCAGAACCAACCCAAGACAGTACACCATACAAGTATATACCAAAGGCATAATAATGAGAAGAACACACTTTTAAAAAAAACGTTGGGCAATTCACAGAGAACTATGTGCATTGTGATTGGGACAAAAACAACATAACAAAGGCTTCAAGTCAGAATCTTATGCGGGAGTCATCCATACACGACGCACGGCCAGCGCACTCAAAAAATCGCAATTTTGGCCAGTGCGTTGTCGTTCGCTGGGTGTGCGTCATTATTCGTAACTCATTCGTCCAGCGCGCTGGACCAACGCTATGCATTCGTTGTCATTCGCTGTGTGCGTTGGGATTTTTGAGCATGCACAAAAATGTGCGCGGAGCTCGACGCATGCAGGTACACGCCAGAAGGACGCCAGACACGCGCAGAGCGCGCAAGACCAACGCCAGATACACGCGGAGCACACGCTGTGTATTCGTTGTCCAACTCGCTAGCTTCTACAGTGGAACCCCCCTTTACGATCTAAAAACATCTGAGAATATCGGGTCTTAAAAAGGAACGAGTCTTAAAATGGGAGTAAATCCACAGAGGATTTGAACAGAACATCTTAAAAACAAAGGTCTTAAGAGGACGAAGTCTTAAATTGAGGGGTCTTTACACGGGGGTCGCACTGTACCAAGGGTCTTTACACGGGGGTCGCACTGTACCAGGGGTCTTTACACGGGGGTCGCACTGTACCAAGGGTCTTTACACGGGGGTCGCACTGTACCAAGGGTCTTTACACGGGGGTCGCACTGTACCAGGGGTCTTTACACGGGGGTCGCACTGTACCAAGGGTCTTTACACGGGGGTCGCACTGTACCAGTGGTCTTTACACGGGGGTCGCACTGTACCAAGGGTCTTTACACGGGGTCGCACTGTACCAATGGTCTTTACACGGGGGTCGCACTGTACCAAACAGCGACCAAAGTTGGTCGCACAACAACGCGCTGATCTTATAATCCATTTCTAATTAACGTTCAATGCGCGGGCCGTGCGTTGCGTGTGTGTGACCAAACCGAGACAAAAGTTGGGCGCACAACGACGCACTGATCGTATATTCCATTTTTGATTAATTTTCAATGCGCGAGCCACGCGTCGAGTATGTGTGACTCCCTCCCTTAGAAACATTCAAAGTATTTCAAAACAAGTTGTCAGTGCAATGTCTTCTGACGTGGTATTAAAAACCAAAGTAAAACAACCACATCAATCAGAAACATTAAATCAGCGACGTCCCGGTGTAACACGAGAAAATTACTCCCACGAGATTTTTACTCCGGAGTAAACATCGTACGAAAATGTTACTCCCTTTACGAAACAGGTACTCCCCCATTACACGAGAAAATTACTCCCCACGACAGGTGAGTTACGAGAGAAAATTTCTTACAAAATGTTACTCCCTGACGAATAAAAATCGAATAAATTACTTCACCCTAACACGAGCAATTTAACTTTCCATGCCAGGTGTACGAAATTTTTACTCCCTTGTCCCCTGTTAGTCTTGGTGGTGGAAGGGGTGGAGGGAGGGTAGCGCGACATTCGTTTGCGTGAGATCACATATTGACAGTATCCCTATGCCCGCATCCCATTTTCGCGTACGAGATTTTTAGTGGAAGTAAAAAAAATGGGAAGTAAATATTTCGTGGAGGGAGCAATTTTTTCGTGCCTTGGGGAGTTCTTTCTCGTACGAAAAATTTACTCGGAGTAAGAATTTCGTTCGGAAACTTTTACTCCATAGTAAATTTTTCGTGGAGTAAAAATTTCGTGTTACACCGGTCAAAACACGGTGTCGTGACGTATAATTATTGCAAGCACTTCCCGCTGTGTCATTACAAGTCTACTTCATTCACTTTGCCGTGACGTCATGTCTTTACAATCAGTAAAGGAAATCACTGTAGCTGTACCGTCTGTGTCGTACCACGGTGATGTCTGCATGGAGAAGGTAGCCAGTGTAGCTGTACCGTCTGTGTCGCACCAGGGTGATGTCTGCATGGAGAAGGTAACCTGCAGCCACACTCAGCTTTTGTAAGACAGGTCAGGATACCGTGGATCAGTGAGGTCAGAGAACATCAAATAGTTCTTCATAATGGGCGACAGGGGGAGCTGTGCAATGTCTCTGTGACGTGTCTTGCTGAGTGTGAGGCAGCGTGAGATCACCAGGCGACACGTGGACACCAGGCTGCGAGGTGTGCTGCTCACCTGATGCAAGTAGTCAGCTGACTGTACCATTAAGTCTGTGTCAAATGAATAATCAAGATTATGGACATCGTTCCACGTTTCACAAAATGCTTGTCGAAATCTCCGTCCATTGTCTGTGTCAGGTTTTGTCAGCTCGACCAAGTGAACGTTCAGCTTGCGCAACTGTCTGCTTGAACACGCCCCTGCTTCACACAGCATCTGTGTCACGACAGGCAGGCCTCGCATCACGGCCAGCACCAAGGGGGACATCAACAGTCTCAGTTTATCGTGTGGCATTAAACCAAACCAGATAGGCCTCATGGGATTCCATTCAGTGTGAGTGATGTGTGACTGGTGTGTGCTGAAGCCCAGCTTGATGCACTCTGCCACCATCCTCTGTGGACAGTCTTTGCACAGCACTGCGTAACACAATGTTGTTAGTCCTCTCTCTGTCACAGCTAAAGGGTCAACTTTTCTGGCTACCAGGTGGTGCAGGGCGCCAGGCCAGCCAGACAGACACACAGCGTGGAGAACTGTCTCCCTTTTGTCATTCACAACCTTCTGCTGGTCAGGACACCACATGAGTGAGGACTCGATTACTTCCCCCTGACGAGCGTCAATCAACCGCTGCAGTGGTGTTGTTCCGCAAGGGTCAGCGAGATGAATGTCCCCATGGAACTGAATTAGCACCTTCACAACGTCCCACTGTTTAGCTCTAATCGCCCTGTGCAGCACAGACAGGCCCCGACTGTCCAACAGGTTGGGATCACCATCTCTCACTGTCAGCTCCTTCACTGCCTCCCAGTCCTCTTTCCTGGCCGCTCTGTGTATCGGTGTGTGGCCGTCATCGTCCTTCATGTTGATGTCAGCGTGGTGACGTTGGCAGTAGTCCACCACATCCCACTGGTGCTGCTCAATGGCTTCCAGCAGAGCGGTGTCACGATGTCTGATTCCAGTCTCGTCCTTTTCTTCTATCAGCGGTTTCACTGCCTGCCACACCTCACGGTTAAACGCAAGTTGGAACAAATCTTCTCGTTCATCAACAGACAGACGGGTTTGCAACTTGATGATACACTCCCACACTACGCTGCCTTCTCTCGTCATTATTGCTTGATGCATGATCTTTTTTCTGCGGTCATCATCCATCGTACATTCCATCACCATAGAAATCAACGTCCACTGGCAGTGCTCAATCAATTCAGGAAGAAGTTCTAAACTCAAATCATGACTGACGCCTTGCTCTAGCAGCTCTCTACACACAACCCACTGCCGCAGTCTGACCATGTCACGAAACAGCGATTCTCGCCGTGTGACGTCAGTCTCCAGTCTCACCAGCTGCATCACCGCATGCCACGCTTCACCGGACACAGCAGCTTTCAGTGCACGACGCGCGTGTTGCAGGTTGGGTTTGTGACGGATGTTGTGCAGAACAACCCACCATTTTCCTCGCTTTGCCATAGTCTTGAGTGTGTGTGTGTCTTTCGTCAGAAATTTCTTAAATTCTCTCAAGTCACTTATTCGTTCTTTATACTTCTTTGCCCCGAGTTTTGACAATGTTCCTGGTGTGTTAGTCAAAAGGTCTATCATGTCTGTCACATCACCCACAGTTTTCAGCATGTGACGAACAAGCTTCCAGTCTGCGTGCATGGTCACACGGAAGAGGACACCCACCCGCTCCCACTCACTGAGTCCATGGTCAGCCAGCTTTAAGTAGACGTCCCACCGTTTATTTTGCCTTGCCTCCCCCAGTGCCCAGAGACGCTGATCGTCATACAGTGTGTGGTCTGCCCACCGCTTGACAGCGCTCCACTGTCTCTGCTTCACAGCCGCCTGGAAAAACTGTCGCCGATCTTGCTCACACACACCGGACAGACATGCGTGTCTGACGACGTCCCATCTGTTGTGACGTAGCATGACTCTGAGGGCCACACTTTGTACGTCAGGAACAACAGGGACAGTGGTCAGAGCTACCAGAATGGTGTTTGTCATCTGTTCCCATGCTTTGCGTTTGTAATAATGCAGCACGATACTTTTGATAAAATATAATTGAAGAAGAAAACAGTTGTTTGATTGTCTCTCCGCGTATTCCCGCCGCACACCTTCTGTGCATGACAACAGATCTGAAACATGATATGTCTTGCATTCCATAAGAACAGGTGCAATCAGCTGGTGTAGGTGTTCTACTGTTGACAAAGCTTTCTCCATAACTGTATCTTTTCTCATATCAATTTCCCATTCTCGTGCACTCAGCCATATTTCTTTGACAGTAGCGAGCAGTGACTCACACAGTACTTCACATAGCGATGTGTTCCAGTCAAGAAGCTGTTTCAGAGAGCGCTTTAATCCTGACCAGGTGACCGACCTCCACATCGCAGGTGTCAGGTCTTTAACCCCGTCACAAGGGTTTCTGACCATGTCCCAGAACACTTCGTCTTTTGATTCTGGGTCTTTTGCAACGGCCCACATGTAGAGTGTGTCAATGATAGAATTATGCAGCAACACAAGAAACGCAGACCAAAAACCTCGTGAAGCCAACGTTATGAGTGCATAGTGTAGGCTGTCATAAACATAGTAGGGAAAGATACTCTTTATGAGCGTGTCTTCATCTGCGTGACGAAATGCTGCTCTAATGTTCTCACGTCGCTGTGCGTCACTGACTTCTCGTCCCGACATGTTTCTCACGGCTGTGCACTCATCATGTTTGGTTAACGCAGATGTAGGAGAATCTAAATTGCCATCTGCACAATGAGGGGTGAACGGTTTGTTTACTAAACAGTCAGAATAATGTATGAGGTTATTACTCAAATACACCGCCGCTGATCTGCAGTGTTTACACGTTTTCTGTCCACCAAACTCTTTGTTCAAGTCACCGGCAACTCGCTCCAACACATGCCGTGCACTTAACCACAAACGCCGTTCCACAAGTGTTGTCAGCACAGTGTCCAGCTGGTTGTCAGCACAGTGAGGCAGTATGTGTCGTGTAATAATTGTTTTGTCAGATGCAACACGTGCTTGCGCCACTGCCCACCGTATTACAGAGTCGCTGACGCCTCGCTTTAACACCTTCTCTACAGACAGCCATAGTTGTCGTTCCATCAGTATTATCAACACAGAGTCCAGCTGGTCGTCAGCACAGTGAGGGAGTATGTACTTTACTATGTAGTTGTCAACATCACCCACAAGATACGATTTCTCACAGTATTCACATGTTTTCCCCACTGCCCATCGTTTCACAGAGTCACTGACACCTCGCTCCAACACTTGTACAACAGCCAGCCACAGACGTTGTTCTACCAGTATTGTCAGCACAATGTCCTTCTGGTCGTCAGCACAGTGAGGCAGTATAAGTTGTGTAATAATTGTTTCGTCAGATGCAACACATGCTTGCATTACTGCCCACCGTATTACAGAGTCACTGACACCTCGCTTCAACACCTCCTCTACAGCTAGCCGTAGTTGTCGTGCCATCAGTATTACCAGCACAGAGTCCAGCTGGTCGTCAGCACAGTGAGGCAGTATGTGTTGTGTAATAATGCTTTGGTGACATGCAGCGCATGCTTTCACTACTGCCCACTGTTTAACACAGTCACTGCCGTCACGCTGCAACATCTCTATTACAGCCCCCCACAGACGTCGTTTCACCAGTATTGTCAGCACAGAGTCCAGCTGGTCGTCCGCACAGTGAGGAAGTATGTCATTCGCAATATGTGTGCCAACATCTTCAATATAATACGAATTCTCAAGGTGTTGACATGTTTTCTCCACTGCCCATTTTTTTACAGAGTCACTGACACCTCGCTTCAGTACCTCTCCCACAGTCCGCCACAGACGTCGTTCCACCAGTGTTGTTAGTACAGTGTCCAGCTGGTCGTCAGCACAGTGAGGGAGTATGTACTTCACTATGTCGTTGTCAACATCACCCACAAGGTACGATTTCTCACAGTCTTGACATGTTTTCTCCACTGCCCATCGTTTCACAGAGTCACTGACACCTCGCTTCAGCACCTCTCCCACAGCCCGCGACAGACGTCGTTCCACCAGTGTTGTTAGCACAGAGTTCAGCTGGTCGTCACCGCAGTGGCAGAGCACGCTCTCTGTTATAAAGAGGTCAGAACAACAACTGCAAGCTACCTGCACTGCCCATTGTTTCACGTTTTCACTGACACCTCGCCTAAAAAGGATTACTACAGCTTGCCACATACCTCGTTTAACGAGAATTTTCAGCACAACGTCCTGCTGGTCTTCATCGGTGTGATGAAGTACATACTGTATAATGCAAGGCTCTTCATAACATGTACACGCTTTCTCTATTATGAATTTTCTCTGCGAGCCACTGACACCTCGCCTAAACAACTGTACTACAGCCCCCCATTGACCGCGTTTAACGAGTGTTTCCAACACAACGTCCAGCTGGTCGTCAGCACAATGCGACACTATGTCATGTAACGTTGTATCAGTAACAGAGCAATTACATGTATCAACGCCATCGTCATAATCATACTCGCAATCGCTTGGATTATCAATTATCAGAAGTCCAACATCGCCCATGTAGTTGTAGTCGTGATTGTAATGTTTGCATGTTTCCATCACTGCCCATCGTTTGGGAGAGTCACTGACACCTTGCTTCAACGCCTCTCCCACACTCCGCCACAGACGTCGTTCCACCAATGTTGTCAGCACAGAGTCCAGCTGGTCGTCAGCACAGTGAGGGAGTATGTACTTTACTATGTAGTTGTCAACATCACCCACAAGATACGATTTCTCACAGTATTCACATGTTTTCTCCACTGCCCATCGTTTCACAGAGTCACTGACACCTCGCTTCAGCACCTCTCCTACAGCCCCCCACAGACGTCGTTCCACCAGTGTTGTCAGCACAGAGTCCAGCTGGTCGTCAGCACAGTGAGGGAGTATGTACTTTACTATGTAGTTGTCAACATCACCCACAAGATACGATTTCTCACAGTATTCACATGTTTTCTCCACTGCCCATCGTTTCACAGAGTCACTGACACCTCGCTTCAGCACCTCTCCTACAGCCCCCCACAGACGTCGTTCCACCAGTGTTGTCAGCACAGAGTCCAACTGGTCGTCAGCGCAGTGGCAGAGCAAGATCTCTGTTATAAAGAGGTCAGAACAACAACTGCAAGCTACCTGCACTGCCCATTGTTTCACGTTTTCACTGACACCTCGCTTTAACGTCTCTCCTACAGCCCGCCACAGACGTCGTTCCACCAGTGTTCTCAGCACAGAGTCCAGCTGGTCGTCAGCACAGTGAGGGAGTATGTTGTCCAGCAAATATGTTGAATCGGCATGGTGACTGGCTATATGTATCAACCACCGACGTTGTTTGTCATCCACACCTCGCTGTAACGTGTCCCCCACCTCCCCCCACCTCTCTCCAGCCACCAGCTGTAGCAGTGTTGTGTCCACGCTGGTTTCCCCCACTGGCCAAGTCTGTTTCCTGTCACCCACGAGTTGCACGAGCTTTGTCACAGACTTCCACTGACCTGCAGACACCAACTCTGTCACGAACAGTTCGGTCTGTGAGTCTTTGCAGTGTGGCAGTACGTGTTCCACAATCATCTGGTCGTCGTCATACAGCAGGGCTTGTTTCAGGATCTGAGTGACGCTGTTGTCGTCAAGGCTTTGTTCCAACACTTTGCTCAGAGCCCACCATGCAGGCAGTGTCAACATCTGTCTCAACACACCGTTAAGCTGATCCGCTGTGCTCTTGGATGATGCAATTATGGTTGTTTGAGCGTCTGCATTGTTTACATTTAAGATATGTAGTGTCCACGGGTCTGCAATGTCAGTAGAGTTACACACCAACTTATGACCTGGACTGCTCCTCAGCCACTTGTCACAACACTGTGTGAAGACAGAGTCTAACTGACGGCCAGCGCACTGGGGAATGATGCAAACTACGGTCTCCTTGCTATGACCTGTGATGACGATATTGCCTATAACTGCAAACACATTATTCAGGGCTCTAACGTTACGTGGAACACCTTGCTTTCCATCAACCCAAGTAAAGTCTGCGTCGAATGTAACAGGCTCCAACACATCATTCTGTCTGTGAAAAACTAGAAACTTACATGTCGTATCTACCATCAATCTTTTACAAAATCTGTGAACCTCTTCACTGTCCCGTTTGTTGATCCCTAGAAGAGCAAGGGTGCTAGTCCAATCTTTGCTCGTGATCAACTGCAAGCACTGGTTGTCCATGTGCACTTTATTTCCGATCATAGCCATGGATGTATTACCGACACAGTGGAACAGTTTGTCCACGCTCCTCCACTGACCCTCCAAAGCAAGATCTGTCATCACAGAATTACACTGACCCTGTGTACAGACAGGCAGAATGTGATTTTTGACTTGCCAGCCTTCAGCCCAGCAGCAGGCTTCTTTGAGGGCCCAGCAGTGTTAACTGTCACTGACACCTCGCATCAATACACGACTAGCAGCATGCCACATGTGTTGGGAGACTAGCTCTGTCAGTAAGAACTCTAGAGCACTGTTTGGGCAAGATGGAACAAAGTAATTGATCAGAACGTCCTCCCGGCCCGGGTGCATGCTGCATGAATCGCCCATCTGACTTTTTTTATTATAAACTCCTCGCTGTAACATCCTGCCTGCAGCAAACCACAGGCCGTTTGTCACTAGATGTTGCAGTGCAGAGTCCAGCTGGTCATCCTCACAGTGAGCTAACACATACTGCACGATGTCTGTTTGCTGAGCTCGTGTGCAGGCCTGCTGCAGAATCCACTCCAGTGTGGAATGAAGAAAACGTTCGTGTGGCATTTCACCAATCACCCGCCAGTTTCTTTCAGCCACTGAGAGCAGAATGTTGTTCTTTACCAAGACGCCCTCTATGGCGTGCGATCTTCATCACCGACACATCGTATGACTTTATTTACAGCGTCCCACTGGTCTCGGCTGACCAGCTGTGTCATGACACTATCCGAGTCACAGCGGCTGCACTCAGAGAGGATGCGTGCCACTTCTGCCAAGTCACCCCGCTCCATCTCGTCCTTCACCTGCCTGCTGACGTCATAACGGGCTTTCTTTTCTGGACTTGCCATGGTGTTCTTGACGTCGTGTCTCACACTCAGCGCAGGATGTAGACTCAAACAAATTACATGTAGCTACTCAATGTTACCCTGCAGTAGCACCAACAGTCAGCAGAACACCAGCGTCACGTGTTCAGGTGACCATGGTGATGTATTCTATTGTCCGTTCAGCGTCTAACTTATGACACTCCTACCGTCTACCTACTGCCTGCTTGACATCGTGTCACTGACAACGCTATCCCTGTCATAGTCAGTGTCTGGTCAGCCCCCTTCTCCACTGTGTGCACACTGTGGTCTGGTGGGTCTCATCGGAACCACAACTGTGTTTTTATCTGGACAGCTTACAACAATGAACAATACTTTCCATGAATACATGTCAACGTCAATTAAAAAGTGTGCATCGTGTTACTGTAAAGGTTGCTTACAAAGCACAGATACATGTGTAAACAAGTGTAAACGCGTTAAGAGCAGTAAGCGGGATATGTCTAAAGTGTTGTTGACAGTGTGTGGTAAGACCTGACACCTCCCCGTTTCTTCACGTCACGTCCCTTCGCCAGTCTCCTTGTTGTCTGTGACATGCTGGGTCTGTACCGACCACCTGCCAAACAAAATATTATTCTGAGCAACTTTCTCGAGAGCCGAACTTTAGATAACCGGCATTCCAAGGTGATTTTTTGTATATGAGATACCTGTGTTTCGTTCATTTGCAAACAATTAAGTAAGCAAACGCCTTTGTGTGTGTGTGTGCGTGCGTGCGTGCGTGTGTGTGTGTGTGTGTGTGAGCGTGTGCGTGTCTGTGTCGGTGCGTGAGTGTGTGTGTATGTGTATGTATGTGTGTGTGTATGTGTGTGCGTGTGTGTGTATGTGTGTGTATGTGTGTATGTGTGTGTGTGTTTGTATGTGTGTGTGTGTGTTAGTGTGTGTGTGTGTGTTTGTGTGTGTGTGTGTGTGTGTGTGTGTTTGTATGTGTGTGGAAGTGGAAGTGGGTGTGCTAATGATAAAACAATGACATCCAGAGTTAAATCAAATGTTCATATCAGCAAACCCGACTAGATTCGGGTTTGAGTAATCTTGTCAGGATCAAGCGAAGTAAGCAACAGTCAAGTAATATTCTACAATTCTTCATGAAATACACAGTATAGAAATGTATTGTTCAGTTCTGATGCTTTAAGTAAAAGAGACCGTGAGGGATGTTAATGTTTAAATCTACATGAGAATCCAGAAAATTCAGACAGAAATCATATCGTGAACAGAAGCAGCAACAATGAAGCAAAAGAAACACAACAACAA
>CAXIWW010000037.1:47500-147500 GCA_964036315.1 Acanthosepion esculentum | reverse complement strand
CAATCCTAACTGAAAATACTTGTTGTTGTTCAACTTGCATATTTCTCTTTATGATGTTTAATGGAAGTTAAGAGTTTGGTTGACTTCATGTCTTTTAGTTAATATTCTACATCTTTTTTTTCCCTGTTTACAACAACTTTAGTTTCTTGCTGGTCAATCCACTTTTCTTGCCTATGACTTAATATTTCTCAAATCACTTTTTAACATGTTCTTCAGCACATTTTGTTTTCTTTTTTGGATCTTGCCATAATTTTCCTTATCTTTTTTACTTGTTCTAGGATTTCTGTTCAAGTTTTTTCAGTTTCCAATGTTATGTTCTCTTTATAACTTACTACAATTTTTTCTCTTATCTGCAAACTGTTCTTTATGGTAATCTTTATACATATAAAAATAATTGTCAATAATTACACTATTGATACTATTACCGTTACATAATAAAATCTCGCAATATCTTTTGTACGGTAATTAATAATTGGTTGCATGATAATGAACAAAAATATATATTGTCCACTGATTAGTAATCTGCAGCAGGGTTTTAAATAGCAAAAAATCATCAGAGTGGTAAGACAATGAAAGAAGGATAAACAACAGCAAATATAATTTTCCAACATTAAATAACAATTTATAGATGAGTAATTGATTAATTAAATTGTATATGAATTCAATTATTTTCATAATGTTTCTAAGAACTGATCCAATATTTTATCATCTGATTAGTAATGGGAGATAAGTGGTAGATTATCTGTCATTAATTCATGGTAATTTTTAGCTTAAATAAATGAGTGTACAAGATTTAGTTAATGGGTCCATGTTGGTGAAATAGCTTTCAGAATGCCATTCTTTTGAATGTGCATTGATAGTTTTTCCTTCTAAATTATTGCAAGGATTTATTCGCAATAAATTTGCTTAACACCATGTCACTGATGGCTAATCAGTAAGTTTCTATTAGGTTTGAATTGAGCGTTAGTTTTAACTTATCACAGGAATAAAAAAGCACAATGACTTTTGGCAACCAGGATATTGATATAGTTGTGGCTAGATCTTTCAAGAGGTTGACAGTA
This sequence comes from Acanthosepion esculentum, assembly GCA_964036315.1. Lineage (NCBI taxonomy): Eukaryota > Metazoa > Mollusca > Cephalopoda > Sepiida > Sepiidae > Acanthosepion > Acanthosepion esculentum. Next base: position 146,439 of record CAXIWW010000037.1, on the reverse strand, counting down.
AGCATATGACATGATTAATAATAAAAGTGTTTTGCCACAGGAACATGTTTTTATTTCAGAGTGCACAAAATGGTACTGATTGCCAAGTTGGCATGTTTTGCTTGTTTTAATGTGGGGGTCAAACACAATATCAATATTTACTTTGTTAAATATTAACATTGGTATCGCAAAAAGAAAAAAAAAGAAAAACAATACCTAAAGTTTAAAAGGTTTTTTTAAAAAAATGAAACATTTTTCACCTGCAGAAGGCTGCAGCATACAACAGCTGAAATGTGAATATGGCAACAAAGATGAGAACAACACTCCGAATAGTGTAAATAAATACCTCTTCTCAGAAATATAGATCTTTCTGAAAGTTTTTATTTTAGGTTTAATTCCATGCTAATAGATTAAATTTAATATTTCCAATAAACAAAAATACTTTGCTCTATTTCAAACCGATTGGAATGTTTTTTTTTGTGATTGTCAGTAAAATCTATAAAAATTGTCCATATTGATAATTATGTTGTGTTGATTGATTTATCTTTTATTAAAAAATAAAACATACTTTTCTGAAATGTCATTGGAGAAAAATATTAACCAATTTAAAAGTTATTTAATCTGATCAGAAGCAAATATTACATATGTTTAGTTTAAAATATTGCAAGGAGGCATGTTAACATGGAGGTGTCTGTGTGTGTGTATCAGGCTCTCCAGCCAAGAATATTGAAAAACTAGGAATTTTTCAGCTAAACATGCTTTTACCGTTTAGATGATATTAATTACGACAATCATACAGATGTTCTGCTGACATAACATTCTTTTGCAGCTCTAGTTCAGCAACACTGACCCAATTTGAAAGGTTTATTTTAAAATATAGGCAAAGAACAAAATCTTTATACAAAACAATGATGGTATGATAAAAATGCAGTAACATATTAATAAAACATATTTCCATTTTCATGTGACATTACTCTATTAAGTCAAAGATTGGATATGTAGTCAAAGATTGAATATTTCAAACAAATAGAAGCAGGGCCATATTCCTTTTATAATGATAAGTATACATTACTTCAGGTTTCATAAAAAACTATTATTGAACACAGTTCCATAATGATAAAATTAAACATAAGGAGACAAGTATATTAAACATAAACATGTACTTTGTAAAACATATAAAATGAATAGGTACATATAAAGCATCAAGCATTACAGTTGAAGAGGTAGTTTAACAGTCCTTTTTACTTCTTCATAAATGAGTTTATCAATCGCAATCTCTTCTTTCCAATGTCATTTCTATCTTCAGAAGATTTGCCTTTGCAACATCCAACAGACCCTGACTAATATTCATTTCTTTCAAATTTGTAGACTTTATAGCTTCAGATAATCTTAAATTGGCTTCTTCAAAGATCTGATTCGCCTTCTCCATTTGTCTTCCGTTCCAATTCACTCTTCTTAACATCTTTCTCCTTTTCATCAAGCATTCGTTTGGTTTGCTGCCGTTTTTCAATCCTTTCTTTTTCTTCCTGTTTCTGGAGAACCGCTTCCTTTTTCTTCCTCTCCAGCAATGCCTCCTCTTTCCTTTCAGCTTCTCGCCTTGTTTCCTACTTTTGGTGGGCTTGTCTCACTGCAGCCAGAAGGTCCTTGGTTATGGGGATGTCTCTGACATGCTGGAACATGCTGACAGCATCTCTTGTGAGTCTCAGTCCATTAACTGACTCATCTGACAAACGACACTTCTCAGGAGTGACCAACTTCTTGTTCACAGAAAGGCTCCTTTCTACATCAGCATTCCCATGTGAAGTGCAGAGACAGGTCATCACAACTCTCTTCAAATTAGCATACTTGATCTCCCAACTAGCATTCTTTAAGCTGAAAATGACATTCCAGTAGTGGTCTATCCTGATCAATTGGCCATCATTGTTGTACATCCCACTTTCATCCACTTGCTTTGACCTGTATAGTTTCCATTCATCAATGATCTTTGAAACAATGGAATCTTCTATGGAGGGCAATGCTGAGCAGAGTTCTCTGAGGAGCTGTTGGGATGAAGACATTGAACACATCTGATGATTGTGTCATTCAGGGGTAGTTTTATCTGGAGATAGGCACTGACCGATTGGTAGAATTTTCTCATGTCATACAGTTTCACCTTCTGTTTGCCTTCATCAAGAGCTCCTAGGGTCTTCTCAGTGTCTGCACCTATTTCCATGTCTTCGAGTTCGACTAAATTCTGGTTGTCAAAAACATCAATGTCGTGAAGCTTTCATCCTGTTCTGTTCCCAACTACATCATTCTTAACAAATCTGTTGAGGAAGGTTTTCAACATACAGGAGATGGATCATTGGCTCTTCTTTCTGGAATTTCTTAAGAAAAGGATCAAACAAAGGCCCAACACATACCAGGAACTGAACCTGTGCAAGGCACTCTTTGCTGGAGAGAAACTGGCATATCCTTTGGTATCTGGTGTTCTTTTTCAGCTGTGCATTGGTGCAATCCTTTGTACTCTTCTTGGGAAGATCCGTTAGGAAGTACTTACAAAGAGGTTTCCAATGTTTGAGAACCGACACTGTACATGCCGAATAAAGAACTCAGCATTTAGACCAAGATCCTCTAGAGTAAGGCTGTAGTCCTCCCTTTGACAGATGCGCATCTTAAACCACTGGAAAATATCAATTGCTAGTTCAGCATTTTCTCTGTAAACATGAAGTCCTTTCCTGAAAAGAGTTATGCACTGTGTGCAGTGTGCATGGCACAAAAGATATCGGTCCTGGCAATTCAGCTGTTTTCAGATGACTTTGTACAGCTTTTCATATTGTTTTATTAACATTTGGACCATCGCTACCTAAGGATATCAGCTGAGCTAATGGCATTTCAAATCCATCTTCTGTCACAGCATCTATAATCGCACTACTCGCAGTCTTTGCTTTAGAATAAGGCTTTTCAGAAACATGGTACTTACTTCACCTTTTTGTTCATTCCAAAATCGAACAAGCATATCACTTCTTGTGTTGACCATTGCCAGTTTCGTCAAATTGGATTGTGAAAGGACATTGTGCTGCTCTTATTTTTGCACTGGTCTCTTTTCGAAACTATGGTCCAAGTCCATCTGATATCAGGTATGATACCTTTGATTTGCTCATGGTGAACTTGTCAGAGATGGTTCCTGGCAACATTGCCTTGAATAGTCCAGTAATACGTTCACAGGATGTGTAGGAGTACCCTCCAGCAGCAACCTGCATTGCCCACAGTGCTTCTGCTTTTGTTACTTGGTCACTGACAGACACCGGATGAAGATACATTTTTTGTTCCACATCTCCTCCTTGCTTGCTTGCTGGTATTGGCCACTTGACTGGTTGGCATCAACAATTTCTGCTTGGGATCAGAGAGTTTATCCTTGTGTCTCTGACCATCAGCATGACCAATGAGTTCTATAGCTCCAGTAGTTGAACATGAGATGCTCTCTTTACACAGTACACAAAAGCCAGCAAAGCTGTGAAGAATCCTCTTTCCACCATTTGGACAGCAGTTGGCCATTATTGTCAAGTTTCCTAAGCCAAGCCTGGTTAAATTTGGTTTTTCCACTAGGCATGATTAGTAATGTTGATAGCTAAGCAAACTACTTCGTTTCTGAAAAGAAAGATAACAAAGACAAGAAAGTGGTTTTAAAGCAAGCATAGTATGAAAGGGTTACATATTTATACAATATCATATATTAAACATGCAAGCCAAGCAGAACTATGATGTATATTATTACTTAAAGGGGGATTATATGTTAACATTAAAATAGGATTGGTATCATGCAAACAGGACACAGACAAATACACAAGCAAAAGCATTTTCACCACCAAAGCTATGCTACAGTAACTATAGGTTATAACAACTCTTAAGTTAATTTTCAGTCACTCATCACAGCAAAGCAAAACAAAACAGAAGGTTACCAAATAGAATAGGCGAAGCCCACACTCATTTATAAAGAATATATATTTTCACAGTTTAACCCCAAATTGCTAATAAATCATGTTTTATGCCCAAATACTTTTAAGATCTATAGTTTATAGGTCTGTATTTAATCTTAACATCTTATGATTCCATTCTGCAAAATACATCAAACACATTTTAGAAATGGATTACAATTTTTTTTTCATAATAAAAAACTAGGAATACTAGGAAGGTTTTGTGAAAAACTAGGAACGACCAAAAAAACTAGGAATCGCTGGAGAGCCTTTTCTTGTATGTGCTTTTTTCTTTTTATGAGTTTTTGGACACACGTATTGGGAGCCCAACATTTTGGGAAATTTAAGTAAGGAGATAATTATAATAAAATTACACGATGACTACTACATCTTAAAATATTTTAAGAAATCTAATATTTTATATTATTACATATGATGATGCTTATTGAATATACACCACTGGCATCAATTAATAAATGGGCCATGGGCCTCATTTGGTTTGAATTCACAAATTGCAGTCTACAGGGAGAAATAACACAACACCATTTCTTTCATAATTTTCAGTCCATATCAAATCATATTGGTCCTTTGCTTCAAATTTCATCAGTTATTTTGTTAAAATAAGAAATAATCTCAAACAGTCGTCAGCTTGTTTGTAGCAACAGATGGATAAAAAAAGGAAAACAGATCGATAACAAAAACCAAGTTATAAATACAATGAAAATTATATACTAAAATTTACATTTTATTTTCTCTATAAGTGTTATCTTTTCCATCAACTTAATTAGCAACAAATTTTAGTATTCCAAAATATTTCAGGCCAAATGTTTTCATTTTTTGCAGATTTGAAATTTGAACAATCATGTCAAAGTTTCATAACAACTGGAAATGTGTCACTTCATTTTCAAACAATATTAAATTGTGTTTTTCTTTTATAAATTAAAGGGAGGGGGGAAGCCACTTTTAAATTTAGAGTTTGTGGAATTTACTGATGATAATATGAGGTACAAATTGTCATGATTGCTATAGGCAGTCCTTGGAGTCATTTTGTTGGACTTTATACAAATTAATGTTTTGCTAGTAATGCCCACCAACCCCAAAATGGGATAGATCGGTATTAATGGGTTATTGGTAGAAACCTATAATACCATATTTTTATAATACTGGATCTTAAGGGTATTTGTGCTAATCATGCAGTTGTTAAAGATGATCCTGCATTGTGACTATAACAACCAAGATGACGACAATGTCAGTGTAGAAGAATTTATCTCAAACATTCAAACAGAAAGGAATCATTACACTGTCAAATTAAAAGTTATTAAATTCATTTCTCTATTTTCATTCTTTACTTACACAAAGAAATAAAGCAAATAGAAAAAACATTGATGCTAAGAAAGTTTTTATTTTTAAAATCAAAGTAGAAATTAACATAGGCCAAACACAAGCAAGGAAACAAAACAAGCAACGTTTTCATATCTTCATATAATTTTATTTGCACACAAAGAGAAATACATCAAAATCAACATCAGATAAAATGTGCTATTTTAAATCTGAAATACTTTTAAAAGATTTACTGATATGAAAAATAAACTTATTTCAAAATAAAGTTTTTTTTACTTTTTGGTTGACAACATAAAACCGTTTAGTTTTTATCTTTTAATATATTTTGTAAACAATGAAAATTTATAGGATATAAAATCATAAGACATTTTCTAAATACTTTATTATAGATACCTCCACAGATTTGCGATATCAAAGGTTTAAAATGATTTTTAATTTCTTAAAGCTTTTTCATCACAAACTAATAGATTAAATTTAATATTTCCAGTAGGTGAAATACTTTACTCTATTTCAAAACTAATTTAAATTGACTAAGATTTTTTTTTTTGCTAAAAAAAAAAAAACAAAAAAAAAAAAAAAAAAAAAACTGATTTTGGTGCCATTTTTAGCCCTTGTACATGACACTGTAATTCTCTTTATTAAAAAGAATTCCAAAAATATACTTTTCAGAAAAAATATTTGAGGAATATTAACTAATGTAAAATATAATTAATCCAACCTGTTTAAAATATTGCAGAATTGCATTTTAACACTGTGGCAACTGTTTATTTAAGATGTTGACAGCTTCATGACAGATGGATGTTAATCTACGGGAGCTTCATCTGTAAAAAATAATTGAAGAATAATGTGAGCACCTTTGATTATATTATAAAATCCAGTGATATTTAAAATTTTTGGAAAATATTCTAATATTTTATTGAATTTTAGATACTTTGGCTTTAAATTTACTATAGTTATCAAGGCTATTTTCTGATAATGTTGTGGTTTGGAGTCAGAATCATCCACTGGCTCAGGATAGAGTTGTAAAAAATTTTTTTGCTTCAATAAACAAATGAAGAAAATTCTATTCATTTTTGTTTAAAAAATTGACCAACATTTGTTTTCTGCTTATCATAAACCAAAATAAAAGGGAAAATCAAAAAAGTGATAAACATGAAATTTTTTAAATAAAACTTTTGATTGTGAATTGTTAGAATGCACTAAAAAATGAATGCATAGAAACCAATCCTTAAAGTTATTCTGAAGAATAACTGTAAAAAAATATTCAAGATGATCTAATGAAAAAAACCTGTGATAAAAAAAAATACATTTTAATTTGTTACTTAAGCAATTTGATGCTCCCTTTTCATACTACTAGGAACTACAAATGATAAAGTTAAAAAAAAATTCATTTGGATTTGGCAAGTTTTTTTTTTTCAGAACAAGGAATCTATATGAAAGCTTCAAATGAAAATTCCTTCAGAATCCTGACAGAAATAAGCAGTTATCAGTTTGTTAAACAGCAGTGGAAGGACAAGAAAGTCAAGGATTAACAATTGTAGGCATTTTATTTACACATCTTTATAAGAATAAATAAGATCATAGATAAGAGCAGAAACAATGTGTAGCAAGTGGAAATGATCTGTTTTTAGTATTGATTTTTATCTCCCCCTTGTGAGGGAAGACTGGGCTGATTCCTGGAGGTACTGCAATACTAGGCATACCCGTGACACAGGCGGAGCAAGCCCCTAACTCTTCGCCATGTTCCAAAAAACAGTTTAATATCGAAGTCCCCAAATCGGGGACGTATCAGATATTAAGCTGATGGGAACAGATACTACACTTTGATCTTAGCCAAAAGGCCGTGGATTTACTTGACCTCCCACACGGTCAGGTTGTGACACAAGGTCGGGGTTTAACGTGGGACGGGAGGGGGAGTGGACCCGAGTTTTCACCCGGGGCCGCAGTACTTTAGCTGGTCTTAGCTGGTCATAGCTAGTCCTAGCTGGTCATGGCTGGTCTTAGCTTGTCAGAGCTGGTCATGGCTTGTCCAAGCTGGTCAGAGCTTGTCAGTAATAATATTCTACAATAAATATTCAAAAACAATTTTTCCTATTTTTTTTTTTAGGAGTGGACCAGACTGTTAGTTGACTTCAGCCGTGCCAACAAAAAATCTAAATTTAAAAAAAGTGAAACTGCCTTTTTAAAAATACAAAATTACTAAACATAAAGGAAGAGTAAAATTAAATCAAATCTTGAACATGCCGCGGCAAGTAACTCATTTAAATAATTTTAAATGGCTTCTTAGACGATTTACATTTACATTGATTGTTCGTACTTCATCTTAGAAATATAGGCAGGCTTCTTAGACGTTATAAAACTAAATGTATTAAAAAAAAAAAAATCCGTATATTTTTTAGGCAAAAAAAACATTAACTCTTCTAATCACTCATGGAAACGTCATTGGTAAAAAAAAATGTATTGTAAAGAAATTTAAAAATCTCGACTGGGGTGCGAAAGTGTAATTAGCGCCCTTGGGACCTGCTTTGTCGTGACACTTTGAAACTCATCGATATCTACGCCTTAAAATATCAGTTGCAAAAAAAATACAAGACAAAAAAAATCTTGTTTGACAATTATTTCTCTTCTTTAAAAAGATGTTTGAAAGGTGTAAAAATTAATGACACCAGAAATAGATTAAAAAAAAAAAAAAAAAAAAAAAAATCACTTTTTCTTTAAATCTAGATTCTAGATACAAAAAAAACATTAAAAAAATGAAAAATTCTTGAAGTTTAATTTTGTTTTAATTCTGATAAATTAACATTCCTAATAAAGCAAAATACTTTGATTGGTATTTACCGTGACTGTTTGCCACTAAGACTCAAGTAAGGGTGGGTGGGGGGCTATAGATTCTCTCTAGTTAGTACTGAAAAATATGAGAAACGATGCCCCAGAGATGGCTCTAATTTGGGACCAGGGAAAATATCTCTTATATCCGGGTTACACTGTACCCTCTGCAACCCATCCCACGTCTGCATGCTATTGTCGGTATAACAACAGAACTAAATTGATTTGAATCTTTCCCCCCCTACTACTTATCAGTAAATAATTTTTTTTTTATTTAACAATGAAATCACTTGGCCGCAACAAATACAGAATTTTAAAAAGATATCAAAAGTTATTCTGATAGAAAAACAGAATAAGAAAACAAATCTTATATCTTTTCTTAAAAGTGTCCATAAAAAATAATGTATAACCAAAGTTTTTTTTTAATTAAAATGTCTTAGTTTTATTTTTTTTATTTTACTAGGGCAGACTTTCGATAACTGGGGTCCTGTTTGACCAAAAAGAAAATATTTTAAGGAAAACATTCTTGAAGGACTTCACTTGGCCATAACAAATAGAAACATAAGCGATAGGGGGAAAAGAAAGAAAAGTTTCCTAATGAGTTGTATAAAAAAACATTTTAAAAATTATTTAATTTCTGAATAAGTTCTGAAAGTTTCATTAAAATTAATTAGCAGATTTTTGCAAGAATTTCTAAATCAATGTGTTTAAAAAAAAAAGCTAAAAGAATTACCCATACAAATTTAAGATCCGGCGTTGACGTTAGAAAAAAGAAAAGATTTTTAACCAAAATTTACAGTTCTAAAAAAATAATATATTTTTTACATTTAAAACCTTTGGTGTTTAAAAACTGAACTGTAATGCAAAAATTAACTTACTTTTTCTTTCTTTTTCAATATTCTATGTACTTTGTCTTCTTTTCTCTACTGTTCTTTGAGCGAGTTGAATTTTTTTAACCGATCCTTTTGAAATTGCGGCTGTTGACTGGAGTTCATCTGCCCAATTTTGCGGTCTTGCCAGACAATTGGCGCCAATTCAGGTGACAACGGGGTCAATTCACATTTTCGAAATGGCCTCATTTTTTTATGACCCCCTAAAATCAGTGTCTTTTTTTTTTTTTACATGGACTTTAGTTGAATAAAGAAAAATTGAGTTCAAGATGTTATTTTAAAAATCTGAGAATAAAGTTTTTAAAAAATTGAAGAAAAAATATTTTCAACCATCTTTATTATCAGTTATTTAAAACAAATTTTTAACAACTTACATGACTGGTCGCCATATTTGGTGTTCTCATAGCGGGAAAATAAGTTTACATTTCTCAGGATAACTAAAATCGCCTTGAAAACACCCTTTTCATTTCAGTTTTAACGACTTACAAGAGAGACATTTGTGATATCAATATTTACTTTCTCTTCAATCGGTAAGAGAATGAAGCACAATGATTTTTGGTGGGAATGACGTGACTGGTTACTTTTCTAAACACTAAAAAAATATAAGATTGGAAACAGAATTAATTAGATTGACATTGCAGATTGCGAAATAAAGTTTCTCTCAAATACGAGAGAAATTTGAATTTTTATTGGTAATTTAGATGACATTACACTACGACGCAAAAATACGAATTTAGAAAAATTCGATAGCTAGTAAAAGTCAATTGGGCCATTCTGGGGTGGGGATTTGGGAGCTAAGCCCCCTTCTCTATATTTTTAAATAACTTAATGGTAGGGTCCAGATAAAAATTATAATACTGACTATAACAATATCAGGGCCGTACTTCCTGGAGTGGGATAGCCACCCCCACACGCTTGGCTTGCTTAGACGATAAAATTTTGTTTTCGTCAAGTTTGGCGTCTTTTTCATCATGCTATGCTCTTTTTAGCAAATCTCATGTAGTTACCTATGCATAAATCCCACATATTCACAGCGGGATTCACAAAACATCCCATGACGTAAAAAATAAAATTCATATCATAATCCATAAAGTCTGTTCATATGAACATTTCATGATTTATGGGGTGGGAGGATGAATCCAGAAAACAAACTTACAAATGAAACACGAAGATAAAATTAAAACGAAACAATATTAGTAGGAGCCGTCCATCTTTCAAAATAATAATTCTCGTCTGGTGAGTGTCAAAATTCTTCTGCCTTGTTTTGTTTTTTTGGGAGGGGGAAAAACTCCTTTTTATTGGTTTTGAATATAAAAAAAACAAACACAGCTGTTTTCGCAGAAATCAAAATGTACCAAAATATTTTGGAAATTTCAAACTTAAGCAAGAAGAGTACAAGGCAGCGTCTGCGTTCTCTCTGAAGAGAACCGAGGACGATGGACGCTCAAGCAGCTTAACGAGTTCTTTTCACAAAAAATGCAATCAACAAGCATCCGCATAAAATGGCAATACATATCTTAATATATATTTCAAGAAAAAATATTTAAAAAAAGGATTTGAAAATATATTTAAAAGAAATAAACGATATAACAAATCTTAACTCGCCATTTTACACATAGGAATTAAAAAGCCTTGATTCCAGCAAGAGACTTTTTTTTTTTAGTTTTACTCTTCTTCACTGCTGTATTGACTTTTTTTTAGGCAAAGGAATTTTTTGTTAAATTACAGAACTCTTTCTTTTCATCTCATATTAATTATTAAAAAAAAAGTAACGACAAGAACAGTTACTAAAAAATAAATAATTGGTTATCAAAAATAAAATTTTTTTAGCTAGATAAACGAAAACCATTTTTAAAAAACTGAATATTTATTTACATACCTTTGTCTTTTTTAGCCATTTAGTAAGCTGTAAAATTTCATAGAAAATTTGGGTAATAATTACGAGTCCAAAATTCTATTGTCAATAACTCCAAAAACGGTAGATTTTATCAAAATTTCTTTGTTATTTTCGAATTAAACATGTACATTTTCACGTAAATATAACTATTTGGGAAATTTTTATTAGATACTTAGCGCAAGGCTTAAAAAGCAAATTACCCGAAAATTCTAACATTTATCCTTCCAAGAAGGAAAAAGAAAACTCAACTCTATATCGCTACTTCCTCTGCTCAAAGTTTCAGCCTCTTACGTGACAACGCATGCGCAATCGAATAAGAATGTGAAGATGTCACTGAACGAAGGCGCTCTCTCTTTAATGAAAAGTTTGTTGCATTAGCAGTAAGAATAAGAGGTTCAGTTTATAAGGAAATGTGGGAAAGATAATGGTTAATCCTAGTCACTTGAACAGGTTAAGATTGTAGTGATTGAGGAAGCATTCTCTTGGGAGTCAGTTTTTACAAAATAGTGGTTCATGGGAAGAAGCTTTTTGAATGGAACTTACTTCTCTGACTAATGGAATACAAAAGGAATGATTTGCTTCAGTTATGTAGCATAGCAGGTCTTAGCTGTGAAGATTAGAATTGAGTAGAACTTAGGAATAGAGTTTATCTGAATATTTTCCATGGAAATAGCAATAGAGTAGTAAGAGGCTTGCACCATTTTGTCTGTGGGAAAGGGGTTGTAGGGTGTAAAATTCAAGTAGTGGTTTGTGCAAAGAGACTGAGTAGAATTTACATCTCACCAATGGAATACCAAGGGAATAAATGGTGGTTTGTTACAATGTGTGCATTATGTCAGGTCTTTGCCATGAAGATTAGAAATGGTGGAACTAAGGAATGAAGGTCATCTGAACCCTTTCCATGGAAATAGAAACAGAGCAATCAAGAGGCTTTCAATGTTTCTTCTGTGGGAAAGGAGCTGTAGGGTGGAAAATAATTCATCATCCACAAGTCTGTGTAGATGCTTCTGGAAAGTGAAAACTGGGCAACTTGATTCGGATATGGCAGCATATTTTGGCCTGATTTCAAAGTAGCAGGAGGAGTCAGGACTTTACCTGAGTAGTACAGGGAATTTTTCTGTATTTTCAGAATCTTTATATATGAGTTCCACTTGAGGTCTGGGGTGGATTAAGTCGCAACAGGCGTTCAATGAAAGGAGCCTGCTTGAGAGAATACCTGTTCATTCCAATAGAGGAAAATTCAGACTCTGCTCAGGGATGATGGAATGTTATTAGTCTGGCTTTTGAGCTATTGAATGTGACAAGCTAGTTTTCCCCCCAGTTTTGAGTTGTTAAAGCTAAGTCAAACAAGGCACTGGTAATCTAGAATTTTGGAAGAGCATCTATATACTGTTGTATCATCTGCATAGATATACACAAAAGATTGGAGTATACTCTTGGGCAGATCATTAATGTAAAGCAGAGAGTTGAACTAAGAAGTAATTCTTGGGAGATGCCTGCAGTGATCTCATGGGCCTCAGAGGACTCGTCATTAATAACTTTCTGGACCTATCCATTGAGAAAACTCTTCCAGTGATTCCATAGCAACCTTCTACAATGTGAAAGTGTCTAATATATCTAATGTGATCATCCTTGTGATCTATTTATTGTTTAATACCTTTTTTCTCTCAGAGGTAGAAGATAGAAATTTCAATCCATTCTTACAATTAAGACTTTCTTTTCAAGACAAAGGAAAAAAAAACAGATAATTGCAAGTTGTACTTTCTTTTTGTTCTTGTTGTTGACAAAAACCTTAAATTCCAAGTTTTTGTTTAACAGTTAAAATTTTAGATTATTTTTTTCCAAATTATTGCGGTAAATTATTAAGCAAAGGCCTTAAGTTTTAAATTTAAAAGAAAAAATATGTAATCCAAGAACTTGAACATTGAAGAGCTGATACTCTGTTCATTACACACTGTCTGTATGACTTTGCATACTTGTATATAATGTGCATGTGTTGTGCATGAGTGAATTGTGTATTTGTGCCATTTAATCTTAACAGAAGCACACATATACATGCACAACTTGACTGAATTTGAAAAGACAATAGAATAATAAATTCCTTTCTCACACAGTTTGGACATCGCCTGATGAACAATAAAATCATAAAGATGAAGACAAGAAGAGAAAAACTAATCAACAGCTTCATATTCGTCAAAGTGTCCCTTTTTTACATATGTGTATGGCTGGAAAATAAAATAAAATAATGAATAGCCATAACCAGCTTTTCTCTCTCTTACTTTCAGTGAAAGAGCTTTTCGAAAATCTTTCACTCTTTCTATCTATTGATATAATTATGTTCATGTCTACTGATATCGGTCTATTCATATGTATTTCAATCAATTCATATCTATCATATATCACTATCAGTCTATTTAATCCTTTGGTGCCTGTCACATTAACCATTGCCATTGGTCAACCCTAGCTGAGAACCGTGATGCCTGGCGTCTCACCACCAACCATGCTGTCGCCTTCTTTGAAAATACGTGCAGGACCGCTCTTGGGGACAAGAGGCAGAGGAGGAAGTACTGCAATGCTATGCCATCGATCCCAGGTTGGACTTTCAGCTGCAACTGCTGCGACTGTGTATGCCTGTCTTGCATTGGACTTATCAGTCACAAACGTGTCTACAATTGACGTGTATAGACTCCCTCTTGATCTTTGTTTTGTGAAGCCAAGCCATGATGATGATCAGCCTATTCATATTGATCAACTTGATGAGCCACAAAGATTCAGGTTATTACCAATGACAATAAAATGAATTTAGGTTAAACTATTAAAATTAATGCTTTTGGGTATATATGACCAATTCCTAAAGATACTGGAAAAATGATTGGTTCCCCATATCACTCCAGAAAGTACCTGATTTCTGCCATGATCTTATCTTTACAAGAGTCAGCAGAGACCAATAATGAATTATTTCTGTCACATTTGATCTGGAGCTGCGTAATACTCACTTTCCAGCCTTGACAAAGTTCAAAAGTGTCTGCTCGGCCTTGTGGGTGATGAATTGTTTTACACTCTACAACTCCTTTTACACAGACAAAACGTTGCTTGCCTCTCACTGTTTCATTGTTATTTCTATGATAGATGTTTGGGCAAACTACGTTCTTTAGTTCTACCAGTCCAGATCTTCACAACCACCATGCCCCGTACACACAGTCAATTCAATCCCTTCATATTCCATTAGTAAGGAGGAAATTCCATTCAGACAGCTTCTAAACCAGAAGTGTTACTTTGTTTAATAAACTCCTGAGAAAATGCTTTCCCAATCACTACAATTTTAACCTCTTCAAATCAAGATCAACATCTATCCTACATATCCTTCTGCACTTCTTACTTCCTCTCTTTATGTCCTTACAACCAACTCATTCAGTAACCCTTGAATTTGAGTGGCTCTTAGGCCTTGCATTAGGGAAACAATAGCATTAAATGGCCATAAGAATTTACTGAAATTTTGGGAAATTATTCAGTAATAAATAAAAATATATTTTTTTTAAATTGTTGAAATGGGCTATCATAGGATCAACAAACAAACTATACATACACACACAATTTGAATGAAATTGAAATAAACACCTGTTTTGCAAAGGCTAATCTTTCTTTCTATCTGGGAAGTGCGAGTAACATGGAAAAATAAAAATTTTTACCAAAATTTTCTAAAAAAAATTTCAAAAATAATTTAATTTATTTGTGAATATATCCTGAATATTTCATTAGAATCCAACGATTATTTGATTTTTGCAAGAATTTCAAAAACAATGTGTTTTTAACTGGAAAAAATGCACCAAAACACTAATCATAATTAAACTGCTGAGATAAACAAAACAAAGTGGAGGTACCTACGTTGGTACTTCCATTTTTTGTTGAAAAACAACATAGCATGAAGAAAAGAAAAGTTTATCATCAAAATGTTTGAGGAAAAAAAGGACAGTATTTACATTAGTCGGACTATTGTCCTCATCTTTGTTGCCATTTTTGTCACAACGTTTCAGCCGTTGTACGCTCCGGCCTTCTTCAGGTGGTTGGAATTTCGAACCGAACCCTTTATTTCGATCACTGGGGTAGACTGTTCTAGTTCCACGAGCCATGTTCGATGGATGTCAGTTATCAGTCCTCAAGGACACATGGCACAGTGGATAAAGGCGTTGGTTAGATCCAGTGACAGACCCAAAGAGTGCGAGTTCAATACCCGGTTCAGGCAGTGGAAAACTTTCAGAGGGAAAATTAGCAGGAGATAACTGATAACTGACATCCATCAAACATAGCTCGTGGAACTAGAACAGTCTACCCCAGTGATCGAAATAAAGGGTTCGGTTCAAAATTCCAACCACCTGAAGAAGGCCGGAGCGTACAACGGCCGAAACGTTGTGACAAAAATGGCGACAAAGATGAGGACAGTAGTCCGACTAATGTAAATACTGTACATAATACCTCATCTCAGAAATATAGACAGGAAAAAAGGACCAAAGTATTTTTTATTATTCCATTAAATTTTTTAATCCTTTCTAGCACGTTCAAAATTTTGGTAAATATCTTGCTTTTTTACATCAGTGGTCAAAGTAATTAATATTTAATAATGATTAGTGTTTTTGCGCCCTTTTTTCAGGTGAAAAACACATTGATTTGGAAATTCTTGCAAAAATCAAATAATTGTCAGATTTTAATGAAACTTTCAAGACTTATTAAATATGAATGAAATTAATTTTGATTTTTTTTTAGAAAATCTTAGAAGTATTTTTTTAAATGTTACCCCCATTTACTTAATTTCATGAAATTTCGAGCAATTAAATTGCAATCTCAAAATTTGTTTTATTAGTTAAAAGCAGAACTCCTTGGAGAATTTAAAATCAGTTTTTTTGTTTGTTTTTTCAAACAGGACTCCCAGTTACCAAAAATCTGCTCGGAATCATAAAATAAAAAATGCAATAAATTATGACATTATTTAATTAGAAAAGCTTTTAATTGATTTTATAAAGATTTAGTAAAAACACTATTCTCTTTTTCTTTTTTTTTTTTTCGATGGATAATGAATTTTTACAATGTTTTCATTTTTTAAAATTTTAATTATAATAATTTAAATTGTATAAATTCTCCATAGCTTCAATCCGGTTAGGTTAAGCGAAAACTATATTTACAAATCAAAAATTGAAAAGCTTAATAAAAGTTGTTTATCTCCAATATTTTAAAAATAATTAAAATTTTTTTAGTGTATGGATGTCCGTTTTAAGAGTTGTCCTCCCTGAAAAATCTGGCCGTCTGCAATTCTTTCATTTCTGTGTTTCATCATGTTTAAAAGCAAATTACCCCTTAGGTCAACTGAATTACTGTTTTTTTTGGGTTTTTTTTATTAAAAATTAAATACTATAAGTCGTTTATTGAAAACATAATTTCTCATTCACTGATAAGATTTTGGTTCATTAAAAATAGAATATATTTCATAAATTTCTAGCCTTCAGTGCAGTTTATAAACTTTAGCTGAGTTGCTTCCCTTGTTCTTGTAACATTTGACTTCTTTTATAAGACTTTAATAGACATCAAGTTTAACCCTAGAACACTAACCAACAATTAAAGTTACACCACTACTAACCATGGCTATATCATACCTGATTTTGAAAATATAAAAAAAATATTAAATATAAATCTTTATTTGAAATATTTTACATGCAGGCACTTCAAACTTTGTACTTTGAGTTAACATTAATAGGAACCGAAAAACATATTATTTAGGTAAGGAAATCAGGTACTGAAAATTGTAATTAAGAATAGGAAAATTTGTGCTGGGTACTATATACTCATAGTGTTATAGGGTTAAGATGTCTAAGAATTTAGTCAATATATTTGCAACCTTATAATATGTTTTTAAATAGTATCTGAAAACAAATAAATTTTTGCTGCATATATTTGGCATATATATTTCTGAGATTAAAGTTTTCAGAAATTATAAAAGTCTTTCTACTTTATGGTGACATTGAAACTTTTCAGTTTCTGAAATTATGATTGACTAATAGCAGGAAACAATTCTCAGTGCACTGAATTCATTTATTCATAAATGAAAGTCAATATAGTTCTTAAAATTAGCGCAAATGAAAAGCTAAAATAAATATTTGCTTAAAAAATCATGAAATTGTGTGGCAGACATATGGTGATTCTCCAAGAATAAATTAGATGTGGCACAAGGCCAAAAGTATGTGGCACCCAGGGAGGATCGAACTCACTATTCAGTTGTAAATGATCTAGCAAGGCAAGATTGTTAACCATTACACTACATCATGGTGCCGTATATGGAGCTGATATATGATCGAAATCTTACACAGTCCACATGATCTTTTAAAAGAAACGTAAAAACACACAACTTTTCACTTTTGAATACCATTTTTAAGTATCTGTCTATATTTCTGAGATGAGGTATTATGTACACTATTTACATTATTCAGACTATTGTCCTCATGCCGCCATATTTATTACAACGTTTCGGCCTTTCGGTATCTGTCTATATTTCTGAGATGAGGTATTATGTACACTATTTACATTATTCAGACTATTGTCCTCATCTTTGCTGCCATATTTATTACAACGTTTCGGCCTTTCAATATCTGTCTATATTTCTGAGATGAGGCATTATGTACACTATTTACATTATTCAGACTATTGTCCTCATCTTTGTCGACATATTTATTACAACATTTCGGCCCTTCAGTATCTGTCTATATTTCTGAGATGAAGTATTATGTACACTATTTACATTATTCAGACTATTGTCCTCATCTTTGCCGCCATATTTATTACAACGTTTCGGCCTTTCAGTATCTATCTATATTTCTGAGATGAGGTATTATGTACACTATTTACATTATTCCAACTATTGTCTTCATCTTTGTCGCCATATTTATTACGTTTCGGCCTTTCAGTATCTGTCTATATTTCTGAGATGAGGTATCATGTACACTATTTACATTATTCAGACTATTGTCCTCATCGTTGTTGCCATATTTATTACAACGTTTCGGCCGTTGTACACTCCAGCCTTCTTCAGGTGGTTGGAATGTCGAACTGAACCCTTTATTTCCTTAAAGACACATAACACAATGGATAAAGGCATTATTTAGATCCAGTGAACACACCCAAAGAGTGTGTGTTCAATACCTGGTTAAGGTGGTGGAGAAGTTTAGAGAGGAATTAACAGGAGATAGCTGATAACTGACATCAATTAGACATGGCACGTGGAACTAGAACAGTCTACCCCAGTGAGCGAAATAAAGGGTTCAGTTCAACATTCCAACCATCTGAAGAAGGCTGGTGCATACAACGGCCGAAACATTGTAATAAATATGGCAACAAAGATGAGGACAATAGTCTGAATAATGAAAACAGTGTACACTTTTTAAGGTTGTAGACTGACAAAGATTCTCTTACTGCTGACGTTTAAAATCTAGAATTAAAAAATCTATTTAAAAGTCAGAAAGTAAAGATATTTTTGTCAAGCATTTCAAATTGAATATAAGAACGATATGTTTGAACTTTTATCTCTGCATAATTATTCAGATGTACCTTAAAATGGTGCAAAGACAAAAAGCATGACCACCACCACTATCATCATCATCATCATCATCATCATCATGAGGACATACCAATTGCACAGATCTTCATGACTATTTCTCTCCAGTCTTCATAATTATCCATCCATTTTCCCTGGTAGGTCTTCAGATTGGCATCCTCTCTCTTTGCATATTTACTAATGCATGTTTTGAATGGACAACCAATGCTAGTGTGATCATGTTTTAGTATGTCCATGTTTTAGTGTGTCTACATTTTAGTGTGTTCATGTTTTCGTGTGTCTACATTTTAGTGTGTCCATGTTTTAGTGTCAACAAAAGAACATCCTTACTTCTTTAGGAATGCTCTACAAATTTCATTTTTGCTTCCAAATGACTTGTGGAGGTAGATTCTGTGCAACATGTGGCATCTTTCTATATATGCCATCTCACTTCTTTTCCAATCATTTTGTCAATGTCCATAGTTTTCTGGAAGTAAATTTAGCAAAGAAAAACAAAGTTGCAAATAAAATTTAGCATAAAACTTACACTTTTAATTTTAAAAAAAAATTAAACATTTCTTAACTGAGAATATATAAAAATGAAATTTTGTCTAATCCTTTTTCTCCTTCTCTAAAAAGGATTCCTTTGTTATCCCCTAATTTTGCTTCAAATAATAGGCATTTTTAAGCATTTAGAAGCAAAGTAGGCGGACAGGTAGTTATGTAAATACATCATGAAGAATATACCAGAATTTGCCAAAACACAACTGCCCAATATTACCAAAAGTTTACTTTTGTTTTATTTTTTAATAATCGTTTTACCCTGCATAAAACAATATAGGCACACTATGTGATTGAGGAGAGAGAACAATAAAAGAAGAGGATTCAAAAAGACAGATGATGATGATTGACATTGTATTTACATTTGTGAAAATCATAGTTGACAGGAAAGCAAGAAGTCCAAAGAGACTTTCAGGTGAGAAGTGTAAGAAATTATTAGAATAGAATTTATAGTTACGTATAGCAATTTCAAGAGTAAAATTGTGAGACCTAACTGCCAATCTAATACTAAGCTTAAATTCCTGAAGTTGAGGTATCAAAGAGGAAACCTTATTAGAACAATTGCCATGAAAATATTTATAGAAAAGGCATAATGAAGCTATGTTATGATGATGGAAAAGTGATTGAAGTTGAGATGGCATGTCGAGACTGATAACATTGCAGATTCTTCTTTGGGTTTTGTAAGAATCTTTAGACATATTGCAGAAGCATCAGACAAGATGTGGCAACAATATTCAATTTACGGGTGATTTGTACACTTCTAAATGTGTAAGATAGCTTCCAGTATCAAAGATTGTGTAGCACAACATAGGGAACCAACTTTCCTAGCAGCACATTTAGCAGTTGACTCAATATAATCATTCCATTTTATGTCAGTGGAAAACATTAGACTGAGAAGATGCAATCAGTTACTCTCTTGGAGGTTAGCATCAGCCATGCTGATACAAGGGAAAAAAGGTTCTCTTAAGATGATTAAGAAAACAGCAGTTTCATTTTGGAGGTGTTCAAATAGACAAGTCGCTTCTTGCTCCAGTTAACGATAGATTTTACATCATTTTCAAGATCAGCAGTCAATTTGATTTTATCAAACCTACCAGGCTTACACTAACACAGAAATAAATAGTTGTGTCATCAGCATAGATAAAAATCTGAGAACTGATGACATGAAAAATGTCATTCATAAAAATTAGGAATAAATTAGGTTCAAGAATAGAGCCCTGAGGGACACCACAGTATTCATATACAAAAAGAACTAGAAGAGTGGCCATTCAAGACAACCGTCATTTCACAATCTGATAAAAAGATTTAATCAAATGAAAAATTCAGCCAGAAGCACCATAATAAGATCAGCATGTCAAACGCAGTCAAATGCCTCTTTTAAGGAATGAAATATATTATATTAGCTATAAGCAGCAAGAACAACAAAATATAAAAACTTAAGTAAATAAATGGAAGTGGAATGAGACAATATTGAGGGGGAAAAAATAAATGATTCAGAAAACCTATTAAATAAGAATTTAAAAGTTAATTGAAAGGATTATTGAGGTATGGCATGAAAAAGAAATATGAAAAACTAGATGAATACTTTTTGTAAAATCTGACCAAATGACCAAGAATCAGAAAAAATTTTGTGAAGAGTTTCTTGGTTAGGCTGAGGATATTTCAGCAATTCTACTAATTCTTATTTTGAAAGACAATATAAAAACACAAGATGATATAAAGATAGTCCCTTTATTCAAGCTGTTATCTTTCATGACAAAACATTCATCTGCTGTGGGCAACAGAATGTTCCACATTAGAATCACACAATGTTTGTGAACTTAAACATTTATTTTGAATACAAGGTTCAGTACTGGAACTGAGTGACTATTTTTTAAGTTTCCAGCTATGATTTTGGAAAATTTGACTGCGTTCTTCGTTCATTATGTGTGGGGAATGAAACTATAATGACAGATTACAAAGTCTACACCTCCACTCCCAACTGCTTGGATGTCAAAGGTCATCATTGTGGGAAGAAGACTGGCATGCTGGCACTGTAAGAAGACTGGTCATCTCTTTGAAGCTTGCCCAAGAAAGAAAGCCTCAGTTGTGAAGCCAGCTTTCAAGATGCCTCTCCATGGAAGAAGTAATTGCAGTCTTGCCTACACATCTGGTCAGAAAATCTAACCAGATGTTGGGACACACCATCACTTTCCTACGCACACTGTCTTCCCAAGCTTCACTATTGTGGGAAAAGGGAGAGTAGCAAGTAGATAGTGGGAAAAAGGTGTAAGGACCCCAGATTTGATGGTGCATACAGTCCCCAAGGGATTGGTCATATAGTGGTATGAAGAGAGACTAAAAAGCTGCAGTGGCTCTGCTAATCTGAGACAAGAGGGGAGGATCCTTATTCTCAAGAAGTTGGATGCACAGGACAGGTCAGTAGAGTTGACAGATGCTGTGGTTGGGAATAACTGTTACGGCTATCTCCAAAGTGCCATTAGATCTTTTATATTAAGGAGGAATTTTGATTACTACCAACTTTTTACCATAGAGTCCAGTCCGAGCTCATCTTAGTTCAACATCTGTTTAACTGATTTTCCTCACCTCAAAACAACCAGTGTGAGAACTCCTTAACTAAGGATGAATTCTGGGAAATAATAAAAAAATGCTCCCATTCAATCCAACCAGATAGATATGGTAAGTTTTTCACCAAGGTACCTACAGAGGAGGGACTATCAGTAGTCAGGGACAGACTGGCCTCAGACTCATCTCTAGGAGAACATATAAGTATATCAATAGATAACGTGATGGAGATGCTGACTTTCTGTACACAAACAACATACTTTGGAAGGAGATCTTACAGATATTGACAGGATGAAGGCTTGGTAATGGGCTCACCATTACCACCAGCATTAACCAACATATACATGGAATACTTCAAGGAAATGGCATTAGAATCAACATAACTAAAGCCAGCTCTCTGGTTGAGATATGTAGATGACACTTTCATATACTGGCCACCACCAGGAAGTGGTAAACTACTACTGGACCATGTGAACTCAATAAGACCATCGATACAGTGCACAATGGAGAGAGAAAACAACAAACTAGCAGTCCTGGATGTACTAATTTTTTGAATAAAGCATGGTTTCAAAATATATGCGGCAAGCCAACATTCACCAGACAATACCTCAACTTCGACTCCCACCACTCATACAGTGTAAAGAAAGGGATCATCTGCTGCTTACAACATCAAGCAAAAGCCATAAGTGGCAATCCAGAGATATATGAACAAGAAATGGTCAGTATAAATAGTACCCTACAATGTAACAACTACCCTAGGTACATGACAGCAGCCCATGCAAACTGGGATAGAAGGGTACAAGACGATAACAACACTCAGAAAATAGCTTTGGTCTGCCTGCTTTATGTGAAGGGCTTATCAGAAAAGATGCAAAAGATCTGTGGTCCATATAACATTAGGACAACCTTCAGGAGTGGTTCAATGCTATGCAGATATCTCTTCCAAGTAAGACCACTCATATAGGAGAACATGATTAAGAACTGTTGTACACCATCCTGTGCAGCTGTGGTAAGAAATATAAAGGAGAAACAGGCTGGCTCCTTAAGACCATAGGAACACTGTATAGCTATAACACAAGGAGAAATAGAAAAATCAGGCATGGCTGACCATATATGAAGGGGAAAGTGAGATCACTGCCCTCTGCAGGATGAAGTTGAAATAATAGACAGAGAACATCACTGGATAATATTAAAACTTAAGGAATCAGCACATATGCTAGGCCAGAAAAATCTCCAAGCATAGAAATGAATGCAATATGGGAACCAGTGATACAGAGAGCTAGAGAAAAACAACAAATACCAAAATTGTAATATGAGTTCTGGTAAAAAATTATAACTGATTCATTAGGTTTATAAGTCCCAAAAATTCACTCACGGATGTCCCCAAGAACACATGGCCCACTGGATAAAAGTGTTGGTTGAGTAATCCAAAAAAGTCATTTGTGAGTTCAATACCTAGAGAGTTGAATTTAAAAAAAAGGCATGGGACATGGAATTAGAACAATCTAACCCCCACCCAGTGGACTAAATAATGACTTGGTTCGAAATTCCTGAAGAAGGCTAGAGCGTACAATGGCCAAAATGTTGTGAATATGGCAGTAAAGATGAGGACAGCAGTCCAAACAATGTAAATAGTAAATAGCTCATCTCAGAGATATAGACAGATGTTAAGTGGTAAAGATGTTGGATTCATCATGGTTCACAATTAAAGAGGATAGCTACATGGTCACGTCATCAATGATTAAACTGGTTCCCCCACCAGGCTTTCTCTAGTGAGACAGGTGGTTAGACAACCATCAGAAAAAGCCAAAAGGGCAGATGAACTTTTCTGTAGGGCCTACAACCATCTAACACAAGGGAGAAAAACTCTATTATTGGACATTATTATAAGAATTAATTTCACAATAACATATTTTTGGGGGTGAGATCATCTCCTCTCTTATCCCAAATATTAAAATAGGCATAGACAGTAACAAAGACTCTAAACTACCTTGTAAATTTTGAAAGTTAAAAACACAGACATGAACAAAAAGTACTTTTTGTTCATATGTCTGTGGGTTGCCACTTATGGCTTTTTTGCTCAATGATGTAAGCAGTGGCCGATCCCTTTCTTTGCACTGTATGGCCAGTGGGAATCAGAGTTGAGGTATTGTCTGGTCAATGTTGGCTTTTATACAGATGTCTTAAACCCATGCTGTTGTGGACTTGTCCACGACAACCAGTTTACCCTCTGCTAGGAAATGCACTCTTCCTGTTACATTATTACCACCATCATACTTACAAATAATCAACAGGCATTCATTGGTTAATCACCATCAATCTAGCTCACTGATTGGTCCTTCTCAACCAATCATGTCACCCGCACGAGCACAAGCAATTTT
The DNA here is from genome assembly GCA_964036315.1 of Acanthosepion esculentum. NCBI lineage: Eukaryota > Metazoa > Mollusca > Cephalopoda > Sepiida > Sepiidae > Acanthosepion > Acanthosepion esculentum. The sequence goes on along the minus strand of CAXIWW010000037.1, from coordinate 122,467 downwards.
TGGCACAATTCTTTCCGGAGCCTGTCACGTGATACGACATGGTATTTAAACCCAAGAACACTTGTGACGGAGCGAGGAATTCAGACAGCACAGCACAGCAGAGTTTGTCACCGCGAGAGACGACGACAACAGACAATTTCGACCGCGCACTTCAAGCTTCAAAATGTGACTCCCAAAGAACTCCTGTCTTGACTAACGCAGTCAGACATTAAAGAACTTTGTACTCTCAAAAAACTCCCGTCTTGACTAACGCAGTCCGACGTTAAGGAACGTTACAACATTTCACGCAAGTACAATCTGTGAACACTTACCAACTTGTCCAATAGACAATCTCTAACATGCAACATACTCAATCTTCTAAACTGCATTTTAATAATCAACTCTTTCGTTATGAGTCTAGGTACAAATAAAAACCTAATCAAAGGGACACAATTCAATCTCACTATTCAGTTCGCATGCATGTAATTTCAATACTTAATAAATTCAATTGTTATGTTTTTAACTCCATGTTCCTTTTTGTATTTCACCATTGCTAATGATTTCCACGCCTTTCCTAACAAAAAATAAATAATTGTGGGGAACAGCCCTTCAACACGCAACTAACATGGTTAACAAACACACGCCATCTCACACAGAGCCCGTTCAGCTACACTGTATTCGAGATATTTAATTTATTTTATGTCCAGAAACACAACAAAAACAAAATTAAATAATTAATAATCCAATACCTCATCTCAGAAATATAGACAGACAGACCTTGAATTGTATTGATATAAATGAATTAGTTATGCCTTACATTGTTTGTTCAAATGTTTTAAATTATTTTTAATTCTTGGAATTGCGTTTAAATAAAATAATTTCATTTTTAATAGCACTGTTGAGTTGAGTATAAAATACGAAAATCAAAGGCTAGCTCTGTGTGACGTCACTGCCTCCTTCTTTTTCTGGGGGTCGTGGTGTTAAAAAGTACCGCATTACGTTGTCATGGTAACTTGGAAGTTACAATGTTTTTATCAGTGTTAATCAAAAGAAGAATGAGATTTTTAGTTTAATTATTATTTCTTTGGTAAATATCCTATTTTATTATTTGGGCTCAAAAGGGAAAAACTGTTTCTGTTTTGTACAGTTCCCGTTCTTTTATTTTATACACTTTTTGAAGGAACATGAACAATTTTTTAACTCCAAAACGTTGGAGTGGAGATATAAATGAATTTTTACTTCTACTAAACAAGCCAACTGATTCCTTCTTCATCGATTTAAAGAACAAAGAGAAAAGTCATCGTATGGTAGAGCCATTTTAATCATTATAATTTAAAAGTTCTGCGTGAATTTCCCACTTAAAAGTTATTTTTTAATGTTTTAAAATGTACACTTGATTCTAAATTTTAACGTTAAAAGATTCTAAGAAGAAAGAAAAAGTAAGAAATAAAAAAAAACTAATGTGCGCCATATTAGTTTTAAATTTTAATTATTACGTATTTTTATTAAGTTTTTATTTTTTTCCTTGTGTCTCTTGCGACATCGGAAAATCTTTTATTAACATTTTTTAAGAAATACTTAAAAAAAAAAGAAAAGGTTGTTTTGGCTCAAATAAAAAAAGAAAGAAAAAAAAACTCCCCTGATGATTGGAAAAGTTCGGACATCATTTCCTCATTTGAGGACGTGTCAAAAACGTAAATTTAAATGTCAATTTGACCGAAATACTCAGGTGTTAAAAGAAAATGTACTACACAACTAAAATTAAAATTGATTATGTCCACTTGTAAATAGAGAGAAAATATAACCAGATTTTTTTAAGAATCTAGTGAAGAACAAAAACAAAAATCATTTATCTTGTTTTGAGTGAAAAACTTCAGACGTCATTTAAAAAGTTTTGAATTAAAATAAAAGTGTTAAAGTTTGTTTTTAAAGCCTTTTTTTTTTTTTTTTGCCAATTGACATTGCCTATTGGAGAGAAAAATTAATTTATAAAATTTGAAAAATAAAGTAAATCATTGGCCAAACAAACTGAACAAAACATGATTGAAAAATCATAAACAAGAAGACAAGTGTCAAGCAAGAAGAAACATCGCAAATAAATACCAATTGATTTTATAATGTTGGTTATTAATTTAAACAAAAACTTTCAAACATTTTTAAAATAACTTAATTTAAATAAATAACTTTCTCTGAACCAATAATGCGGAGTCATAATAAAAATTTAAAAAAAAAAGATTTCTCGTGAAAATTAAATAGAAAATATTTTCTAATTCATTTTTGTTTATTTTTGTTTTGGTGTCAAGTTATGAACAAAAACTGGAAAACATGTCAAAACAAGCGATTATGATTATTATATGGTAAGTAAGTTGTTGTTAAAAGGCCATATTTATTTTATTTATTGTTATTGTAGTAACATAAAACTTGTATTAATTAGTATTTATTTAATTTATTCAAAAATAAATTCAAGTGTCATCTTACCGTGGAACAAAAATTACGAATCTCTTTTACTTTTACTACTTTATAAAAAAAAAAAAAAAATTTTGTCTGTTTATAAAAATTTAATGCTTTTTTTTGTTTTATTTTATTTTTAAACAACTCATTCAATTTTAACGACGGAAACAAGTTTCGCATTTCAAATAAGTTATTAACGCCCTTAAATTTCCTTAACTAGCCTCATATTCTGATCACTCAGTGATCACATGTTTTTTAGGCGTTGTTGAATCAACAAAGTCTTGCATCCCAGAAGTGAGAAGTTTCAACATTGAACTAAAATATTCACTTCAATATTATCTCATAGGTAGAAATTTAAATGCTCCTGTATTAATCTTGTCTATTTTTAGGCTATTTTTCGTTTTATTTCTTACTGGCAGAGATAGCCGGCATTGCTCGCGGACGAATTTTCTAGTCTAAAAATACAAACATTTCTTTTTATCGATTATTAAAATGACCAAGGGAAGTAACCACACATTAGTTTATTGCAAAAATCTGATTTACCTCCCTTACCACTATATTTTTATGTGGGAATAAATATTTAACTTATATGAGAAATGGGTATGATATTATATTTGATATTTCACGGTTGACTTAGGTCAACACCCCATAGCCTATCTGCATGCTAAGTTTGATTGAAATCCATTTAGTTTCTGAGTCTATAGTGAACAGAGACACTTCATCTCATATTCTTGTTACAAGACTTCAATTTCAAACTTTTTATTTTAATTATGTATTTTATATTTTATGATTTCGAAGTGTTACTGTTTAATGTTTACAAATGTTGAATGATATTTCATTTGTCTTTTATGGGAAGATTGTCTGATCAAAATATGAGGCAAGTTAAAGAAATCTGAGTAAGGTAATTCATTATCTGGAATGTGAGACTTGTTGGTATTAAAAGCAACTATGTCTCAATAATTTTGAGTTCTAAGACATTTTCCCCCTAAATCACTTTAAGTTGATCAGCTGAAAATATGTAAATTTCACCTTTTTTTTCTTGATTTTTCATTTCATTTTTTTCTACAATCTCAAATAGGTTATCGAGAAGTTTTAAAAAATACCTATTTAGGATATTTTGGGAATTTAAATTGACATAAACAAGCATTTTACCCCAACTAGAAGGAACATTGATTTTTCAAGAGATTTTGCATTTTCTCTTTTCTGTTTATATTACAGCAAACCATATAAAACAATCGAATTTTGTTTTGTTTTTTATTGTATTTTTCCATTACAAAATATGATACTCAAGTTCAACTAAAGAATATTAACATGGTTTATCCTTAAAAAACAAAGTGTGACAACCATGCTGTCATTCAAAAAATGAAGCATATGAAATAGTAAAAGAGGTATTATTCATCATGTCATAAACTATAATTAGCTATAAGTATTCACTACTATTTCTTTAGTAGTTTAGTCTTCAAGGTCAGGATTAGTTTTAGCCACTAGCTGTATCAATATGGTGGATATTTGAATATGAATACATTCTCTCCCAGTTTTTTTTTTTTTTTTTTTTTTGACAATGTAAATTTGGAATGCTTTGTTTCAGCAGAAGAAAAAGAATGCAGTCTCAAAAAAACTTAACCAAATTAATTAAATTTTTTTTTTTTTTTTTTATTTGATACCAAATCATTTAGGTTCTTTGGTGATACACTTAAAAGCTTAGAAGATTTGTCTGGGTGGGGGGAATTTTTGAAGTGTTTGAGATAGGGAAGTTACAGGTTCCTGGTTCAGCCCCTTCAGTTGAATCACTGGACACTGGTTGTGATACAGTATCTTTTGATTTTGGTATGTTATTTCCATCTGAATCCGGTATAGGGCTATTTAAGGTTATTGTAACTGATTCAAGTTCATTGTCATTCCTTCCCCAACAGGAGCAAGGTGATATAAAGAAACAGTACTTTCTTTACCATTTGGTAACCTAACAAGAGCGTAATCGGGTTTCACCTAAATCAGCTCAACTTCTTGTACAGTAGGTTCGTATTTGTTGTTTTGAACATAATTTCTCATGAGCACTTTCCCAGGAATTGTCAACCATGAAGGAACAGGTCTTCTTGGTAAGAAAACATTTGTTCACAAGGAGTACAATTCATGGCTGTACACAGTAAGAAATCAATCGAGTGGAGATCATCAGATAAAATGGTTTCCCATTGATGCACAGGTAAACCTCTCGATTTTAAGGCAAAGTTGATCATCCTCCACAGAGTTCCATTCAGTCTCGACCATTTTCTCGTGGATTGCTTGCAATAGATCTACTAGTAACTATTCCTTTCTATTCAAAAAATTTTAACTCCTCCAACATAAAACTAGATCCTCTATCAGAGTGTATATAACTTGGCATATCAAATATGCAACATAATTTACTTAAACAAGTCAATACAGTTGCAGTGAGCATGTCCCTATACACAAAAGCAAAATGGAAATGACTTTATTCATCAATGATAGTCTATAAATACTTGTTTCCTCCTCGAATTAAAGGAAGCGATCCCTTGAAATGTACTCTCATTAATGCACCTGAGCTTTTGGTGTCCAGTCGATATCTGATACCATATTTATAAGTGGAAAGTTCAATTTGCCAGCAATGAATTTTGTCATTTTTAGTCTTCAAAGCTTTATGTAAAATAGAGATTTTTGGTCTGTGACAAGAATAAAATATTTACCTTTCAGGCAATGACGCCATTCCCTGATTGCTTTGATGATTGCATTAGCTTCTTTCTATTGGGTAGTGGTTTCATCCTGAGGGGTTTAAAGTTCTGGACTAGAATGCAACAGGCCTGTTTTCTTGATTTAACATCGCAGCTAAGCTCACATCAGTTTCAATTTCAAGGCATTTTTTCCTCATCTAGAGTCTGTACTACAGCTCTTTCTAATTCTTTTTTCAAATATTCAAAGGAATCTTTTATTAGGTAAGGGGAATATACTGTTGTTATTTAGTGTGGGAATTTTTATCAAATAGTTTGGGATCCAACAACTGCAGTAAGTGAACATTCCAATGATTCTCCACAGAGCTTTTATATTGCCTGGAAGAGGGGAGTTCTTGCAGAGGTCTCATCCTTTCAGGGTTTGGTCTAACGGTCCCTTTACTTCATAGCCCAGAAGTTTTATTTTTGTTACTCTGTAGACACATTTATTCTCATTTAAGGTGAGACCGTACTTTTCAATCAGTTCTTTGAATCTTTTCAAGTAACTGTCATGTTCTCTTTCATTAATTACCACAAATGGTCACGTCATCTGTATACGTGAATGTTCTCTTTAAGCCTTCCTTTTCAATTATTTCATCCCAAATTCTTTCAAACTCAGCCATTCCATTAGTGATCTCAAATGGCATTCTTTTGAAATTATACAATTTACCACTGGCTTCAAAAGCCATTTAAGGATGGTCTGCTTTATGTAGGGAAATTTGATGATGCACAGTTTTTACGTCTAGTTTAAAGTACAGACTAACATTGTAATCTTAGGTAGAGGATAAGCATCTTTTAAGGTAAAACGATTTATCATTTGTGAATAATCTATAACTAACCTTTTTTTTTGTTTTTCATCCTTAGTTGCCACTACTCGCACTCACCACAGAGATCTACTGGGCTCAATGATATCTGAATCCAACAAACCTTTTTATTTCTTTCCTTATAGATGCCTCCTCTTCTCTAGAATATCTTTGGGATTTCACAGATATAAGCCTACAGTCAAGCAACAGATTTTCAAACAGAGCAGGCCTTGAAAGTCTCTGTACTCACCATAAGATTTGCTTTACATTTTCCTATAGTTTTTAATAACAAGCAGGACGGAGCCATGTTAATGGTAGTCTGTAAGTCTAATGTCCAAACCCATAGACTGAGCTTTCATTGTGTCCATAAAACTATGGCTTCTTTCTGAATCTACTAGTGCAGTAAGTTGTTTTTTTTCACTGGGCATTTTACTGTGGCTTTCAAAACTCCCTGTAGCCCAGTAGTTACCGTGGCCATGATGGGTAATGCAGCAGAAAACTTATTAGTTTTCAAACGACAGAGTTTGATGAAATGGCCTTCCTTCTTGCAATTGTAGCAACTCATTCCTTGAGCCAGACACTTACTTCTAGGGCAGGGGTCAGCAAACTACACATGCCACATGTGCCATACCAAGCAATTTCCAATGGCACGCAGCTGCAATTGACATCACAAAGTCCGAACCAATAACTATTACAACGCAAAGAAGATATTTAGCTGTTTCAATTTTAATATATACTAAAGTATATATACTATATATTACTATATAAAATATATTGTAGAACAGGTATATTAAACTTGACTTGCATAAAAATACATATGCTGTTGGCACAGTGAATGATTTTAAAATCCTGAGTTGCAAAAGGTTGCCGACCTCTGTTCTAGTGCCTCTACAGAAAAAGTATCTTTCTTTTAAAAGGGATTTGCATGCAGCAGATGTCTAAGAGTCTTCCTCCTTTTGATTTTCCTCTTGCTGAGAAGTTAAGGCATTAGTCTGGGATTCTGATACTGATGCTGCTTGAAAAATTTTTAGGGTATCAACAGAATAGGCTACAGAATTTAGGATATCCCTTTTCACACTATGGGCTTGATTTCCAGCTTCTGAAAGGGTGTGTGTTTTGTTTTCAAGAAGTCTCTGCCAAATAGTAGGTACGGATAACCCAGAAATAGAGGCATCTTCAATAGATTCCTCTTTGTAAACTTTAACAGTAACATCTTTGAATTTACAGTCCTTTGCCAAAACATGCAATGCTTGAAGATATTGATCCAAGGTTTCTCCAGCCTGTTGAGTTCTGCTTGCAAGTACATGCCTGACATATATCTCACTTTTTTCTTGGATGAAAGCTCTCTTTAGAATGTTGATAGCTTCTTCAAATTTTGTACATTCACTGAACAGTTTGTATCCATCAGACGAGACATGTAATTTTTAAGAATATCCAACTCCTCACCCTCAATATGCTTCAGGAAGTTTAAAAATGTTCGATACCAATGATTCCATATTTTCTCTACCCCAGGGGTCTTACTATCTAAATCCAGAAGTTTAAGTTTTAATACCCTGTCCATGCTGATATGTAAAGCAAAAAATTAGTAGTGAATAGAATGTGGTAAGCTATAATTAGCTACAAGTATTCACTACTACTTCTCTAGTAATTTAGTTTTCAAGGTCAGGATTAGTTTTAGCCACCATCTGTATCAACTACTATTTAGATTTGCATATGAATCCAACTGATTTTAAATTAATAGGAAGCAATCAAATTTTGCAGAATTGAAATTTTATTAATTCTCATTAAAAGTTAGTAGGAAAGATTTTGTTTTATTTTTGTTATTAATTTTAAAAATTATATGCATTTTCTTTTGCATCTTATACAACCTGAAAAATATTCATGATCCCAACTTTTAAAGGTAGCCCTTTTCTGTAATTCTGAAAAAAAAAGAGTACTATTAAGGAGAGAGAACAATAAAAGAACAGTTATTAAGACAGAAGTTAATGATTCCATTTAAATTTTTGAAGATCAAAGTTGGCTGGAAAGCAAAAAACCAGAAGCTAGTTCCGCAAGCGAGAAGTGCAATAGAAGAAACTGTTAGCATAGAACTTACGGTTACATCTCGCCATTTCAACTGTAAATTGATGAGGCTTTGCCACCAATCTAGTATTGCACTTAAATTCATAAAGTTTAGGTACCATAGAGGAAAGTTCATCAGAACAATTACCATGAAAGTATGTATAGAAAAGCCACAAAGACACTGTATTATGGCGGTGGGAAAGAGACTGAAGCCAAGATGCCAGATCAGGACCAATAACATTACAGATTCTTCTTTTGATTTTATCAAGAATCTCTACATACATATCAGAAGCACCAGACCATATGTGGCAGTAATATTCAAAGCATGGACGAATGGTAGACTTATAAATCTATAAAATAGATTCTGCCGAGAAAAATTGTCATGACTCAATGAACCAAATTTCCTAGCAGCGGACCTAGCAATTGATTCATTATAATCTTTCTACTTTATATCATCAGAAATCATCGGCCTGAGAAGGCGAAATAAGTCATTCTCCAGGAGGTTAGCATCAGCCATGGTGATAGCAAGCAAAAATTTTTCTCTTGGACGATTCAAAAAGACCAGTTTTGTTTTAGAGGCATTAAAACTAACAAGTCATTTCTTGCTCCAGTTAACAACATATGGTAGATCACTTTTTAGATCAACTGATAATTTGACCTTTTATCAAAGTATTAATCTAAAAAAAAGTATAAGTTTTATATTATAACAATAACCTCAAGCATTTAAGTCAAAACATATAAATTTAGAAATGTTGAGCTATTTATCCAAATTAATAAAATAACATTAATGCTAAATAAAAATGATATAAACATGAAAAAGATAACATTTAAGCTGTTTTTATTTGCTGTTAAAAGCTACTGTTTGTTTGAATTTAGATAGATTATCATTTCTCCTTCTTTTCCTTGCTATAAAAATATTTGTTGATTTCCTTCAGAACATTAAATGGATCTTAGCGTGTGTGGCAGTGAAGCTCCTAAATGTTCGCCACCTCGAAGTGAACGTTTTAAAAATATCAATAACAGGAAAACTGTAAGTTATTTTTACTTTTACTTTCATTGTAAATTGTTTGAATATTTGATTCTCTCTTAAGTTAACAAAGAAATCAAAATTTTAGAAAAATATAATGAAATTTAATTTTAATTCCAAATTAATATTTTGATATGAGTTACATTTGTAGATCATAATTACCAATAACACTTAAATGGAATTTTGTTTTTTTTTCCTAAAGAAATCCAAATTAACTGATTGATGTTAATTCACCTGGAACTTTTTCTTACTGTTGAGACAATATATTAAGTTTATAAAATAAATATATGCCACATTTATCACTTAAAGGACTCATAGCAATAAAAACAAAAAAGTCAGTTGTAGTTTTATTAGATTCTATGTGATTCTACCAAATGCCATTGAAAAAATCAGGGCTTAAAGGATTCAAACAAAATTATGGATCAACTGAAGTATGTCATGTCAATAAAAATACATAAATGAAAATTGATTACACTGTCTCTATGTTGTGTTCATAAAAAAGTAAATAAATAAAAATTGATTACACTGTCTCTATGTTGTGTCCATAAAAAGTAAATAAATAAAAATTGATTACACTGTCTCTGTTGTGTTCATAAAAAAGTAAATAAATAAAAATTGATTACACTGTCTCTATGTTGTGTCCATAAAAAGTAAATAAATAAAAATTGATTACACTGTCCCTATGTTGTGTCCATAAAAAAGTAAATAAATAAAAATTGATTACACTGTCCCTATGTTGTGTCCATAAAAAAGTAAATAAATACAAATTGATTACACTGTCCCTATACCCTGTTCCTTATATTCATAAATGATCTTCCTGATGCCATAGATTCCCAAGTTGGCATCTACGTGGATGACAACACAATTTACTCCTGCTTCAAAAACAAATCTAGTGTTGCTGACAAAATTAACCTGGCCGTTCGTCTTGAAAAGGACCTTCAATCGGTTGTAAACTGGGACAGGAATTAGCTGGTTAACTTTAACACCTCAAAAGCAAAATTGCTCACTATTAATCACCACAGGGATCCTTCCCTGCATCCCATTAGAATGTCTGAAGTTCAACTTCTCGAGAGCTCCTCTCTGCGGCTGCTCGGTCTCATGCTGACTGCTGACCTGAGATGGAACAAATACATTGAGTCAATTGCTTCATCCACTGCAAGGAAAGTTGGCTCCCTGTGCCGAGCCAGGAACTTTTTCTCAAAGGAATTGATCCTCCAAATTTACAAATCAACCATCTGCCCTTGCATGGAGTATTGCTGCCATATATGGTCTGGAGCTCCTTCTGTTTGCCTCAAGGTTCTTGATAAGATCCAGAGACAGGTATGTATTGTAATCTGCCCTGATCTGTCATCTCGTCTGCAGTTGCTCTGTCACAGATGCACCGTCGCCTCGCTCTGTCTTTTTTACAAGTACTTTCATGGTAAAGTAAATATATAAAAATTGATTACACTGTCTCTATGTTGTGTCCATAAAAAAGTAAATAAATAAAAATTAATTACACTGTCCCTATGTTGTGTCCATAAAAGTAAATAAATAAAAATTGATTACACTGTCTCTATGTTGTGTTCATAAAAAAGTAAATAAATAAAAATTGATTACACTGTCCCTATGTTGTGTCCATAAAAAAGTAAATAAATAAAAATTAATTATTGTCAAATGTAATAAAATAATTATAACAATTATGAATATCATTAATTTATTCTTTCTAAACCAATGAGAATCAAACCCACTTTTCTCCTCGACACACACAAACACATGACATTTTCATTATCAAACAGTTAACACAGGCCATCCACATGCACATCTATGAAAATTTTTGCTCTTTTTCCTTTTTCAGGCCATAATAGTAACATTTGTCTCTTAACACTCAACAAAAATCATGGTAAGAAAACCCCAGACACTTCTTTTATTTTCCAACTAAATTATCTGGACTCATTACACATATTTATAAAAACAACATATGAGGAAGACTGTATAGACTTTACTTATTCTTTATCTTCGCATTTTGTCAGATTCCAATCCAGATTTTAATGTGGTTACATTGAATTAAGAAATGTTTTATCTTAGATTTATCAAAAATTTAAATGTCTTTAAATTGATTTTCACTATTACATTTAGAAAATATTTTTATATATAAACATCCCAACTGAATAATCAATTATTTAGCTCCTCTCAAATATAAATTTGTCTTTTATTTGTTTTCCTTTTTGTGTATTATGGAAAATCCATAATTTTTTAAGGAAGATCATTAATAAATTTGGTGTTGATTATGGATTTAGTATTCATCTAAAAAATATTGTCAGACATAGACACTTTATATATTAATGTCTTTCTGCAACTAACCAATTTGGTGAGTTTCTTTGTGAGTTTGGCATTAATTGCAGAGAAGTGCATTGAAAAATGTTTCTTTGCATTGTCATAAAAGCACTATTTACTTAATTACTTTTGTTTCAGGATGTATATATAGACGTATTTTTACATGATTATCTGTAAAATATTTCACATGTTTTCAAAATACTGTTCTATAAAGTTTTCTATATACCGTCTTGGGTATGATGATAAACTACATCCAGCAGCAAGGCCACTGATTGGGAGGTTTTGAGGAGTGCAGAACCACCTCTTAATTGATGTTGTTCCCCAGTCCACCCTGACCCGAGATGGTAGCATCTGTTAGGGTCCCAACTATGGACAAATAGTTAACCCCCCAAGCTGGAGTCAAAACACTATGAGTGCAACCCTCATTTTCTTGATAATTGATTTCTTATTTGATGCTTTATGGTCTTGTGCTAAAGGAGATAGATATATTTAAATCACCACCTGGAATTATAATTATATAATGATATGTAAGTAAAATATTTCCATTAAATGAATCATTTTTTTATCAGTTTCTTAAAATATTTGAGTTACTTTCCAAAATTTGGAGCTTTGAAAGAAAAGCTCACCAACCCAATATATCTGTTCTATTACCATTCAGCACACTTCTCGAGTTGATTCTAACCACACTGTATTTTTTTCTTTTTAGAAATCTGCCAGCAAACAGCCATTAACTCTGAAAGATAGCAAACAAGATGAAAGATTTTACTGCAGACCTGCACAGTAAGAAATTGCTTACACTATATAATATTGTTTTTATGTATTGTTAGCATATACAGCATTGCAATATATATATGTATATATATATATATATATATATATATATATACACACATATATATATATAGGATTAATGTGAGTAAAAGTTAGCCACTTAGCTGATTGATGTTACCTTCAGCATCCTGACTCCAGAGTTTTGTAGGTGGACCTATTTATCCACCCTTAGTTTTATAGTATACTGGGTAAAAGAACTGAATATCTGGGATAGAGCATCTCTAAATATATTAGTAGACACTGAGGTCAATATTTCAGGCCATTATATATTGTAAAAAACATGATTTATTAGCCCCAAATGATCTCTTCTTTGGGCAAAAAATTCTATAATGGACTAAGCAACATTAAACAAATTACAATCAACAATGACTTCCCTAACCATGTTATCAAGGGATACCTAAAATTGATGAAAGTTAGAAAAAATAACACAAGACATCCTGCTGATGCAAATAAAAATAAAAACACCATTAAATTAATCTATTGTAAACCAGATACATTGCAATTAGAAACAGGATAAAATACAATTAAAAATATAATACATATCACTCAACAACCGTAACAAACACCTTAGATTTATCATCTACTATAAAAAGTTTAAAACATCTAATCATTACCAACAATACAGGACAAAAAAATTCACCCTATGTAAAAAATATTGTTGTTTATGAATTCTTATGCCTTCAGAGTAATTGCATCTCCAATATTAATAATAAAAAAACAGCATTAAATTATTACATTGGGCACACATGCACTACACTCTCTTGTAGGTTAACCTGTCACCAGTTGAAACCCTGCAATTCATGCACACATCTATCATCACATCATGAACAACCAAAATACACCTATCCACATGACAAATCTTAGTGGATAATACCAAATATATTAGTATAGTGGAGTCTATTAGAAAATACAAAATATCTTTAATTTTCAGTTCATTTCTATCATAAAATCACATGAAAGGCTTTTCTATCGTAATTTTCAGTAATATAATTACAGGGAATGATCATTGCACTAGTACATTAAAAGTAAAAATAAATCAATTTTTATAATAAATTTGCAGTTATTTCATTTAAACATGAATTCCAGATACCTTGGTTTTCTAGCCAATTCCTCTATCTTGTCTTTTTTTTTCCATTATAAATCAACGAGTATCTGTTTCTTGATGGAAATGTGAGACAGTGAAGATGGCCAAACGTATAAAGAATTATCAAATTCTGTTCAAAATTGAGAAGCTTCTTTTGTTTATAACTGAAGTTGTAGGGAGGATCAGGAAATCTTGTATGAATTTAACAGTTTTAGACATAGACAATTTATGAATTAACTTTAAATTGGCACTGCCTGACTAGCACTTTTTTTTAAAAGCCATTGCCATTATACAAATATCTTTGATTTGTAATCAAAGCTATTAGGATATTTGATCTGCAAAATATCTGTATATTGCATAACAAATGTATGGGAAAATGCTTCAAATTTCTTCACATTAAGTAATTCCAAATATAAAAATTCTTCATTATCAACAAATCGTTCATTCAGCGACTGTAAACATGTTCTGGATGATTTTGAAATATGGTAATGCCTTGACAAACAATAAAAAAAAAAGAAAAAACAAATTCTAAAGAAATCAGCTGGACTAAACCAACTGGCAGATGAAAGGGAGAGAGACAATAACAGCAACCACTAGCCTAATCTACAATACCGAAGATAACTTTAGCACTTAATTTTGTCATTTTTTAAAGCACTTACATTTTATCCATTACTGTAAGTAATTTTTTTAATTTTATAATTTTTTATTTATGGATGATGTTGAACACTCATATTGTCTTGCCAAATTCATTACTCATGTCTTCTTCATGTTTTTTTATAATTTCCCACTTTACCTCAAGCAAAATCATACATTTCGGCTTTTCACCACTGCTCTTTACACTTACTTTCTTCGGAGCCATGGTGTCACTAAAGGAATTTTGCAAAAAACAACATGACACAACAGATCCTTCCAGAGTGAACACGTATACTGCGAGTGGAAATACTCTTGAAACTTTGTGTTCACTGCGTTAACTAGCAGATGCTTAACTCATATCTCAAGGCAAAAAATCGACCAAACTCCGGCTGATATCTCAAAAAACTCTTATGTCAGTACACTTGTATCTCAATGCATAATTGCATGTAAATTTATGGTTCATTTGCTGCTTCTTGGCTCTTTTTGTGGGAAGGATTTCAGAATCATTTAATTATTAAATGTCTGCCATTGGTTCTTCAAAAATGTCTGCCATTGTTTCTTCAATAATGTTCATTGTTATAACAATGTTCACCATATTGCATTATCCCGAACAGAGTTCAATTCAAATTGCTTACACTATATTATGTCAAATAGTTTCTCAGCTTGTGATGGTTTTGTATGAAAACAGTTTCTGGAAACCATGAAAGTGAAGTTATTCAATTTTGCAAACAGATGATCAGTTTTACAGAGTGTACCTTCATCCCACTTTTCATTAATGACCAAAGTATTTTGAATTGCAATTTTCAAGTTTTCCTGCAATTCTTTTATAGCTGACTCAGTTCTGGATGTATAGCACCATCTTGTGGCACACAGTGATGGAAGGCAGATATTAAAATCTCCAGACACTTTTCTGCTTTCTATTCAAATACGCAAATTTACTAAAGCAGCATGAATAAAAAATATTTTAACTTCATTAACTTTCTCAGACCTTCTACTCAAAACTAGAGCTTATATGCATCATAACAATAAAATGTCTGTATTTAAAGCTTTTCTCTTTCAATGTTGTTTATACTCCATTTCAGTCACCCACTATTACAGTTGCTTCTCCATTATATGTCGTTCTGGGTACGACGTTAAACTGCATCCAACAGCAAGGCCTCTGATTAAGAGGTTTTGAGGAAGTGTGGAACCACCTTTTAATTGCTGGTGTTCCCAGGTCCACCCAGACCCGGGGTGGTAGCACCTGTTGGGGTCCCAGCTATGGGCAAATAGTGAACTTCCAGGTCTTTCCCACGTCCTGGGTATGACGACAAACTACATCCACATCCTGGGTATGACGACAAACTACATCCGCGTCCTGGCTATGACGACAAACTACATCCGCGTCCGGGGTATGACGACAAACTACATCCGCGTCCTGGGTATGACGACAAACTACATTCGCGTCCGGGGTATGACGACAAACTACATCCGCGTCCAGGGTATGACGACAAACTACATCCGCGTCCGGGGTATGACGACAAACTACATCCGCGTCCGGGGTGTGACGACAAACTACATCCGCGTCCTGGGTGTGACGACAAACTACATCCGCGTCCTGGGTGTGACGACAAACTACATCCGCGTCCTGGGTATGACGACAAACTACATCCGCGTCCTGGGTATGACGACAAACTACATCCGCGTCCTGGGTATGACGACAAACTACATCCGCGTCCTGGGTATGACGACAAACTACATCCGCGTCCTGGGTATGACGACAAACTACATCCGCATATACGTTTTTGAAAAACAATATTACCAACTATACGTTTTTGAAAAACAATATTACCAACTATACGTTTTTGAAAAACAATATTACCAACTATACTTTTTTGAAAAACAATATTACCAACTATACTTTTTTGAAAAACAATATTATCAACTATACTTTTTTGATACAGAAAATTATGAAACCCAACAGACTTCCAACCTTTTATACAAAATAACCAACTTAAACTCATAAATTAATAAGGCTTCGGCATAAATTGACCCAAATAGGAGTTGACATGCCATTAAATCCAACATCCAACATCCATTATATGTTTGGCTAACAAATTTAGTTTTAGCATAACTGAAAGAGTTTAACACATTTTTCTCTCATATCAATCAGTCTAGTACACATTTGATGCATCATTTCTTTCATCATAAAACATTTTCACTCATATCAATCAGTCCCAGTACACTTTTGATGCATCATTTCTTTCATCATAAAACATTTTCACTCATATCAATCAGTCCCAGTACATATTCGATGCAACATTTCTTTCATCATAAAACATTTTCACTCATATCAATCAGTCCCAGTACACTTTTGATGCATCATTTCTTTCATCATAAAACATTTTCACTCATATCAATCAGTCCCAGTACATATTTGATGCATCATTTCTTTCATCATAAAACATTTTCACTCATATCAATCAGTCCCACTACACTTTTGATGCATCATTTCTTTCATCATAAAACATTTTCACTCATATCAATCAGTCCCACTACACTTTTGATGCATCATTTCTTTCATCATAAAACATTTTCACTCATATCAATCAGTCCCAGTACACTTTTGATGCATCATTTCTTTCATCATAAAACATTTTCACTCATATCAATCAGTCCCAGTACACTTTTGATGCATCATTTCTTTCATCATAAAACATTTTCACTCATATCAATCAGTCCCAGTACACTTTTGATGCATCATTTCTCTCATCATAAAACATTTTCACTCATATCAATCAGTCCCAGTACATATTCGATGCATCATTTCTTTCATCATAAAACATTTTCACTCATATCAATCAGTCCCAGTACATATTTGATGCATCATTTCTTTCATCATAAAACATTTTCACTCATATCAATCAGTCCCACTACACTTTTGATGCATCATTTCTCTCATCATAAAACATTTTCACTCATATCAATCAGTCCCAGTACATATTCGATGCATCATTTCTTTCATCATAAAACATTTTCACTCATATCAATCAGTCCCAGTACATATTCGATGCATCATTTCTTTCATCATAAAACATTTTCACTCATATCAATCAGTCCCAGTACACTTTTGATGCATCATTTCTTTCATCATAAAATCCTAAAATCTTTAATTTATTTTACTTCTGTTGCGGGAACTGACTTTCTCAAGAGCAATTATGGGCAAGATGATTTATGGGGCACGGAAAGTGTTTGGTTCTTGTGGCTAACTTGTATAAGATAGTGGCAGTGATTACTAAATATTTACGGTGCTGTCCAGAATAAAACAATCTTGACCCAACGTAAAAATAAACAAACATAAGGCAATGATTAAGCAAGGCATTTAAACAAGTGAATTTAAAATGAACAAGAAGATAAAAATTTCTTTATCAATAAATAAGAATTTATTTGGTTGCTTTGTCCATCGTGTGATTAATATAATAAAACCCTTGAAAACAAGGCTAAGTTCACATGTGCGCATTTAGTTATGTTTAATAAAATCCATGAAGATGGAAAAGTACAAAGGCACACATTAAAGTGTGTTTAATAAACCCCTTGAAAGGGGAAGTTCATACTTTGGATTCATTATAGCATCTATATCAGAAGTATGAACTGTTTCAGTGGCTTAGTGAATCAGTTGAGTTGACAAAGCGGAATCCATTTGCAAACTGCTTCTTGTTTGCTTTATGGTTTGTATTTATAGCTTCCCTTAAGCAGATGTTGGCTCACAAAAAAGTTCCTTGAAATTGCAAGGGAAATGCTGTCAGTGGTCGATTAATAATTTGTATTATATTCTGAATGTTTTCAATGCTACCAGAAGTGCCACTTGGAGCCTATGCATAAATAACTGATTTTGGTCATTTGACTCCTGATTCTTTAGTTGGAAACTTCTGGTCACCCCAACACATACACTTATATATCTAACAATAATAAAGTTGAACATGCATTACACAGTCAATAGTTTCATCTGCTTGACTGAAATAAATGATGCACTTTCAAGTTCAAATTACATCATCTATTTCACTCTCAATTGCAAATATAATGTCATTTTTTTATTTTTATTGTTCTTGAAATTCTTGAAAAATGCTTAAATCCTTCTTTGGAAGAAAGTCATGATGCAAAGATGCTATTTCAGCAAAGCAGTCCAATAATTCATGGTAATTACCTTTATTAAGGTTATCAATCACTTCATATCCACACAAGCAAAGATCTGATACAGTATCTATTGTTTTAAATAGTTTTTTTTTTCTTCTACTAATTTGTTATCCCAGTCTTTTTCAAGTTTTGAAGACTCACTAATAGCAGTTACTATGTCATATAAACTAAATGCCTTTAAACATTTGTAATTATTTAAATGACTAGATTTAGAAATATCAAAATATCTTTATAATTCCTATAACTAACATTGACCTGAGTTGGACTGAAAATTCAAGCATAGACACCAATATAGTTTGTTCTAATGAATTTTCAATTAGCCAATCAGTCATTCAATACCATCTGATTTGAAATCAATACACACCTAATTTCATTTTCAGTAGATGATTAGATTTAAAATGATAATTTCTTACTTTTCTGCAATATTCTTCTGCCCAAATGATTTTTCTTTTAAATTTAATGCTATATCCTTTTCCATAATAAGTGAATTTATATTTATTCCATCAACAACGAAAATGACGTAGATATCTTTTAAATAATATAACAAGATGATATTTACAAGTAAGCACAAAATCATAGACTAACTAAATACAAGAATGAAATCTGGAAGTGTTTATTTACATTTACTGCAGTTTAGTAAATGGTGTTTACAGTTCATATTACATTTTATTCATTCCAACAGGTCAGGATAAATTCAATGTTCCTGGATTGGTCTCAATAAATTTTGCTCATATCATAATATTATGAAGTACAAAATTTAACTCAAGAATTTAAATTATGAAGTTTTAACAATATACCTTGAAAAATAGTCAATTAAAAAGGACGGTTTTATTCTTAATAGTTTGAACCAAAGTTTGACAGCCTGAGTCACAAATTATTACAGGTTTAGAACAAATGAATGTTCTGTTCTGCTGAGACATTGCTTATTGGTTTGAAATAGACTTTACTTGGGGAATAGCCTGTCTAGCCCATATCTGAGAGTTAAAAAAATTAATAATAATAATAATATATACGGCGGGGGTCCTCAACTTACAACAGTTCCTACAATGCAATGATAACATAATTTTCTGTGCAAGTAAGAACGTATCTGCAATTCTTCATGAATAAGCACTTACATTACTC
This sequence comes from Acanthosepion esculentum, assembly GCA_964036315.1. NCBI lineage: Eukaryota > Metazoa > Mollusca > Cephalopoda > Sepiida > Sepiidae > Acanthosepion > Acanthosepion esculentum. The sequence goes on along the minus strand of CAXIWW010000037.1, from coordinate 103,267 downwards.
ACCTATGCTAATGCAATAGTAAAATAATAATCTAGGACCTATGTTAACATAATTAGGACTAAATGTAATACATATAATGAAATTAAATTGTTTTAAGCTGCTTGTATATTTATTGCCAGTGATATCTAATTTCATTTCCATGGTGATGGCTTGCCTTTTCTTTGAAACACCAACATCAGAAGAGATTATACTAGGCTTGGGAGTCATAACTATAAAGGGCAGTAAGTTTCAACAAACACAACACAAACAAAACAGAGTGACTGCACAATAATTCAATATTGTGTACAACAAGAAACTGATGCACACCACCTTCCTCACTCTAGCAGCATATGATGACATATTCTTCCAACACTATTTGCACAAAGCAAATGGCGTAAGTAGAAACAAGATTAATAGAGATTGCATCATAAACATGAATTGTTATAGGTTGCGACTGTCATAACCTGGGGATTCATTGCATGTATGTATGTATGTATGTGTGTGTGTGTGTATATATATATATATATATATATATATATATATATATATATATATATATATATATAGCAATGTGAAAGATCGTATGAAGCCAAAAATGCTGACAGTCAATGGGATATTGAGATAAAAAAAATTTAAGGCAAACAGTCTTTGCAATAAAGTGGTCAATATAAAAGGTAGAGCATTAATAGAATTATTATGAGTAAAAGGTTTGTCACTTAGCTGATTGACGTTATCTTCAGCATCCCTACTCCAGAGTTTTGTAAGCAGACCTCTCCATATATATATATATATATATATATATATATACACACACACACACACACACACACACACAATCTTATATAACAATAAAAAAAATATAAAAACATTACAGGCCAACTATATACAGTATAAAAAATATGTATGTACATATCTTTATATTGTGTGTGTAGGTGTGTATAACAAATCAGTTTATAGATATTAGCTTAATTTGAAAACATCATCACTTGAAAATTAAAATTTTACCTGTCTAAACTTGTCTTTCTCAAATAACAAGTGTACACACAAAATTTGAAATTTCTCAAATGTTTGAAAATGCCTTATCAAGTTATTAGAAATAAATTTTTCATTTTATTTTTCAGTGTTCCTTCTTTGGATCTTGGATATCTTCAGGAATCAGAAAACAAAGTGAAACTTCTACCCAATTTGTCTAACTATGAATTAGATTCCTCAGTTTCAGTTTCTACAATAGAGTAAGTCTTATACATCATTTTATGCATTTAATTAAGAATAATTTATATTCTTATAAAATAATTAAACTGATTATTAGATGACAATTTGTATTGGCTGTTTTCAAGCTTAAAAATCAGAGATTGATATAATCCAATTATGACAAATGTATATCTGTATTGTGTGTGTGTGTATATATATATATATATATATATTTGCAGATACTTAAAAGGAGCTAAATTATCTTTTCAATATAATCATTGTTTATCAACTCTTGCTATTGTCATTATCTTTGGGGTTTTTTCTTATTTATTGATAAGTCAACCTGATCTGACACTGTATAAGTAACTTATATGGCCTTTATTTTACACTTTCAATATCAAAACTGTAGCTATTTTTTACTGTGGTAAAGCAGCTGAATAAGTAATTTTGGAAGTAATAATTTCACCCTTGAATCTTACCCAATAATTATTTTGGATATCATAACCCAGTTTTTTATAGACCCAGGCAGTAAGATATTTTCTGCTTAATAAACTTGTATTAAACAAAGCAAAAAATATTTGGCTAAAGTAAAAAAGCAATAAAATTAAGATAAACAGAGTTTATATTAAAAACAAAATATAATAGATCAAAGTTGATCTTTCTTGACATTGATTTATGCCATAAACTCTTATAATCCTTGAAAAGCCAAATGAATCAATAATTCATTATCATAATTATTTGGCTTTAGAAATTATTCTAAAATTGATATTTTTTTAATAAATTGCATAATAAAGATGCATTTTTAATATTTTATATTAAGCATCTGGTGGCAAAACAAAGAAGAAACGACAGAGGTTTAAGAAATAAACAATTGTATTAATATAAAAATACAACAAATGTAAATGTCTCTCGTTGAAAGATAGAGATCAGTAGAATCATAAAAGTCATCCACAGAGGTGTACGGTAGGAGAGGGAGGGTGAGTGGTGACTTACTGCAGTGACGGCCTTTTGGCAAGTTGTCTTTGGAGATGGGAGGTTGCATTCTGATGAGCATTGTGAATCCTGGCTGTTGTGCTGTTTGACTACCAAAGATATCCCTTTGATGGGCTTTTATGTCCTTTTCTTAGGCTCAGAGCAGCTCAAATTTTTATTTTGTTTCTTTTAGGCAGGAGTGGGTGCTTTTGGGTGAAAATTCTGGATTGTATTTTTCTTTGAGTGTGTAAGTAAAACGGAAGTTATGTGTGGAGCCGATGCACAGTTGATGGAACTTTTAGTTCACTCTTGGGTTTCAAAGCATTCACATCTGGCCAGTGGTGGAAATTTGTGTTACATGAATCAGAAGAAGATCTGCTTTTAGGAAGATTATAACAAATAGAAGGAAATTTTCTTTTTGTACTTTAAACAGAAACTTTAAAATTAAAAAATAAAATGTGAACTTAAGTAGAAAAGAACTGAATTAAACACAATTTCATGGCAAGATAAAATTATTGGTCCTAATTATTCTTTTGGCTTGAATGAAAATTCATATCAAAATTTTGGAAACACTTAATGGAAATTATTATTAACCAATAACCAATTTGTTTAAATCTCTGTCTTTGGAGTACCTGAAGAAATTCTGACATTAGAGTAAATTGATATGCTATCAGTTTTACTTAGGTACCTCCACAGATTCATGATACCTCAGGTTTAAAATGATTTTTTAAAAATGAAAAATCTTTGTTTGAAGTTTTTATTTGAGTTAAAAAATTAAATTTAATGTTTCTAATAAGCAAGATATTTTACTCTATTTCAAAATTAATTTAAATTGACTTGAAGGAGTTTTTTTTTTTTTGTTAAAAATTTAATTTTAGCACCATTTTGCTAAAAAATTCTTCCAAAAATAAAATATACTTTTCTGATACTTTATTCGAGCTGCTTTAAATTATAATTAATTTGATTTGAAACAAATATTATTTACTTTACGTTTAAAATATTGCAGAAATACAATTTTTTAACATGTCAGTAGCTGTTTATTTAATCTGTTCATGTGTTGACAGATTGATGTTTAGCTAATTTTGTTCTATGGAAACTTTATCCATAAAAAAATAATTGAATATAACATGAGCACCTTTTATATATGATTTTTAAGTGCTCAGTAATCTTAAAATTTTGGAAAATATTCTCTGTAATTTAATGTTTTATTGTTTTTTTAGAAATCTTTGCTTTAAATTTACTATAGTCACTGCTCTTATTTTCTGATAATGTCATGTATGGACCACCATATCTACAAAAATCAGTATATTTATACACGTCGCCCCAAAAATTCAAGATTTATTTGATGATTTGTACTAACCTTTTTCATTTATGATTAGTAAATATAGTTTTTACTTAATAATATCATCTAAAAGGGTGAAATTAATACAGATATTTAAAACTTAAATTATTAACTTAAATTATTCAAATTAAAATTTTTTAAAAATGAAAGAAATTCTTGTTAAAATTCATTATTCATTGAAAGAAAATTTCCTTAAGACAATAGAATCCTTAATAAATCTTATTTATAAAAGCAATTAAAAGTTTTTCTACTTAAATAATGTCTTAGTTTTATTGCATTTTTTATTTTATGATTCACAGCAGATTTTCAATAAATGATATTTTATTTTACAAAAAAAAATTGATGATTTAAATTCTCCAAGGAACTAAAATAAATATGAAAGTGGTGAAATTTAAATGGTGGTGGGTGGTGAGGGTAACAGATGTAAAAAAAAAAAATTTTTCACAAAGAACTTCTAAAAAAAAATAAAAAAATAATTTCATTCATTTGTGAATAAGGCCTGGAAATTTCATTGAAATCTGACACTTATTTGATTTTTGCAAGAATTTCCAAATTAATGTGTTTTTTATCGCAAAAAAGACACTAAAATTTCCTATATTAATCTTTAATGAAAACCCCTGTTGACACAAGGAAAATAAGATTTTTAACCAAAATTTTGAACATGCAAGAAAGGATTAAAAAATTTAATAAAATATTAAAAAATAATTTGGCCTTTTCTCTTAATAATAATATAAACATTTTGATGATAAAACTTTGTTTTTATTAATTTTGGGGCCTTTTTTTCATCATGCTATGCTGATTTTACAGTAAATTAATAGAGGTGCCAAATTTTACTCCATTGTAAAAGTACAATGGTTTATTTTTTAGCCAATAATAGATCTTTTCTTACATTACTTAATTACAAATCCTGTCTCTAATAATGATTTGTACTTTTCCAAGAAACATTTTCAATTCAAATGCTATTTTTGAAAAGCTGTTTTATGTTTCCTTTAAATATCTCCTTTACATTTGATTTCAGCTGTAAAAGTGCGTCAAATTCTGAATATGACAATAAATTATGGGAATATATTGCAAGTATTTCTTTTTCTCATACAGGAAAATAGAATAATATACAAAATCTTGACTATTTATAAAATGCATTGTAGAATTAATTCTCATAACTTTTTCTTTACTGATAATACCTGATTAATTAAATATTTACTATTTACTTTCTCCAGTATTAAAAAGTTATGTTCGTAGTTATAGGTATAACTTTTGTAATATTATCTTAAATTGTCTATTTTTTATTTTTAAATACTTATATTTTATTTTTAAAACTACTTTATTTTATAAACAATAACTCCTCTCTCTCTCTCTCTCTCTCTCTCTCTATATATATATATATATATATATATATGGGGGGGGGGGAATTGTTACAAAATCTTTTAGCAATAGAAGAGCATTAATAGCTTGTTGTTGTCATTCATTTTTGTTTGATCTTATAGAGAAAATTAATAGAGATCAAAGATAAAAATAACATGTAAAAAACATTGATCTATAGCTCCATGTTGTTTTAATAAACATTTTTTTTTTTTTAAGTCCAAATCATCTTCTGGTCCTCATCCTGATGTTCCAAGTTTAGGACTGGATATTAAAGAAACTCCTCATATTCCTGACAAAGTTAAAGAGGTTAGATTTCAAATACTACCCTCATCAATAAATTAAAATAAGCATTTTATGAATGTTAATAACAGTTGCTTACTAAAATAAAAATAATGTTTTCCATTTTTTGTTTCAATTTTGAATATATGAACAATGACAGAAAAAAATAAATATCCAAATATGGGGAGATTTTTAACACTGTGAGCAAAGGAATTAAAATAACAGTAATTCTAATGTTCCTTTTTCTTTGTTCTTTTTTCTCATTTTGTTTGCTTTTATTATTTTTATTCCTTCCTTTTACAAAGATGTACCATTCCATTAGATTTTATATTACTCTTATGACTTTTTAGGACAACTTGGTCAGTTTTACTAAATTTAATTAAACTGAATATACATAGTGTTTTTCTTACTGAAAATTTTGATTTATAAATTTTGAATATAAAATAATTAAAGACAACCAAAATTACTTTTTTTTTGTTTTGTTATACTTACTGATGTTTATTTTTTCAAGGCTTTACAATATTTAAATTTATTTTTATCAGTTGCCATTATTAAAAAGAATAACCTTTATGAAAGATTAAAATTTTTCTTTTTTCTTTTGAAAATGAGAGGGGGTGATTTTTCAATAAGATTTTACATAATGCCTTATATGAAGAATAAGAAAAGATATTTTAGGTGACAGCATTCATTCTTCAGATAGAAATATAATGACTAATCAGCTGCAAAGTTGAAACTACCTTTTTTTGATTAAAAACATAATAAAAGATGGGCAATCTTTAACTTTTATACTGGCAATAAAACAGTGTTTGTTAAAAGGATGGTTTTTCCTTTGACAGTGATATTATTTTGTACTACCTTCAAGCCATTGGCAAATGTTTATTTACAAGATTATAAAAATATATGAACCAAGAACAATGGGTTATTTATTATTTACCTTTTATAAAGATTTATTATTTATCATTTTATAAAGAAATAAATGTGAAAAGAAATATTTTTAATTAAAAATTTTTTTTTAAATTTATCAAAAATAAATGAAACACTTGCAATTCCAGCATAAAATGAGCATAAAAGAACATGGATTAAAACTCAATGCACTTTACAAAGAAGGAAAATTAGCCTGACCATCAGAATTGATGGGATCTTTTGGTGTAGACATTTTGCTTAATTCTAGTGTCTAATGTATATAGAGGTTCTTGAATAAATGAATGAGTTTATCAGCATAAAAAGACAGAAACCAAAGAAGAAATATAAAACATGTATAAAATATATATATATATATATATATATATATATATATATATATATGAATTTATTTTGAGGTCAATGTGCATTTCTTTCTCTTTATGCTAATATTCTAATAACTTGTTTGCTCATTCATTTAACTGTAGGATGTATGGGACAATGCAGTTGTTCCAGAAGATTTGCCAGGTCCATCTATGAAATATCGACATATGTATAAACAGTATCAAGATGAATTGAAAAACTCTTATCGTAAAAGCAAGGGACAAGTGAATGTAAGTACAAGTATAATGAACTTGACAGTAGATATATATATATATATATATTAAAATAATGAGAAAGAATGGTAAGATTTATAATCCAGTGTTCTTATTTTTATTTTTAAAAGACTGTTATAAAAAAGGGTTTGAGAGGAAGTAAAAGAAGGCTGCGTCCATATAGCTTGAGTGAAGCTTTATTCCACTAGAAATCTACTCTGGTAGCGAACCGTAAGAAGAAAATGGCCGACTACCTCATGAAGAGAGAAAGACGAAAACAAAGGGAAATCAATCAGTCCTGGAAAGTCAGGGAAAGATTAAAGAGTTCCTTTATTTTCACCACAAAGACAGTGCTCAATACAGTTCTGTAGAGCATAAACATTATAAATCTATTAATTTAAAAATATGGTCCCATCGCTACACAGGAATTACCATATTTCAAAAACAGAAACTAAATCTTTAAATTTAATTATAGAATTAAATTAAAATCCCTAGTACTGTTTCATTTTCAAGTGATTTTTGGAATCATATATATATATATATATGAACTTGCATTGTTAGAAGCAAAATCAATTACTAAATGTAAATAAGATGATCTACTAAATTCCAATAAATATTGTTGACCCTAAAAGATTTCTTTTCCTTGGACTGATTCATATCTTGTCAGACATTGTCACCTTAAATTGGTATTAACCAACTGATGTTGCTGGTATTTCCAGGAGATATTTATATGATAAATATGCTATATGAATTTCAGGTTATGCTTTTATTAGAAATATTTACAATACCTTATTTGTTGCTGTAAGATTTTATTATACAACTTATGGGTTGTTCATCATATTGGAAATAAATATACATAATAGCATATTTATTGATATTTATTCTTTTTAATATTAGAGAGATGAAGATTGGAATGGGTCATAAGAAATCAATATGCTGAGAAGAGAAACAAAATATTGTAAACTTATTGAATGATGAGAAGACAACATTAGAAATTGTAAAAATGCTGAAGTGAAATCAATCAAGAAATAGAAATGGAAAATATTGGAAAGATAAAAAATTCTAGGTTTAAAAATGTCACAAAAAGAAATTTTAGAAAATTTAAAAGGGTAATAAGCTATATGAACTTTGGGTGGGGTGTAGCATTAATTCAATGAAAAACATATAGTCCACAGTTATTGTTGGGAAAAGTAGAGTTGGCATCTCAAGTGCAAATTGCATTTGAGGCTATTTTGTTTGCTTTCACACAAATACCTTTTGAAAAATATGAATTCATTTCTAAAACAGCTAAGGATTAACAGAAGGGCTCTTTGACAACCAGTCAAAGGAGAAGGGCAACTTTGATTTCAAAACTTGCTACTGAACACCTTAGCAGCAACAGTTAATGTGTTGAGACTGTGACCCTATATGCCATACACAGCTAGTCTACAAGGTTAACATAAGCAAGAAAATGTTTGAAGAAAAGCTGGTGTTCAGAATATAAACAAAAAAGATGAAGAATATTTACAACATTGGCTAAAGACATGAAAACCACCAAATTACCATTTTTAAATAAAAAACACAAAGAGAAATGTAATTTGGGTGAAGAACTAAATGGAAACTTGATTCTTCAACCATAATTATAAGTGACAAATGTAGTGCTACATTGGCTGCACTTGAAGTTGGGTCATTCATTTCAATAGTTGACTTAGAAAACAATAGTATTGTATACAGTAGAATTTACAGATTCCTTCAAATTTGATGATAATCTCAAGATAAGAACAGTCTTAGAGTAAGTTTTTGAATAAGGTGTTTTTTTTTGAGTGATACAGATCACAATGAAGAAACTTTAAAAAATCTAGTCATGCAAGGCAATGCTCCTTCACATTATTCAAACTTGACTACCTTGCCAAAAAAGTTTTCAAAGATACAAAATTAATGGAATAGCCTCTATTAATGGAATAGCCTCTTTCAGGTATTAATTGAATAGAAAATTTATAGTCTACAATTAAAAGAGATGTATATATAAAAAAAATAGAAAACAATATCCAAGCAAAGAAGATCAGTAGAAATCACTAAAAACCTCTGCAGGCAATGACAAAGTTATGTGTAGAAAAATTAATAAAATCAATTGATGAAAGTGATTGTCAATGAGCCCCAGATTAACATGTAAAATAATAATTTATTCAGATATGTAGGATATTGCACTTCTATGGCCAATGTCTTCTGGATTGAAAATAATTTATATTTCATTTAGTTTTATTGCATAATAAAATCTGACACTCTCCCCAAAACAAGTTACTTGCAATATTTTTAATAAGATTAAGTATATAAGTTGAAACTCACATTTCTCATATAAATATATTTATTCAGAAAATTTTACCAACATCAATTGATTAATATTCAATTTTATTGTGAAAACATTAATTTGCATAATAAAATATCACATAGTGTATTGTTTGACATTATTAATGATTGTCTATGTAATGAAATAAAGTAATTCAATGTGATGGAGTTAGTAATTTGCAATGTAGCAATTCTCAATAGTAAGTTACTCTACACCAACTGGTGATGTGTTAATGGTTACTGCTGAAAGAATGGGAAAGTTCAGGTTTTTTCTTTCGATATCTTGAAGCCATTTGATAGGGTTTGGCATGCTGGCCTTCTTTACAAGTTGAAAGGTTATAGGATTTCTAGACAAATTTTTAATCTAATTCGATCTTTCTTATCAGATCTGGAAATGAAAGTTAGGTGCCCCCCCCCCCTCAGATTCTATCCTTGAACTGACATTGTTCCTAATTTTTGTCAACAATCTTCCTGCTGTCATCAATTCTCAAATTGGTATCTATGCTGATGACACAACTATTTGCTCTTGTATTTCTGGACAAGTTTTTGAAGTGATTCAGTCAAATTGCGAAATGAAAATTGTCTTGAATGTCCACTCTTCTAGATCTTTTTGTATTAATGCAGATGTCACCCAGAGCTCTATCTTTGAACTTACATTGTTCTTAATTTTCATTTATAACCTTCCTAATGTCATCACTTCTCAGCTTGGTATCTATACTGATGACAACTATTTATTTCTGTATTAATGTAAGTCTGATAGTTTTGATCAAATTGGCTGCTGATCTTGAAAATGACCTACAATGTGTTGTTAACTGAGGCAAGAAGTGACGTCCTCTCTAATAGTCATCTTAAGAGAACCTTTTTTTCCCCTTCTATCATCATGGCTGATACTAACCTCCAGGATGGTGACTCTTGCACCTTCACAGGCTAACATTTTTGGCAGACATGAAGTGGACAGATTATATTGAATTAATTGATAGTTCTGCTGCTAGAAAAGTTGGTTCATTGTGTCATGCAAGACAATTTTTCTGGCCCAAATCTATCTTGCACTTTCATAAGCCTACCATTTGTCCATGCATTGAATATTGTTGCCATATCTGGTCTGCTTTGCTTGATATGTATTTAGAAATTCTTGATAAAATCTAAAGAAGACTCTGCAATGCTAGTCCTGACCTGATTCAGTCACTTTTCCACTGCCATAACTTAGCACCCCCCCCGTGCCTTTTCTATAATTACTTTCATGGTAATTGTTCTGATGATGGTACCTAGATTTTATGAATTTAACTACAGTAGTAGATTGTCATCAAGGTGTCATCATTTTACAGTCAAAATGGCTGCTAGATGTAAACCATAAAAGTTCTATGCTAACTGTGTTTCTTCCTCACACTTCTTGCCTATGGCTTCTTCTGGCTTCTTGCTTCCTAGTCAACTTTGATCTTCAAAAATTTAAATGCAATGTCAATCATTAACTTCTGTCTTCTTAATTCCTCTTTTTTTATTGTTCTCTCTTCTTAATAGTGTTTTTGTTTATTATATTCTCTCACACACTGTAACCCTTTGCATCTTAGTGGCTTTATCACCTTACCTGGAGTAAAGTAATTAAAAAGAAGTGAAATAAAAATGAAATTGAGTTGAGAATGGTTAAAATTGACTATATATGTAGCTTTTTCAGTTCAAAATAAACATTAATTAAATATCTAATCAGTGAAATTAATGCACAAAGTAAATATATATAAACTTTATCTAATTAAATAGATTCGTTTTTGTGGCAGACATGATGAGGCAGAACCTGGGACGAGCACAACTAGTTGCGACTTGCCTTTTCCCCGCCAAAAAATAGCCCGTATTTGCTTAGCATGTAAGGCTACTGCAGTTGAAATGAAGGAGAAAAAAAGCACTTACCGCTCTGCCGTAATCCGTCCTCGGCCAGATAACGTAAAAGAATAAGGGGGGACTTGCATTGCATTTTTATGCAATGCATTATGGGACAGAGACGCAATGAATTATGGGATCGCATGAAGACGCGAGGGATTATGGGTATATGGACAGATATAAAAGCAACTAGTTTTTCCCAGTGGGCATGCTTGGAGCGACGTTCACGGCTGGCGACTGGAAAAGTCTGTTAGTGCGATTTTGAGACAGAACTCAAGAAGGAACAACTAGAGGTTGGAATACCAGTTGAGAGAGCTTGAATTTACTCGTTGCTTGCTGTTTTCTTTTTATTTCTCCACAGTTTTGAACAGTAAATAAAAGTTTTTAACAGAATTTGAATAGTTTTTGAAAACTCCAGATCCACTGGAAATTTTCATTTGAGACCAACAATAAGCAAAATAAAAAAATAGACAATGAGTTGTTTGTTTGGTTTCTTAAAAAAATTTATTGAATATAATTTCTTGTTCATTATAATGATCTAATGTGCATAATGTTCTTTTTTTAAATTTTATTCCATATTTAATTTGGATTCAAAGAAATCAGTTGTGGCAAAATCTTGTGAGAATGGTGACCATAAATCAGGAGTGAATAATGAAGATGCTCTATTGGAACAAAGTTTGGCTCAACTAAAATTGTTGGCTCCATCTGGTACTGAAAAAAAGTTGGAAGTGGTAAACATTTTTATAGTTCATTTTTATCCAGAAAAACATTTCTCATTCAATTCCTATTCATACTTCTGTGTGTGTCTGAGAGAGAGAGAGAAAAGTATGTGTGAGTGAAAGAGGGAGAGAAAAGTATGTATGTATGTGTGAGAGAGAGAGAGAAGAATGCTACCAGATACCTGTAAAAGAAAAAAGTATCTTTTCAATAGTTGAATTAGTCAACAGAAATCTTTACAAATTAAAATATTGAGAACATTATTAATAAATAAACTATAATAAATTATTTTTAATAAATAAACCTTATATATATGAATAAACTCATAAGTAATAATACAAATTCAATAGTGTTTATTATAAACAGAGCATTTACTTAAATATTTGTATTTATAAAAATAACGTATAAACAATAAATATATTAAAATAATTGTCAGATTTAGTCCATATCATTTTATATATATATATATATATATATATATATATATATATATATATATATATATATATATATATATATAATGGCTAGCTGCACATATTTGAGTGTCTGTCTGTCTACTAGGGCAGATAGCAGATCCCGGTTGCAGACGCCTGCTCAGTCACATTTGTGTTTGGTCAACACCCACAGAGTCCACATCTGGTTTGTACTGTAACTATGCTGAGAAGACCTTAGTTACAGTTTCTAGGAAAGAGTGCCTTATCTGGTGTGATCAACAGTCTGAATAACGCCAGTATGCTCAAACCCTTGTTCACAATGACTTTCGATTTTGTGCTAGCACAACCATTGATGACTCCCAAATAGCTCTGTCTATCCTGTTTCACTCTCTCTCTTGGCTTGGGTCAACTGATGATGTAGTTTTCAGACACTTTCCAAAAGGTGCCACTTGCTGGGAACACCACCCCAAACAAAAAACATTAGAAAGTCACCTTCCTGACATTGTAAGATTTAAACTCGGGTCTCGTGGTCAGAAAGCAAACATTCTAACCACTTGGCCATGCACCCATTGTAATATGTGAAATTGTTGAATTCAACCTATGAATGCAAGTAGAATTTTATTAAGAAAGTGCTCAATTGATAGCTAGAGTAACAATAATCATCAATAAATCAAAGAATGTTCATATACTTATCTAGGACCGACTTTGACATTTCAAGAAATTTATGAATATTCTTAAACCCTGCAATTTTTAAAAAACTTTTATTTGTTAAATGCTTATTTTTATAAATCTTTATTGTTTTGTTTTTTTTCTTAGGAAAAATCTGAAAATAACAAAAAGAAAGAAAAACTTATTGAGACAGTGATGATAGATCAGTTATCAAGGGAAGATACAATATTTTTTCATTATTTAAGCTTGGAAATTTGATTAAATACACGATTAACTTGCATCATGGCTAATTTGCTTTTCAAAATAATTTATTTTCTATGATTGTTACTACAACAGATTTAACTTTTATATTTTCTAAAAAAAAAATCACAATTCTATCTTTTCAGAATTCTTTCATTTTCTGTTTATTTTCACTTCTAAAAATATTTTTCTATACTTTCAAGTATTTGTAATTTATATTATTGTGAGATTTAATATATATTAGAGATTTAAATTATGACAAAAATCAGACTTTTAGTGCAAAGAATGATTAACAGCTATTGTTCATTGTAAATGCATTGTTTGATTCTTTTGTTTTTAAAAAATAATAAAATCATTAAACATTTAATGAAGGCATATATTTGTAAAATGTTAAAATTGAATTAAAATTAAATTAAAATATAAAAAATAATTTTCTTGATATTGTAGAAGTGTGATATGTGACCCTGAACAGAACAAATATTCTGCAGAACCTCATACATATATGGCCCATCAGCCTCGAGGAGCAAATAGATTCCTACATGAGTCAAGGTAAAAATAAAATTAGAGAATGTTGAGTAAAACTTCTGGTTTTCTTTCATCACTCAGAAATCAACAGAAACATGAATTTTATTATTTTTTTCTTTACATACACTCTGCTGGTGCTACTCAATTTGAATGGTCAATCTTTTCAATTACACCTGTTTTTTCAAGTCTGTCTAATTCTTCATTGATTTGATCCAATGCTGCAAGTGGTATACTACATTTCAGTTTAAACACTGGTGTCAACTATTTTTTCACTTGAAATTTCGCTTTGACTTTGAAACACTGACCCAGTTCATCCAACAGAACATCTGGAAAACATTTTTTCAATTCTTCTTTTAAATATTCACTCTGTTTTTTTCTTTAAACTGGTCACTTGTCCACTTACAATTTTGCAATAAATATTTAGAGGTAATTCCCACAGATTAAATAATTCCATCCAGTCAGTAGCAAATAACTTTGTTGTATTTTTCAACATATAAGCTTTTTTACACACTTGTTAAAGAATGAGACGTCACAACTCATTTCACCAATAAAATTTAATTTTCCACCTGACATGCCATGTGCGATTTTCGAAGTTCTTAATATAGGTTTCCCATTTGCTTTCTATGTATCTTCGTTGATTATTGTGATATCACTAACAGTGTTTAGTTACATTTTTACATCCACATTATTAATTTTCCCATACACTAATTTTCTTTGGTTTTCTGTAATTATATTATTCATCACATTGTGTACAAAATTTTTTCTGTGACAACTTTTCCTTGCTTTAGTTTTACAGTGTAACTTTTCATGTCCTACTTTTCCACACTTGTAGCACTTTGAATTCTTAAATGGACAGTCATCTGCAAGACGTAACCTTCCACATCTGAAACATGGATTCATTTTTCTTTTTTCCATATTTTTCTTTAGCTTGTATGTAGGCACATTTTTTTCTTTAATTTCTTCCACATCACATCTCAGATTTATGATTCTCTGACATTCATCTGATATTTCTTGTTGTGTTAGTTTTTGATTCTGTTCAAGTTTCATTCAAATTCTCACATGAGCTTCTGCATCTTTTTTCACTGTTAACCCTTGAACAAAAATTAACCCTTTAAATATATCCAGATCCAATTCGTTTAATTTGGAGCTTTCACATTCATACATTTCCAACGAGTATTTAATAACAAGCTTTTCTTGCTAAAAATTTTAGTCAGAATATTTACTGTTTCTTCAAAGCAAATTTCTCCTGTTTTTTTCGATAGTACAAAATTGCAATATTTTTCATGTTCTACCAGTGCTAACAAAAGTCATTTTTTTCTCATCTTCCCATTTGCTGCATTCTTCTCTCAAAATTTTCTCATATCTTCTAAAATAAGCAGAAAAAGTAATTCCATCATCTGAATTGTATGTGAATTCAGCTATGGCATTTGTCATCGCATCGGGAATGAAAGAACCTGTGGAATTTTCCGTTTTCTTCTGTAGTATTTCAATTAAATTTTGTTGTCGTTTCTAGAGTTCCAACAACTGCTGTTGATGTTGCTGTTGTTGTTGCATTTTTACAACTTGAGCTAATAATTCTACCTTATTTGAAGTATTTTTTCTTTCTTTTTTCTTTTTACACACATCTAAGAGAAAAATTAAACCAACATGGTTTTAATTTTTTTCCAACTTAGTATGGGTTTCAATCCCTCATATCACTCCTAGCAGTTATAATATTATATCTTGCTTAGGCAACTTGCCGTAACATCTGTTAGAAGTTCTCCAGCCTGACTCCAACAGGCTACCTGATTCACTTGGTGTTCTTTATTTAAGGTGTCTTGCCTAAGTTCATTTGTGTCACCGGGGGGGGGGGTATTTACTCCACAATATTTATCAGGACATCCTCTAAGTATTTCTTACAATGATCCAACTTAGTAGTCATAGATATTCTACGTACATTCCTCTAAAGTTTCCCGTGAGCTATAGTTATAGCTCTCTTTATGCTAATTACCTATTAGCTAAACCAATCTCATTACATCTCCCTGAATGTTTTGGGTTTCCCACCCTATGTGCATCTATGGCTTCTATATTTCCTCCCCATCTCACTGGTTTCGCAAGTATTTCATGTGGAACCTTGATCTAGTTCTTTTATTCTCAGTGTCCCATGTTTCGCACTCTGAGTCTTCCAAAGAACTTTGATCATCCATTGATTTCTCTGCCCTGCTTTCTTATTCATCTATATAGTCATTTAAACTTTGCTTTGCTTTGTAATTTTGGCTTTTGCTCTTAACTGGTCTGAATGGGCAACAATATTTTTACCATTCTTAGATATTAATGCCATGTTGTATCCTTTTTGCATTATGAAATTTGCCTTTTCTGGCTTGTTTTCTTTATTTCTTTTGTACTATATGTTTTCATTAATAGAACATGACATTGTTAATGCAGCTCTAATCTGTCTGCCCATTAATGCAGATAAGCTCTCTAATCTGTCAGCATGTGGTATCGTTCTTTAACTCAACAATAATCTTGGTAGGACAGTTTCAATCTTTTCTTGCTGAGAAGAAAATGCTTTCAATCTCATCTTTATTGTTTGGACCATTCATTCAGTAATCCCATTTGATTGAAGGTGGTAAGGAGGTGTTTTATAAGGGACACAGCCAATCTTCCTCAACCACAAGCATAGACTTTCATCACAGAATTCGAAAGCATTATCAGTTACTAATATCTTTGGTACTAAATTTCTAGCAAATATTATGCGTAATTTTTATTTTACAGCGATGGATTTTTTTTCCTGAACTCAGAAAACTTCAGGCCAGGCAGAAAAAACGTCAACCAATATTAAACATAAACCTACCCCGTTAACTGTTGCGTGATCCATATGCACTCCAGACCATGGTTTTGTTTCATTAGGCCAAGAGTGTAATTTATTGTGGTGAAAATTCTTTATCTCGGCACATTTAGGACATTTATGTACGTAATTCTCCACATCTTGGGTGTGTCCTGGCCATCACGATTCCAGTTTTAACCATTTTTCTGCTGTGTTTATCCCATAATGCACATCATCATGTACACTTTTAATTACTTCTTTTCTACATTTTTCTAGTAGTACAACTAAATCCTCACTACAAATTAGACCATTTTCTATTGACAGTTTGTGTCTGGTTTCTTTCTGCTTTTGAACAATTACTCCATTTATTGTTCCTTATTCTAGATAAAATTTGACTTAAGACTGGATTTTGTAACATATCTCTATAACTAGTCTATTCCTGGCCAACACATCCGTTTCCATCCAATGCAAAAATTCACCGTCAACTTTTTTTACGTTTTTTTTTTTTTGCTTTTTATGTTTTTTTTGTTTTTTTTGTTCCTTTACAAATTGTAGTCGGGACAATGTGTCTATGTGTGGTATCGTGTTTCCTTTCACATATCCTATATCATAATCAAAAGCCATTAACTTCATAGCCCATCTTAATATTCTGGATGATGAAACATTCAGCAATTCCTTCCTAGGATGGAATATAAATTCAAAGGGCTTATGATCGTATCTCAACAAAAATTTTTTTTCCTAATAAAAATTGTCTTACTCTGGTCATACTCCATACAATCGCAAGTGCTTCCTTTTCAATATTAGAGTAATTCATTCAGCTGGTGTCAATATCATGGAAAGATACATCAGTGGATGTCCTTCCTGGGACAAAATTGCCGATACAGACTGACCACTCACATCTGTGGTTAATGTAATGTCTTTTTTAGGGTAAAAAATCTTGACCATGGGTTTTTTTTTAGATAGAGCTTCTTTTAATTTAATGAAGGCTGTTTGGTGTGTACTAGTCAATTCAAACTCATTATTCTTCTTTCACAACTCAGAAAATGCTTCAATTCCTTCAGAATATTTTGACAAGAATTTGCTATAAAAATTTGCTAATCCAGTGATTCCAATTCTTTTTTATTAGTTGGAGAAGATACATTTAATATTTTTTTGTATTGACATCAGGTCCAATGAAGTACCATTTTCTGAAATTTGGTAACCCAAGAATGTTAATTCTTTGCAATTAAATATACACTTATCTTCGTTTATCATCATTCCTGCCTTCTTCAACTTATCCATTACAAATTTAGTCTTTTGTTTCAGTTCTTCTTCAGCGGCTGCACCTAAACATATATCGTCCTGATAAATTATCATATTTTCTACTCTCCCTGCTAACAAATTTTCCATAGCTTTTTGAAAAATTGAGCTGTCTTAAATCCAAATGGTAAGTGGGACCATCTAAGTAAGCCTATGGGGGAGTTTATTGTTGTGATTTCCTTAAATTTGTCATTTATTTCAATTTGGTGGTATGCACTTTTAAATCAATTTTCATAAAATATTTCATCCCTGCCAGAGAATGTAGTATGTTTTCTATGTTTGGAATGAGATAGGAATTTGAACAAATCTTATGATTTATGCCTACTTTGTAATCTCCACAAATTCTAAAATCCCCATCAGGTTTTCTTAAAACCACAATAGGCGTTGCTCATTTGCTGCCTCCAGGTTCTACATATTCAAGAATGCCTTCTT
The DNA here is from genome assembly GCA_964036315.1 of Acanthosepion esculentum. Classification (NCBI taxonomy): domain Eukaryota; kingdom Metazoa; phylum Mollusca; class Cephalopoda; order Sepiida; family Sepiidae; genus Acanthosepion; species Acanthosepion esculentum. Next base: position 85,327 of record CAXIWW010000037.1, on the reverse strand, counting down.
CCACCATTTTTCACAGCTTATCAACTACCATTGGCTTTATATGAATGGGAAACCTACAGCTTTCAAAATACAATGGATTGGAAATTCATTGGTGTTTCCCCACATAGGTTCGAATCCTATCAGTGACGCCATTTTGTTATGATGATCCAACTTATTAGCCATAGATATTCTACATACACTCATCTAAAGTTGCCTGTGAGCTATAGTTATAGCTGTCTTTATGCTAATTACCTATTAGCTAAACCAATCCCATTACAAAATTAATGTTCTTTTCTAATTGGGGTTGCATTTATAAAATCAAAGTTAAAAATGTTAATTGATATGCTTGGCCCCATATCCTGACTATCTACTGACAAGGTGTGAATAGATAGTATAGTCTCTGTTACATGGCACTTAATGAAAGTGCTACAACTTATTTTCCAATTCTAAAGGTCCACACATACTATTGATAAAAGCAAATCACTAAAAAATCTTATCTTCTTAATAAAATTAATGTTGGTGGCCCAAAACTTTTGCATTTAAATCTGTGTGTGTGTGTGTGTGTGTGTGTGTGTGTGTGTGTGTGTGTGTGTGTGTGTGTTTGTATATATATATATATATATATATATATATATATATATATATTCTCAAAATGTGAAATCAGAGAATCGAGAAGTTTTTCCTAGAAGCAAATATCTCATGATTACTACTCATCCAAAAATCTGTGTATCTTTTAATACTATGCTTTACATTTATGCTGCTTCTTCTTCTTTTGCCTTCCCAGTATCCAGACTCATGGTTCCTCAACAGAAAACCTACTTTCCAAAAGAGTTAGGTTTGGAGTAAGAATATTGACACGGTAAGAATTTAAGCATTGCATATAAATGGGCACAATTATATTATCAAAAGTTAACAAAGTGTGTGTTTTTTTTTTCTATTTCTCAAATGAATTGACCTTAAAATGAAAACACACTTATATATTATGTTAAATATTTAGTTCCTTCTCTTTTATATTATATGTAATTATGCTAATAAATAGAACTTCATATGCATTAATGTACATATGTGTGTCTTTTCTGGAGCTACATCAAATAACAAATGAGTACATGTTAAACTTTTAACATATGTAAAAGAAGAAAGTATAGCTAGACGATTTTCATGAGCTATCTCTTATAAAACTTGCATCACTTAATATAACAATAACCCAATACTAAACACCAAAATACACATTGTAGCAGAATAATTAAAGTAAATTAAAACAGCCAATTGCTTATATTGATATTTAAAGTCATTTTATAATGTTTATTAAAACTTTTTTTGCATGTGTCTATGATTAAATTTATACATGTAGATAGTTTTATTTAACAGCAATGGAATTTCAATTGGAAACAGACTACTTGGAATAGACTAAATACAAAAGACTAAATACAAAATGTATTAATGTTAGATAACACCGAATGTTGAACATTTCTTTATTCTCTAGAGTTTATTTATTTTCATCCAATATATAAATCAATTTTTTAGGTGTAATATATCTTCAAAAATGAAACTGCTAGCATTTGCTGAAAGATGTTTAGCTATTCACTTTTTCAAATGCAACTTTTTAATGTTTAAAGAAATTTTGTCCCTCTAGACATGTTTAATGGATTGACAAGAACAAATGCTCAGTACAGATATCAGGCAAAAGGCCAAGAAAGATGAGTGAAAGTTGTAAAAACAGCTTCCTCTGTTAATATATTTCCTCTTTTATTCTTATTACTTCAACTAAAACTAAGCAGCACATTATGCGATCATCATTTAATATTTTTAAATTAACCCCCGTTTTGAACAGATCTGATTATGCTTGATAAGAACTTTTTTACTATAAGAGAAAAATATTGAAGATATTTTTTTCTAAATACAGAAATTCAGACAGAAACTCGATTTTCTGTTAATCATTATTAAGCATAATAAAGATTCTTTGGATTAAATTGATTTGTTATACAAAAGAAATATAACAAATGTTCATTATAATAATCAGTGTTCCATAACTCCTCTCCTGGCTCTTATCAAGTATCTCAACTTTGTCCTCTTGGTAGTTCGGATCATGCTGTAGATTCTGTAGATATTTATTTTGAGTTGTCTATTAGAAAGGAACCTCCTATTCACAAGTCTTCTTTCTGTTACCAGCATAAAGATTGGGATTCATTTCATAACTTTATTTAAGACACCCCTTGGATTGATATTCTTAACCATTCTATTGAGAATTGTGCCACTGAGGTTTCTTCTTGGGTTAAAACCAGCATTGATTCTTTTCTACCTTCTTGGAAATACCATAATCTTCTCCTTGGTTCACACCAGCTTGTTTAGTCGCTATAACCCACAGGAATCACTTTTTCCAGTTGTACCAGCATGATAGTTTCAATTGCAACAGGCGCCTCTGCTTGCTCGTGATAATTCTAAACATGTACTCAAAGATGCTAAATCTTTATTTGCTGACAGAATGAGGCACTGTATAGCCTCTAACAAGTTTGGTTCTTGTGACTATTGGCAACTTTGTAATAGTATGTTGAATATGAGTAGGTCTTCTATTTCCCCCCACCCCACTAACTCAATTTGAGGTGTTAACATTTTCTGCTGATAAAGCAGAAAATGCTTTGCTCATAAATTCACTTCCATTTCTACTCTTGACACATCTTGAGTATATTTGCCTGACTTTCCACTTATAACTGAGTCTTTATTGAGTGATATACATATAACTCTATTCATGTTTTCTGCTATCACCTCTAAACAAAGCATGTGAACTTGATGGTATCCTTGCAATAGTTCTTTAGAAATATCCTCCTGAACTGGCTCCTGTTCACTCTAAACTCTACAATAAATGCCTTGCTGCTTTTTGCATTCCTGCTTGTTGGAAATCCTCTTCAAAACTCTGTCAAATTCTTTCAAGATATTCAGTCTTTAAGAACTCAAGCAAACCATCCGATCCTTCAACCTTAGCCTTCTACTATCTTTTTTGCAAAGTACTAGAGACTCTAATCAACTCTGAATTGGTTAAGCAACTCACACCTCACCTTCATGCAGATAAGCAATATGGCTTTCTAGGCCAACTGCTGATGTATTAACAGTTATTGCTAGAAGCTTCTATCAAGCTTTAGATAAGAATGATGAATCTTGGGCCATTGCTTTGGATATCTTGAAAGCATTTGACATGCTGGTCTTCTTTACAAGTTGAAAATTTATGGAAATTTTGATCTGATTCAATCTTTCTTATCAAATCAGGAAATGAAAGTTAGGTAGGTAGGTGTGTGTGTGTGTGTGTGTGTGTGTGTGTCCAGGACTCTATCCTTGAACCTCTATTGTTCATAATTTTCATCAATGATCTTCCTTGGTATCTATTATGATGACACAATTATTTACTGTTGTCTTAATGGTAAGTCAGTAATAGTTTCAATAAACTCTAATTGGCTGCTGATCTAAAAAATGACATACAATCTGTTGTTAAGTGGGGCAAGAAATGGATTGTTAATTTTAATGCCTCTAAAACAAAACTACTCTCTTTTAATAAAATGAGAACATATTTGTTATCCATCAGCCTGGCTAATGCTAGCCTCCAGGAGAGGGATCTTTGTACCTTCTCAGACTAACGTTTTCTGCTGATATGAAGTGGAAAAATTATATTGAATCAACTGCTAAGTCTGCTGCTAGGAAAGTTGCTTCACTGTTGTGCTAGACAATTTTTCTTGTCAAAATCTATCTTACATATTTATAAGTCTCCCTTTCATCCATGCATTGAATATTGCTGTCACATCTGGTCTGGTGCTTCTGCTCTGTATTTAGAAATTTGTGATAAAATACAAGGAAGAATCTGCAATGTTACTGGACCTGAACTGGCATCTCAGCTTCAGTCACTTTCCCATCACTCTAATGTAACTTCCCCGTTCCTTTTCTATAAATATTTCCATGGTAATTGTTCTGATGAGCGTTCCTCTTTGGTAGCTAGACTTTATGAATTTAAACGCAGTACTAGATTGGCAGCTAGGTCTCATCATTTTACCATTGAAATGGCTAGGTGTAAGCATAAGTTTTATGCTGACAATTTCTTCTCTTGCACTTTTTGCTTCTAGAAGTCTCTTCCAGCTTCTTACTTTTCAGTTAACTTTGATCACCAAAAATTTAAATGCAATGTCAATTGTTATCTTCTGTCTTCTTAATTCTTGTTTTTTTATTGTTTTCTATTGTTAATAATGTTTTCTTTTTCTATTCTTTCACACTCAATGACCCCTTGTATTTTAGTGACTTGCTTGAGATTAAATGATTAAAAAAATTGGGGTATATGTTTACATTTCAAAATTTACTTTTTCAATTACATATTACTTTTTGTCAAGCACTTTCTTTAATTATTCAAGCACAGAGTTACTTAAAGATAAATATTTTTAATCAAGAAATTTCTTTTCTTTCTCAAGTAATTACAAATTCAACACATTTTTTTTCTAAATTTAACTTAAAAATATAATACTTCCATTATTGATTGTTGATATTTTCAAAACTGGTTTCTTATATGTCACAACAGTATTGCAGATATATTGTTTCTTTTTTCCATTAATGTCATAATTCTTAGATTTAGTTAAAATATGGAAATCTGTTACAAAACATGTTTTTCATTCAATTCATAATCACAAAATAAATTTCTTCAGTGACTGCATAAAATATTCCCTTTTGTGAATTCTTACATCAAACAAGTCCTTAATAGAACTATTAAAATTATATTCTCACCTTTAAATTCTAGCAACAAGTTTGCCTTTTTGGGTCATTACAAAAACAATTTAAGTCTAATGATTCTATTTCTTCCCCCAATGTTTTCATTAAAGCTGTTCTGTTCAAATAGAACTAAATAATAATTGAAAATAAACACAGAAATGTTTCCATAAAAAGAATGCAAATAATATTTTGATTTTAAAGATTTGAAAAAGACTAAAACTGAAAGTGTAGAAAACAAGATGGCTTCCACTGAAGTCAGCTTGTTAAATTATCAAAATGCCTTTAATAGAGAACTAATAGCATTCAACCCTATTTTCAAGACACAATATTTTTTCGGGATAAAGGAACTTTATTCAGGTAAAAAGATTATATGATTGCAAAGATTACTTCTCATTTTACTTATTTTCTCCAGAATCTGTTGCTATATACATTTTAGTCCAAAATGTTTCTTTGCAATGGTGAAGTAAAATAGCCTAAATATCAAAATTTCCTTTACAAAACTTAATCTTTTCTTTTTATATTTCTATATAAGCATTGACAGAGACATGATTGTACACAGAACAATTTTTACATATTATATATCCATTAAGACTTGTGAATAAGTACTAAATTTAATGAATTGTTTCTTTTTCATCATTAGCAATGGCCATGATGCTCTCAGAGAGCTGATTGGATTCTTCTTTTATGTTGACAACACTTTGACAATTTATGAATTCCGTCAATTTGGCAAAAGGTGAGTACTCTGAAAATATTTTTTTTTGAATTCTTCCAAACATTACTCAAATCTCAATTCTTAACATATTTGCATTTTTTCTCTTTGTAGCTCCAAAGCGCTGCCCTTCATTAAGAAAGGTCATTATTGTCCTCCAGAAAAAAACACTCCCAGTCAACATTATACATTATGCAACATATACCCTGTAAGTATAAAATTGACTTCCTTCAAAATCTGTTTTATTAAAACAAAAAACTTGTGCATTAGTTATTAAAAATAAATTACTCTTTAAAATAAACAAGTTCCTACTGTAACTGAAAAAATATTTACAAAATGACATGTAAACAGTATATGCAAAGAATGAATTTTGATTTGGCAATACTTATTAGTGTTCTAAATTTTATTCTTTTTAACTAGACTTGTAAATTGAAATTTATAAATATTAATAATTATGTTTATGAATACTTATAAATATTCATAAATGTGTAAGTTGATAAAACAAAGTTGACTTAACATCTTATGGAAAGATTGTGTAAATTTGTATTGAAGTGGAAAACTGAACTTTAACAGAAAAATTGGATACCTGTAAGTTTTAGATTCTCTAAAATCTCTCATGAAAAAAGAATAAAAAAACTTAATTTATATTTAATCCTTATCTTACAGCCAAAAAGGCATTAAATAAAAATAATGTCAGAAAAAATCTCAATCGGATGAAATATAAAATTCAAGGTTCATTTTTTTTCTCCATTGGACATCTGAAGTAGAGATCAACCATGATTTCTTTAAAAATAATATGATCCAGTATTACTTGATTTACTATACAATCCGTTTTATTATTATTATTATATTTTCTCTTATAAATGCTTATATGTAAATAATGAATATTTGTTTTGTCAGGGATCTAATTTGGTACTGAGTACAGAAAATCAAACCTGCTTACCTGATACCCTAAAAAATAAACCAAAGGTTATTTTCCGTGTCACAGATGTTGCAGAAAAAGAGAAGTCTGCTGTCTTGTAAGTTTTAACACTTTCAAATGTTTTGAGATTTATTTTTTCCTTACACCAGAGTTCATTCTTTTTTTCCTCCTTTTTTTATCTCTTCCGCTAGAATGTTCCCGTCCAATAATAGAATCATAGGATCGAGTATTAAGGTCTTGTGTTTGCAGCAAGAATATAACAATGTGTCATATTGAAACTACAATAGTTATGAGGGTTATCTATTATGGAAGAGTTATTTAATTTATGACAACTTATAATTTCACCAGATATCATTGTAATTGATTTGTGTGTATATTGGCTTGTGATTAAAAGAAAATGCACAAAGTATTGATAAATACAAAATAAATCTTTATATAACACATAATTTGGGAGACAGATTTTCTCTACAAGTTGAACAGTTACGGTGTCTCCAAACAAATTTTTCAACTGATTCAATCTTTCATCAAATTATGAAATAAAATTTATCCTGAACAGCCAATCTTCTAGATTCTTCCATATTCATGCAGGTGTCCCCCAAGGCTCCATCCTTGGTCTTATTTTGTTTTTAATTTTCATTAATGACCTCCCCAATGACATCAGCTCTCAACTTGTTATCTACGCTCATGACACAACCATTTACTCCTGTATCAATAGAAAGTCTGATCAGTTCAATAAGATCAAATTGGCAGCTGATGTAAAAAAAAATGACCTAAAGTCTGTTGTTGACTGGGGCAAAGGATGGCTTGTTAATTTTAACGCCTCCAAAACTAAACTGCTCTCCATTAATCATCTGAGAGAACCTCGTCTGTCTTCCATCAGCATGGCTGATGCTATCCTCCAGCAAAGTGACTCATTGCCTGCCTTCTCAGGCTAACGTTCTCAGCTGACACGCAATGGAAAGACTATATTGAATCCATTGATAGGTCTGCTGCTAAGAAAGTTGGTTCACTGTGTCATGCGAAACAGTTTTTTTCTCCAGAATTTATATTACATATTTTACATTTATTTAGAGCTCCTTGACAAAATCCAAAGAAGAATCCGCAAAATATTATTGATCCTGATTTGACATCTTCGCTTCAGTCACTTTCCAACTGTCATAATGTTGCCTCCCTGTGTCTTTTCTAGAAATATGTTCAGATGAATTCTTCATTATGGTACCTAGACTTTTTGAATTTAAGCACAGTACTAGTCTGTCATCAAGATCTCATCAATTTTCAGTTGAGTTGGCTATAGATGTAACCATAAAGTTCTATGCTGTTTACTTTCTTCTTTTGCTTGTGGATGTGCCCTTCTAGCTCCATGCTTTACAGCCAACTTTAATCTTCAAAAATTTAAATGCAATGTCAATCACTATCTACTGTTTTGTTCTCACTCTTTAGTACTCTTTCTGTTTCTAATTCTTCCACACCCAGTAACCCCTTGCATCTTACTACCTTGCTTGGGGTGAACTCAATTAAAAAAATACAGAAGGATAAGGTGAAAGTTGAACTTTCAAGAGTTCAAGTTTAAAAGTCCTGGAATATAAGAGAAATAGACAGAAAAGGTCCGTGGGGAAGTAAACATATATATGTATGTTTGTATCCAAATGTATTAGCCATTTTATTAACAATGTGGGTGAAGGAAGGTATATTTTTTCAATGTAGCAGGAGGGTTTAACCATTTAAGATCACCAGCTAGCCATGCAAATGCTGTATTTCATCTCTGGGTATCTTACAATGACTGCAGCATTGGAAAATGGACAATATTTATTTATTGATTCTAGTTTTGGTTGATTTTTCATTTGTTTATATACACATCTATAGATGCACTTCAAAAATGATGCTCTGCTTCTCATTGGCTCATGGCCTATATCCTGGTTATGAAAGCTTTCTGATTAGTTGGTTGAACTATGACTCTGTTTACCTGGCAATTTTTATTATCTGTCTATTTTTAGAGATGGTTAAATTTTGGCTTTCTTGATATTATTTGTTTTTATTTATTTATTTCACTATCGCCACAAAAGCTTTTGTGTAGTTATTTCTGTTGTGAGAAGGTTTGAAGTTTATAAGTGCTATAGCTGACAATCCATAAATGGCTCTAAATACTTCTTGTATATAGCATCTTAGCTATTAAAACATCATAGATGAAAACAATATTATGGAATAATTCTTCTTTATCAGTGTTATCTTTTTTCGCCTACCTTACTCTAATTCACTAAATGTCTTCTTTTGATTTGTTTTTTGCACAACTCCAGAACAGCTAAAGCTGACTTGGCTTCCAAATATTTTATGCTTGCTCATAGAACACTGGGTAATGTTTTTAGCACAAACTTTAAGTTTTTAGCAAGGGAATTGAGTTACAATGCAAGTATAATGCTAAATTGGACCCTTACTTTGCGTCTATCATTTTGTTTAAGTTATTAGGCAAAGTTATGCTCCTTTTTATCTATGACTTTTCTTCCTATAAACTGTTCAATCCCTGGAAAATCATGATTTGTGTTTACATTTGTAGTACAAGCAGTGGTCACCAGGGAGCCATAAATGTTAAGCTTTTGACCTCTTGACACCATTTACATCCAAACTAGAAATCCTTACAAAATTATCCATTGGTGTTATTCTTGTGTTTATTGCTGCAATAAAAGTTATAAAGTACATTGTTCAAATCCATGATCTCTTTTAGTCCAAAGGCCACATTGAAGCTTGTCACAAGAACTAGTTTAAAATTCCACCTCTAGGGTAGATTTCCAGACCATAAAAAATAACATGAATAAAAATCACCGATTAGTAATTATAGCTATTTTTTTGCAATCAGATCACATATATTTAATTTGTTAATAATTTCTTCAAAATGGTGTTTTAATCTCATTTCCACTATTTAGCAATTAATATGTAAGCAATAAAAAGTTGTCTTAAAGTTCTCTAGTAAGATTCCAGGCATCACTGTAATGTTTAACTTATGTAATACAATAAATATGAAAATACATTGACATCAAAGAAAGATTCTTTTAAATGTTCAGAATTATTATCATAATATTATTAACTATTATTTGTTCACATAAAATAAATTTTATAAAATATTTTAATTTCTTTGTATTTAATAGTTTCTGTTATAGTAATGCTACAAGAATTTTGTAAGGAATTTAAAATTTAAAAACGGATATTAAGAAAAAAGGATTTTCTTTTTAAATCCAATAAATTGATAAATTTCTTTTAGCAGACAATTTTTCTTTCATTTGAATTTGATTTCATTTACAGATTATCTGGTGTAAGACTTTCTGACCAACAACAAGTGTATACCAAGTTGCACATTCCACAACATGAAATTGACAGACAGAAAATGATGTTCTTAGCAGAAGTTCAGCGTACATAACATTTTTTTTATTTTCTTTTTCACTTAAGACTATTCATGTTTCCCATTACTTTATCCCAAAATTACAAGAATTTAAGCTGGTATTGAAAACCAAGTAATGATTTTAAATTCCAATTAAATAAATCTATTAAATAACCAGCAAGTATGTTTGTATTTCATGAACCTGTGCCATCAGTCATAATTCACTATATTTTCTATTTTTATTTCCTGTTTATTTAGGTATTCTTTACATTTTTTTTTTCATTCAATATATTTGGTTAGTATTTATATCCAGTAATTTGGTCTGCAGCTATCATGCTTTTCAGAAACAAAAAAGAAAAACAAATTGTTGTCAATCCCAATGATAAAATTTTTCTCTCTTTTTGAAGAGAGAAATAAAATGGACTAGAATATGAATGTACTGATCTGAACAGGACTTCCATCATTGTATATGCATCACTTAAATGTACTAATATTTTTTTTATTCATTAACAGCTGTTGACTCGTAGTAATGATGAAAGCCATTAGATGCTTGATCAATAATTACACTGCTTCTCAACACTGATTTATTTCACAATTTTTAGAAAAACACACACACACATGCACAAAGTATTAAAACTTTGTATATATCTACAATTAAATATTTAGCACACATTTCAATAAAAGAAACACTGTGGACCTGCTTACCCAGTTGCAAAAAATAAAATAAAATCTTTCAATTTTGTTGCATAATCTATTTTTCATTCTCATATTTAACAATAAAAGATTTTTAAAAAAGAAATAGAGTAGAAAATAAACAAAAGAGAATAATGGGAAAAGGAATTCTGCTCACTTGAATTTTATCTTTTTTTTAGAATTTACATATTTTAAAAATATTCGTTGATTTATCACTGGTTCATCATTCTTTCATCAGAAACTGTGCATCATAAGTTAAAAAAGCGTGGCATCCGTACTGTGACAGGACTTGGCCAGCACTACAGGAAAGTATGTCATCGTTTATCAGCCACAGATGGATGTCTGTCCAAGTCTGATCTTGAAGAAGGTCTTCGAGAATTTCATATTGATTTGCCACAAACAGTGAGTAAATAAAGTTGAACTTGGTGGATAGTCAGTAACTCTCAGTAAAATTTATTTTTCTATTTTCATTATTGCTGTAAAATCTCAGCTAATAGACACACATTTGATAAACATTATCACAAGCTAAAAATGAAAGATTCATATTTTTTTTAAATATATACAAGGTGCTGATCCTTCTGGTATTCAAAAAAAAGATTGCAATTTTTGGTCAGATTTTGTGAAGTGGGTTAGGCTGAAAATTTGTCAATCTTAATGAAATAAAAGTAATTACCTAATTTTAATCTTATAGTGAAAGACATTTAGTTTCACTATTAAATAACACAACTCTACTGTACAGCATCATCATATTATTGCATTCATTTAAAAATCCTTTTATTGTAATTATTATTTTTTGTTTTTATTGTTTCCAGTTTTTATTCCTTCATTTTTGCTTTTATTTTTATTGCAGACATTAGACAAGTTATTTGAAGCCATAACAGACAAAGACAGAGATTATTTGGATTACTATTTGTACATGCTAGCCGTGATTGGAGAAATGAATGAATTCCGCAAAGACTTTGTACGTAAGGTCAGTGAGTTCATTTTTCAAAGAGTAAAACTTTCCATGGAAATAATCACTGTATCCTTCAGCATCCAATCATTGTGCAAGACTGGACATTCTGGTCTTGCAATTCTCGTTTGCCTGTTTCTTTGGACTAAATTTGGCATTGGCCAACAGAAATCAATCTTTTTACAACATAAAACTACTATTTTTAATAAAATTCTGATGATTTATAGTCTTAAAAAAATGTCTTTATAAATCTGAGCAGATAATTTAAATTTCTTTCTTTATAGACTTACCAAAAAATGGGAGGAGCTAAGAAAGGCAGCATTTCTGTTGGAGAGATTAGAAAGTTTTATCATGCTGGAAATCAAACAAAAGTGATATCAGGTAACAAAATCAATTTGTTTTTCAGACTGGAATGTATTTTGAAAAAAATGTAGCCCTTTGTCCCTGGTGGGTTGATATGTTGGCACTTTCAGAACCAAACAGGCAAATGATTAAAGTTCCTTAGTTCTTATTCCTGCCTATATTTTCACAACTTGCTCAGGCTGGGTTCTGGGTTCCTGACGGTTGCTCTCTTCCAGTTACTATTTTTTGTAAAAAAAAAAGTCATTATCTTCTAAGTTGCTGCTGGCTTTCCTGGTCATGGCACCAATAATGTAACCCCATTGTCTCCATTAGTCTTCAAGTTCCTTCCAACCACTGTGGTTAGAATCTAGCTGACCCCTCATTCATTAATGCATTTCTGATTGGTCGCTGGTATTGTGTTGATGAACACAGTTCCACTTGATTTAGCTGGTGTTTGTCTCCTTCATGATCCTTCACTCCCCTCTGCCACGTTTTTGATATCAAAGGGGGGGGGAGAAAAAATACTGATAAAGTAAACTGAAGTAAAGGACAGATCAACAAAAAAAAAATCCTTTGATGTAAAGAATTAACTTGGGTTAAAAATGTAATGATGATTTGGTTTATACAGCAGTTTTAACCCTTCCCACTTCCAGCTTGTCTTAGTAGTAACTTAAATTTCTAAGTTCTGGTCTTCAGGGCTGGCACAAGGTCTTGGTCAGGAGGTCTCGCCAAACAATGTGAATTCCAGTAGCAGTAATGTGGGGGACTCTGGTACAGGACAGGTGGTCAATCTCCTGTAGTCTATTTTCATTTTAACCATCTGGGTTCTTCCCAGCTCTTTATCTGAAATTGCTACGACATCCCTATTCTAAGTAACTCTGTGATATTTCTTAATGTGTGAAGAGTCAGCTAGATGCTAACCACAGTGATTGGAAGGAACTTGAAGACCAACATGGGGGACAGGGTTACAAATAGGCATTTTGGTACATTTGTTTCATTGCTGTTTTGACTAAAGCATCATTTTTATTTTAAAGACTATAAACTTAAAGACTATTATTGTTTTCATGTGTTTCTTATATGGTTTTGCTTTAATTTGTTTTGTTTTTTTATTGGATCTTCTATTATTATTATTCTTTCTTTTATTTATACTTTAACTTTGTTTAAAAAAAAAATAATAGGAAAAATCACTTTGTCAAATGTTTCGAAAAGTGATGTCAATACAACATAAACATTTTAACAAAATCCACCATATTTGCCTATATTATTTTAAAGATGAAACTTATATATGACATCACTTTAATAGAAATAATACAACAAACTGCAAATACTTATTTTCCCCACTGTAAGTGGTGAAGATTTGCTTATATATTTGGAGAGGCATTTCAAAATTCAAACTTTATTGCTTTGCAGCAAAAATCAAATTGATTTCCACTTCAATCATAAGAAGTATATCATCTCATCCTTAAAACAATTTGAAGTTTTTAGTGTATTTGATTGTCAAGGAAGAGAACAAATTCAAAAACAGTTTGAAAATTGGAAGTTTCTGAATGCCATCTTCATAATCAGATGACACACACCATTATGATTACCTTTGATATTTCACTTCCAGAACAATGTATATTAAATCTAGTTACGGCAACATAAAGTCTTTAATGTCTAATGGTGGAAGATTAAAGGTTAGATTTTAATTTTTTTCAATTTGACTTTAATGTCTCAATATTTCTAAGCATAATATCTAACTTTCAAATTATAATCACGTCTGTTTGTTTTTTTTCTTTCAGGTGATACTTTCTATGATGCTTTTGAATTGATGTTAGGAGTTTGCAAAAAATCAACCAAAGAAAGTGAAATCCTGGAATATTTAGAATGGGAAGAATATTATGATGGTTTAAGTATTGGAATTGAATCTGATCAGGAATTTGTAAATATTTTCAAAAACCTATGGTGCGTATAATTTTGGGAATTGAGATGCCATTTTTCATGTGATGTGAGAAAAACAAAGCTTATTTTGCCACAAAAGATTTTTCCCCAGTAAAGGATTTCTTTCATGACATTGTTCTTTAAGACTAAAAAAGTGATTAGTTTTTATTTATTTAAAATTTTTAAAGAATTTTTATTTTGTCTTTTTTATGTTCAAAACTTCATTGGTTACATTTTATCCGTGCAAATTGTAATAAAAAGAACAACAGCAAATCAGTTGCTAAAATAGTAAGAATTTAAAAAGAAAAAAACACAAATTTCTCTTTGATCAGCGTAAAAGGAATTTCTAATCGGTACTACAATCCATAAAACTTTAAGAACTTATCCTTCAGACTGTTATCTACATATAACATAAAATTCTATTAGAAAACTTTCAAAACACCTAAAGAAGTCTGTGTGTTGATCACCAGATTTAATCTTCCAAACCAAATTAAGTTAGACAACATGTTATGAAAATTAATAATCAAAATATGAAATACAAATAAAAGATGACCGTGACTGTCTTAGTGAAATAAAGACAAATTTCATTACAGTAGAATTCTTATAATCCTTATTATCATTTTTATTAGTGATAATCTACCAGTGTCATTAGATAGAAGTCAAATTTATTCTGATTAAGGAAACTGGTAATATTAATAAGATAACCTTGTCTGACTCAGTAATACAATAGAAGAGACTAACATGCAAAAATTTTAAAAAAAGCTTATAAAAAAAAATAAGGTCCCCATTATAAGTTATTACACTGATTGACAAAACAGAAAAAACATTTTATTTTTCTTAGGCTTATGTTTTTCAGAAAATTTAGTGAAATCTACTTCTAAGACTATTTCGTCACTTTTTGTAAACCTTTATATAAAAAATACATTTTCTGAATTTGCTAGACTGACTTGTCTGGATTTGTCATCTATATCCCTGTATATATATATATTCACATATAAAAACTTGTTTTTTGACTCCTCAATGAATTGGCCTAATACATCATTGATATATATTCATTAGAAGAGGGACACACAAAACATGGCATTCACCAACTCTGCTATTGAATTGCAAAAAGGTAATTTGCTTTATTAACTAGAAAATTACGGTTGTTTCAGTAAAAAAAACCAAAAAAAACAACTCTTTGTACTTTTCAGAGAATTAAAAATTTATCATTAAAAGAATTCTCTCTAGGCTAATAAAGAATATAACAAATGAATGAAAACATCCCAGCCAAGCCATAATTTTTACCTGGTAACCAAAGAAACATTCTGTCCAGTATTAGCCTGATGGAATATTATAACCATTCCAGATACTTTTCATTAATTTCCACTCTCATTTAGTCTAATTGGGAACAATAGTTCTTTAAATCCTTTCATTCTCTGAAAGGATCTCAGTTCCAATTTCACCGCATACACCTAAAAAGCTTTAAATGATTAACCTTTGCCACTAATAGTGCTTCATTTTCCTTGCTCCATATTGCTTCAGAATATTCATTTTTTTTATCATTTCCTGACAAAATTTGCTTAAAAACTGTATATTTTGTGTTAAATTAAAGTCTTTTGCTGTTACTGTTAAATTATTATGTAATAAGAAATACTCAAAAATTCTTTCTGAATTTTTTGATCTGCTCAAATGATACAAGTGGATGACTCCTCTGTTCACACAGTAAATGTTCATGTTCAACTGATTGCTGCAGAATTCTAATGCTTAATAAAAATCTTTCATTTTGACTGTCCAGTTTGGCCACTGACTAATTTGTAAAATGGATCATATTACAAATTAGAATACAACCCATTTTATTATAAATTGAAAGAATTAATTAATTTTATTTGTTCATTAATTTATAATTGAACCATCAGTTCAAAATTTAAATTAAAAGCATTTAATCTAGGATTTATTGTTCAACTCTGATTACTTCAGGTTTTAGAAAAAGTTTTAAAGTGAACTTATGCATAAAAACAGACCAAAGTTTATTTTGCATAATATTTAATCATTCTTGAAAAAGACCTGGTTTTCAAAGATTAATGCTGACAGAAGACATTTGCTAAAAATAGATCTAATGTTGCAAACATGGTCATCAAAGAAACAAATCAAATCTGATAGAAAAATATCAATAATTAATATAAGCAAAAAGCAGTAATAATATTTAGTTGTGCTTTTTGTTTCCTTTTATAAAACATTGTGAAGAAAAGATGCAACTTTTTTTCATTTATTCAGCTTTAGTCTCACTTATTTTATACTTGCACATTAGCAAATATCACATCTCTTTAGCAAATGCCTGATCTGTACATTTCTGTTTATTAAAACAAATAAAATAACATTAAACAGAAAAGAATAATAATAATAACAGCTGCCTTATGATGAAATCTCAAAAAGAAAAATTGTCTTAAAAAGATTAATAAATTTGCAAATTTAAGTATTTTCTATTTTATACAAGGTATTAATAATCTACTTTTTAAAATAGTCTTCTTTCTTTAATGACAATAAAACATGAAATGCTCTTGTTAAAATGATCCATAAATATTTTTTTAAAAAAATTGTTTTCTTTCAAACAGTACTTGAATACATGTCACAATATTACACATCCTCATTTGTTTAATTTATAGCTGCACAATTCAGTATTTTTCAATACTATATTTGCTTTCCTTATAATTTAAATTATAACAAAGAAAATCTTAACTTCAAGACAATAATTGTTAGGAAGAAATGCATCCCAGATACAGATGAGTACATGGTAGTTTTCAAGTAAAATTGTGTTAAATTTAATGGAAAGAGTCTCAATCAAATGTTTTTTTTTCAGAGCAAGTGTTGCAGTACAATATCATCATCATCATTGGGGGGGGGGGATATTGTCAGAATTAGAACTGGTTATTTAGAATTAGTGAAATCATATGAAAGAAAACAATTTTTGAAAAGTTAAAACAGAATCAAATTTACAATTACAGGATTTATGATTACAAATTCAAAGTTCAAGATTGGATTGTCATTAAAATTTGCAATTTTAAAATAAAAAGGCCAGGTGTTGAAGAATAACCAAAGTAAGATAATAAATCTGTAAAAATTCACAGAAGCACAATATTTAAATTCATGAAGCAGTTTTGTTTAAAAGTTTAAATTTCAGAACCTCTATGACTTAAATGCAGAGTAACAATCAATTGCATGATTTACACAATAAGTACAATAAATAGCAGGAGGAGGAGGAGGCATTCAAGTTGAGATTCCATGGCAAATCATTTCATTATAAGTGACAAAAAAAATAAAGACAAAGTCTGATATTCTAAAATTTACTCAGTTTTACTTAAAAGACATACAACCAGTGAAGATAAAATAATTTTACATCTACCTTCACATTCTACATTGACATCCACAATGTAGTTGGATATACAACAAAATGGCTCCTAGCACTGCAGTGTGTTGTCAACAATATAAATACACATGCATACACACACTGTTGTTTCCCATGGCTTGCTGCTAACCAAATAGCCACTCAGATTTGTCAGATCAGAGTCATTATCTCACAGACAACAAACTTTCCACATTTTAACACCTTTCATATTTATTATCAGGTTGAAAAGATACCTGTATATCCACTAGACACCTACAAAGCATAAACTTAGAAGCAATTTATATATATATATATATATATATATATATATATATATATATATATATATATAACACAAAACACATCCATCATTGATCACTGTCTACATGCAAATTTTGAAGAAAAGTGGGTGATTGTTTTAAATTCACAAACATGGTTCATAACTTCTGATAACTTGCTCTCTGTTGCATACAAAATTTATGTAAAAGAACTTTTCAAAATTAATTATTTGGCTTATCAATGACAATTACTCTTCAGAGAATTGGCACAAGAAAAACATTTTTTTTTAGAAATTCTTAACTAAATAACAAAAATAAACACTTAAATTAAACATGACATTTAACTTGAAAAAAAAAATTAAAAAGATTTCCAAAGTTTATGCAATTTTTGCTTATATTTAAACTGGTTATAAAAAACAAATTTTAATTGAAAATAATTTTTTCAGCAGTAGAAAAAATATGAGGCTAGAAAAGTCCTTATGAAAAAACAGTAAATATCTGAAGATTTTTATCTTATTTTGCTAGACAAAAATTTTGACTGAGCTCGGTAATGAGCTCAAGTGTACTAAACAGACATGGTTATTTTCTATAAAGCTATTGAATTCTAACCTTTTAAAATGCCTAAGATTATCATGGAAATTAATTTAATATTGAGATATGTAGTTTCTTTCAGACATTGTTGATCACTCCAGCAATAAATTTCAAAAAGTAAAATATAAAGTATATATGATCTTATCTAAAGCATAGGAGTTATCTTTTTTTTATGGTAAGGGAAATCATACTTTGATATTAAAAGTGTTACTTTTTCTGATATACAAGTGATAATATATACACATGTATCCATTCAAATTTATATTAGGTATTTCAATAGAAGAAAACTTAGGTATTTACTGATACCAAATGCATATACCTATATTGGTTACTAAGGACACCAAAATTACAACTTAATTTCTGAAGAGCATAAAATTGAACATTATATATATATATATATCTTATCATGTGTGCATGTTTTATAGCTTTTTTAACTAACAATTGTTAACTGAAAATTTTCTTCATTTTAATTTTACAGAATCTGTACTGAATTATTGCATTAAACTTCTCAGCTAAATAATCATTGATGATGTTAACAGTTCTTCTATCCTTGTAATTAGATAAAATTATTCTCAAGGAAAGAATTTTCTATTAAGACAAAAGCAACTGGAGATCTTTAAAAGTAATGATTCCCAAGCAACACTAAACAAACAATTGCCTTAATATATATTAGAAGATTATGCATGAAAAAAATGGCAGTCAAGTAAATGAAAGACATGCCTGAAATATACTTCATAATGATTGGTTAATTTTACTTTGAGATGCTCTTAAAAACTCATTTTTATAAAAAGACAAGATCTAAATTTGAAGATTGTCTGGTAATTAGCTTTAAAAATTTTCTTAAAAACAATTTTTACATAACATTCAGATAAAGTTTTCACACTTTTCTTGATGTGCGTGTATACAATTGAACGAAAATATGCAGATCTTTGGCTTTCAACCATAAATTCTACACTGGCTATTGGCTCATCCAAAGCTATGCCCATAGACAGTAACATTTAGATAGGACATGTAGACAAGCCATAACAAAGTTATATTACCATTTACATACAAGCATACATACAGGCTTATATATACAGAGTCAATATTATAAGTATACAGAGTCAGTGAAATGGAACAATCTCATATCTGAATTCTCTTCAGGTGCACACAAAGTCAATCAAAAACTCTTTCAGCTGAATTTTTAAGCATTTTTAGAAGCCAACTGTTAGTTAAATTCTTGGTTATGGAAATGAATATCCCAGAAATGTAAAGCTGAAGACAGAACAATAATAGAATCGAATGTTTGTGTAATATGTAATTGCTAACTAATGCTGACCAAAGTTTTCAAATAAAACCTTAACTGATAATAAAATCAATCCCTGTTTTATTTATGAAGTTTTCTGTTAAAATCAATTTTATATATGACTATCTCTGTGGGAAATCACTGAAACAATTACAGAAATCAATTCAATTTATGACTCAAGTAAAATAAATTTTGATAAATTGCCAAAAACAAAAATGAGAAAAATAAACTTTATTCACTGACTTTACTTTCTAACAATTCATAAAGATTTATAAATATATATCAAAAGTGACATAATCATCACTTTTGTTATTGTTGTCAAATCACTAACTATACAATAGTTCTTTTAAAGTTTTATATGTAAATCCTGTTTAAAAGTAGCTGATTTATCATAATTTTTTCTTTTAAATATTTCAGTATATTCTTTGACTATTGAGTAACAAATTAAGGATTTTGTTTGCATACCTATAACAATGAACGAATATATCTGTTAAAACTTTGATCTTACAGTTTATATACTTACATAATGAGAACAAGATTAGATTTTCAAATCACATGTTGAAATTAAAGAATTTATCAACAAAGACAAAATGAAATAAATTAATGTTATTCGTATTTTCTTTCTTGCTTCTTTTTCCCATATTCTCTCTTTAGAGTTTGAAAAATTATTCCATTCTTATTAATAATTATTATCTATTTGACAATCAGAATTATTATTTGATGAGCTGGGATATTTATTAACATAACAGTGGGCTGTACAAAAGTAGAAATTTGTACAAAAAAAAAGGAAAAAAAAAATAACTGTACATTTCAGTTGGTCAGTACACAAAAATACACACATGCATCTATGTGTACTTCAATTTCAATAGTTTGTACACATTGTGTACACAAAACAAACCCAATGGTAGTGTCATTAGTATTTTATAAAGGGTATAAGATATAGGATTAAAGGCACACACAATAAAAAAAAAGTGTGCATATAAGTACATATAAAACCAAGTGCATGCTCTTATACACATGCACAAACATATACACTAGAATCAAATCACTGTGTAGACAAGATACACATGCATTGATCAACATGTGTCCAGCTATGAAAGACAAAAAGCATGGCTTAAATCACAGCATTAGAAAATTAAGTAGGCTTATACACCATTGCAAAAAAGAAAGAGAGTGAAAGAAGAAGAAGAAGAAGCAAAGAAAAACTTGTAATCTTATCCCAACATACAGATATGCATCTACAGGTAGGAAGGCTGACAGGCAGGGGGGAAATTGATATAGTATTCAACTTGGATTCTTTTTTGTTTTTCATATCAATGTGGAATGAAGAGAAAGGATTAAAAAAAGAAAAACATTGTTACTATTGCTAATATATATCCCAATAATTATGCTTTTCTTAACTCTGGATTAAAATTAACAGAATATAACTATTTTGTTACCAAGAGAAACAAAAGTAGCCATGTTGTTTAAAAAAAGAAAAAAAATGGAAGGCAAAAAGGCATTAATGAGTCTACTCTTTGAAAGCTGTCAACAACTGGACTCAACCCACTCTCCAGAACAATTAGCATCTTGGCAGAATATTTATTCACATGTAGAACTTTTGAAAAGAAAACTTCAATTGTGATGCTTACAGTAGAGATGAGAAAAAATAGTTACAGCCAACATTGAAAACGTCCTTATTTTTTTCATAGTAAAAAAATTTAATTTAAATATATGAAATTGAAAATATTTCCGCCTTTTTAAGATAGCTGTAGAGATTACATTTTAATTAAAAGTTTCTAGTCAAGATATACAACCAAAATTACATCAATTATTTTTTAAAACCAACCAAGCATTTTACAAAAAGTTAGTTCCAGCTATTATAAATGTATTATCTAGGATTAGCCATAAACTATTAAATACTCACATTTTTTAATCACACATTTTTGATTTAAGTAGAGATTACCGTACAAACATGGCTTACAGAATGAAAAATAAATTGTTTCAGTACAAGTTGACCATTTCAAAGAATACATGCATAGAAAAGATAATCAAAATGGTGACAATCAAGTATCACTGGGTTTGTGTATCTTCTATTTTGCTTATATTTACATTGTTGAAACAATTGAATTTCAGACAACTTTAACTTTTAATTCTTTGTAACATTGCTTGAAAAGTTCATAATTATCTCATTTGAAATTTTCAAATATCATACAATCCACATGCAACCTGACATGAGACATTTTTGAGCAGACATCAGTTTTAATTTGCAACCCAAAATGAGTTAATAGCACCTTTTTTATATTTAATAATAATAGTGTTCAATCTATACAGATATCTATTGAGACACTTAAGGTGCTCAAATGATTGAGTGATAAAAATGTCAATATTTATCTATTGCAGTGGTTATGTCCAAAAGTTAGAGTAATTACTGGATAATAATAATAATATTAATAATAATAATAGATCTAACAGGCTACAAGTATTTGGATTGTACACATTTCCAAAAACTCCCTTGTTATAAATTAAAATGTCATTATTACAATAATAAAAATGATGTTCAGTCAATAAATTTTTATTTTAATGTTGTTATTGCTTTCCTGCTTTCTTCATATAGCATATTTTCATCTGGAAAAGCACCTCAAAACATGAACAATTTTAAGTTGGATGTTATTACAAGTAAATTCAATTGCCATTACTTTTTAAAGTTTTCTATAGTTTAAATGGTGGTAGCCACAGTAGCATGATTGATCAGATGATATTTATCAATCGAATATCCTTCCAAGCTAAATAGAGTTCAGCTAAGAGTGTGACTTGATATGTTTGTCTAAGGGTGAGATATGAAACTGTCCCAGACACAATTGATTAAATGTCCAAAGTATTTTAGCCCAATTAAATAATGTTTTTCAGAGAAAGGCAGAAAGTAATAAATTACAGACAAAATTATATTAGCCTAATAGCTTTATAAAACTGATTGAATTGAGAATTGAATGTCATATATATATATATATATATATATATATATATATATATATGAAGAAATATAGTCTTAAGGTGTGCTATATTTATGGGATAAAGTGCTCAATATCAGAGATAGAGCATGTATAGATATAAAAGTGAACATAGAAGTCAACACTTAGAGGCGACAGTCTGTTTCTGTTTCATGCTAGACACAATTGTCAGGCTGCCTGATGATTGCATCTAGACTGTCACCTCTAAGTGTTGACTTCTATGTTCACTTATATATATATATATATATATATATATATATATATATATATATATTTCAAGGACATTTAGAAAAATAAATTTCAGATACCAAAGTTAATAGAACCTAACAGCAAAAGTAAACTAACCTGTTTTTTCATATAGGTCCTCATACCAACATGAACAAATAATGTAGCTAATATGTGATTAATAATCAAAGGCTGATAGTATCTTTTTATTCATAATACCAATAAATTGACCAAAGTGAAAATATCTTTAGGTACATTTTATGATGAAGATATCACGTTTACATAACTAACATTATCATTCTATCATTTCAAGCAAGAAAGTCTTCAATATCAAATTTTCTTGACAAAATAGTGAATACATTAGACTAATTATTGATGCTGCTAGATGTGAGTGAGAATAACATTGATGTGCTTTCAAATAAAAGTATGTTTAAAATTGTAAAACTCATTTTAGAAGTAATTTAAATAATAGGTTAAGTACCTCAATAGCGAAGATCAACAGAATATGTATTTAGTTTCTTACAAGACTAGCAGTAAAATAACCTAATGTAATTTATTGGGTGACAGTAATTAATAACACTATACAAAAATGATCTCAGTGTTGATGATGCTAGTATTAGAAGAAAGTTTTGATTTTCCTAACTAAACCAAACAAAATAAATGTTATAAAAATATCTGAGCCTATTACTGACCAATGAAGTAACTATTTCATGACAGCTTTTTAAAACCGGATCAACATAAACTTATTTCATGACAGCTTTTTAAAACCGGATCAACATAAAATCAAAAAGCATTGAATTAGATTTCTATATTTTGTATAACTAATTAGAAAAGTCATCTAACATTAAATGAAAATAAATTTAAGAATGATGAAATAATTACTCTTACTGAAGTCATTTTTATCAGGAATCATGAAGGATTTTCAACAAGGTAGTATAAAATTCAAATTTGGAAATGAAAATAATCATTATTGCTTATACATCAGAATAAATATATAGAAATTATTTGTTCAATTAAAATATATTTTTGCATATTAACAAAATATTCTTCACTTTTTTTTCATTTTACATACAAACCTATTTAGCATATATACAAAGAGGGGAGGTGTGTAGACATTCGAAAGTAGAAGATAAAAATGCATTAAAAAAATGACAAAAAACAACTATTCTATCAAAAGTAAATATCTACATTTTAAAAACACAAGTCATATCAGAATTTATTATAATAAAAGTATAACAGTTCCTATTTGCAGGCGATATAAAAATACAAAAAAAAAAAAAAACAGACATGAAGCCCAAAACATTTTTCCTCATTAATCTAAAGTAATGAACTGAAAAACATTTGAAAAGTATCAACAAAAATGACAGCTTCTAAATTACTGCATAATTGATTATAGATAAAACATTTTGGTGTGTTAATTATGCATAAACAGTTTCAGATATTATTTAGATGAGACAAGTAAAATCTTTCATGTTATTTCAGTTAACAAATAATGCTACCATGTTTTTATGCCTTTCTAAAATGAACTTCCAATATCAATAATCTTTCTTAGATCATGAAAACAAAAATAAAAAATTAACAAATGCATTTGTCTATTAAAAACAATAAACACAAAAAATAGGTAGTAATTATCTCAAATTGGATCATTTTTTATAACTAGAATTATGGAATTATTACAATCACTTACCGATTAAGACAACTGATTACATACACACTATGACATTTGAAATCTTTTTCTCCTTTTTCTATTGTTTTATCTAAAATAGTCTGTAAAATAATAATCATTCTTCTATAACAAGAGAATAAAATTAAAAATAGTAAAATGTTATGAATAAATATTCATATGTAAATTTGTCAGATGTTTGTATAGAATTGTATTTTTATGGCAGATACCTTTTTCCTTTTGAGAGAAAAGTTCTGCTATCATTATCTTTTCCAGATGATTTTCAAAGATGTTTTTTGCTATTTTTGTTACTGAAATTTGTGTTTATACTTAATGACATTTTCTGCAACTTAATATTGTTGACAGTTTTTGTTTTAAGAAGATACATGAGGAAATAATCGACATTAACTTTGTATGTAAATTTCATTACAAATTTTCAAAAATAATTTTGGCAATATCCTTTTGTCAAATATTACAATAAATTAATTTTTATTAACTTGCAAGTTTTCAATTTAGTTTGAATTTTTTTACCATTTAAAAAAATTCAATTTTTAATTGTTATTTAACTTTTAAATAAACATTATTTATTAATTCTGTAAACATTTATTTAATTTTTACTACATTTTATTTTATATTTACAAAACTTAGAAAGGCCTTACAACTAGTGAAAGGGTTTTGTATTTTATATTTGGATGAGTTCAAAGTGGGCTTTAATAGAATTGTAGCTACAAGGAATATAATTTATGCATTTAAGAACAATTCTATTGGTAAATAAACAGTAACACTTTGATTTCAAAAATTTATAAGTGAAAATAAGTTTAGAAAAGCAACAACCAATTAAGATTTGAAATTGATGGTGACAAGTATTCCAAATATCTCATAGAATTTACACCCAACTTCAAAAGCATTCCAAATTATTTAAGAGTGACTAGCATGAAAAGCTAAATACATTCCAACTCGATCGAAATAAGGAATAATAAAATATATCAAACTTATAGAAATAGATTTTGTTGAACATCTTGAAACTGATTCATTTTTGGATTTCATCGTCATCATCACTTTTGATGAAAGATATTTTAAATAATATCAAATGTATCTTCAGAATGACTGGATAGAGATGAGAAGTTAAAATATCAACCAAAACTTTCTCTGGAAAGTTTAGAAAGCTTACATAGAGGTAAAACAGATTGAAATATCATAGCACTTCCTTCAAAGTGTCAAACAAATGGTACATTGAAAACTTAAATGATCAGCAGCCATTTTGGTGACTAGAAAAATTGTAAGATAATTGCTGTTTTCATGTTGCAAAATTGAAGTTGAATGAATTAAAGATACACACTACTTTAATGATCTTTTCTCTATTCACTTGATTAACCTTTTCTTTTTTTTTAAGCATCTTCACCATTTCTATACAAGCAAAATTTTCTCTAATTCAGATTAAATGGAAGAAGCATTCAATGAATTTATTGGTTCTTCCAAAGAATTATCAGAAGAGAACTTATGATTTGTTGCTTAATCATCAGTTGGAATCTCTCTCTCTCTCTCTATATATATATATATATAAAGGAGGACAGACTCTTAAAAAAAAAAAGACACAAGCATTCAGTCTTTTTACAAATTATCTGATTAAGCAAACACTAACTAGACAGATTAAGACATGGTAAGATGAAATTATAAAACCCATTTCTTCCTTTTGTTTTTATTTTTAACTCTGCAGCATTATTCATTACAGAGTATGATCATCATTATTATTATTGTCTTCTAGCAAAGAAACTAACTGATGTAGTCTATGCACTATTTTCCCTTTCAGTATATATATATATATATATATATATACACACACACACACACACAAAATTTGCAAAAACTAGTTGAATGTTGAAAAATTTTTCGTTTATTTAAGTATTAGTATTTTGCTACTTGATCTGAGCAATTTCACAAGACAAATGAAAACTGTAAGAAAAGAGCATTACTACTGCAACTCTGCCATACTAAATACTGCAGTCATTTTGAAATATTTTAACAGTTAATAGAAAATTTAAAAATATATCCATGAACAAGTCAACAAGACATGGCCATAGGAAAAATAATTAAAATAAAAACGTAAATATGCTAATTAAACATAGGAAAAGAAAAATGTATATTTTTAATGAAAAATATAATTTATAATTATATATTATCTAGATATTAAGGAAACTATAAAATTTAATCTAAAATCTTTTTAAGATGTTTTAACTTTCTCAGAATAGAATTCTATTTAAAAAAAAAAAAAGATGCCTGATATGAAAGTATATTAAAAACATTAAAAAAAAAAAAATGAAAGGACATAAAGATCACTGGCTATGATATCTAATTTTACCAACTTGGGTAGCAGGACTACAAAATGAAGACAGTTTGAGCACTATTAATTATTTCATTTACAAACTGATTTACTGTTGCTATATTAACAAGAAAAAATTTTTTATAGAGTCTACAAAAATACTTTGAATATAATAAATTTTGAAATGTATCTTGTTCTTTTTTTTTAATGGGGCTTGTTTTGAGGTAAATGATCTTTCAACTGAATGAAATATTTTCATACAATATTTTAATGAACTAAATATATTTAAAGCTAATCCAATTTATAAATAAATTTCATTAAAATTCTGTCAGTATATATATCAAATGTTGTTTTTTTTCTAGTTGCACTGAAAAATGTCTCAAAACGTTTACACTGATCAGAGTTTGCAAGAAATGTTTCAGAATCCAAGTCAATATTTCTCATTAAATTCTTAAAATTATGTATACACTTTCCAAAAGTGTATACATAATTCACTTTCCAAAGATAATTTTTTTGACTTATAAAACAAATGTTATTCTGTTTAAAAACAAATGATTTTAAAGAAAATACTGAAAGTATCTGTTCCAAATGAATAAAAATTAACATAATAAATAATATATAAAACATTTTTTATTAAAATTTATTTCTAAATGAAAATAAACATTGTAAGAATCATTAAGATCAGTATTTGCAAAAATATTATTAAAAGTCATAAAGAGAATTCATGTTGATGGTTTCTATTTTGACGTAAGCATTTGAATAAAACACGTATTGAGCAAAACATGTTTCACTCTCGGTTATAAACAAAAACATTTGAATAAAAGAAACTGAGAAATAAGACTGAAAAACTACAACAGTTTTTTTCCTCAATTTATAAAATTAACAATGGAAACATTTTGGATAATTTCTATTTTTGATATTGAATAAAAATATCAAATAAGCACAAAAGCAAACTAGAAAGTACTGTTAAATATTAACTTGCAGATTGACAGATACACAATTCATTTTCTGGTGATATAATTCAGCACTCCAAAACATTGTGTCATGTGATTAAAGAAAATAAAGCTAGTGCCAAAGTTTCATTTGGCTATGAAGAAAGCAGTAAAAAATCAGGAATAACAACAGCAGTTCAGGAAAATAAATACCAAAACAATTGTAAGCAAAATATTTTTTATATTAATTCGTCAAAGATGGTAAATGTTTATTCTAATTCCTATTTACACATACGTTTATATATGCAAGCTAAAATTTTATAAAACTAGAAGAGAACATTTTTAACTAGTTTAGAATTTTAAACGTTAAACTTATTCATAAGAACATTTAAATTCAACAAACCAAATTTATGATCTCATGAAATGATAAAGAAATTCTTTTTTTCTGGTCTCTGGCTTTGACATGAACTGACATGAATCATGCCATGAACCAATTCAGTTTCATGAAAGAAAAACAAAAACATGGAGATGGTAGATTAAAAATAAACATGCATGCAACAAAAAAAAAACAAAAAAAAAAAAAAGAGAGAGAGAAAAAGAAATTAACAATCTTCCAAAGAGAATGGCAAGATAAGAAAAATTGAAAGCCAAAACATTGACCTGGATTAAGCTAACAGAAATATTAATTTTGTTTTTTGTAAGTGATAATATTTCTTTGTGTGCATTGATAATAATTCAAATTGAGAAAGAAACATAACTACATTAGGCTTAAATTATAACAGTTTTTACAATCTGAAGGAATGTGTACGTAATAAAAGTTTCAGATTGGTTTTAATTTTTATTTTTCCCTAAAGTGAAACACTTAGTCAAGAAAAAGAAACCAAGTCATTTAAAAGATTTTTTTTCTATCATTTAAATAATTGCATAATGTAAAAAATAGAGAGAAATACGTAAAATAATAATTTGACTTTTGACAAGAGATCAAAACATTTTAAGAAATTTTGAAATTAAAGAGGAAAAAACATACAAAATAAATGAAACACTATTTTTTGACAGAATTTATCTACAAAATATGTTGTCTTATTGGTAAGTATCTATTAACATTAAAATATCAGTTTCTGAATTAATTTATTAAATATTTAGGTTTAAAAAAAAACATTTTGATATATATGTATATTTTTACAAATCTTTCTAATGATCCTAGCTAAAGAAATAAGTGACAAAACAGTTGATGAGAACAGAAACAATTGCATAAACTGTAGACCCAGCACAAAATTTAAACTTCTAACTCAAAACTAAAGTTAAAAATTGATTTTAAAAATAAATTAATGGAATAAATAGACTTTGAAATGCTGTAAGATTATTTTGTAAAGATTTTCAAGCAGAGTAGAAGAAAGTGATGCATACTGCTTTGTTTGAACTAATTTTTGCCTTTTATTATGTTCTTTTACATATGTTTGGGGAAAATACTCATACCCCAAGTTTCAAATCCAATGTCTACAACTACATTGTCAAGACAAAAAGCAACAGAAAACCAATGCAAACAATGAGTAGAATACCTGGTTTAAAAACAGTGAGACAAAAATAAAGTGAGGTTTAATTGTGAAAATGTTCTTATGAAAATATGAAAGAAAAGAATTTATTTAATTTTTTTTTTTTTAATTCTGAACACCTGAATAAAGTAAAAAGTTAATTTCAATGAATGTGCAATTAACTGAATAATCAATTCTAAGGCTTCAGCTATCAAACACATAATTTAAGCCAAAGTGAACCAATTTCTCTAAATTGGTTTAAAATAATGTCAAAGCAAAAAATTAAAATAAAGTTACGTTTATAAGAATGACACTGTAACTGAAATAGTTTTATTTTTAATTTACTTAAATGTTTACTATTTCATAAAGAATAAAATAATAATAAAATAAAAAAGATATTCTTAATTTTCAGTTAATAACAAATGGAATTAATCGATGCAAATAGAAATCAAAAGGACGGGTTACAAATATCACAGTGGAGACAATTTGTGGGAACTTATAAACTATAAAGACTAAATATGACAGACTTAAATTTGCCTAACAAAAATAGTATATCAAATATCAGGAAAAGTATTATGAAAGAATACAAACACAAAGTAGCTTTATTAAAAAATAAATGGAGTACAATGGACAGAAGCCAATTGTAATTTTCTTTAGATTGAAGGAAAAATAGAGTAATATATCAGGAGAAACAGCTTATTAGAAAATTATTAAGTGGCTCTCCATGTCCATATTGAATAAGTGAGAATATTATTCAGCAGTTTTACATAGAAAACTAATATGAGCAATGCGAATTGAGGAAAATTAAATAGGATAATTTACTAGCAATTTTAATCACCTACTTTCTAAGAATATTTGAAAATAAAAGCAAGACAATATCCTTGTCTCAGATATCCATGTTTTGTACAATCAGATCATTAAAAAATAATTAAAAAATGTTCATACAAACCAAAAGCCATCAAGTGACAATAAAAACACACACACAGTAGTATAAAATAACTTTCACAATGAAATAAAAAATAGTCAGCAAGAATTCAACTATTGTTTCTCTAGTTATCAAGCTAAGAAAATCAAAGCATAAATGCCTAAGGCAAAAAGGAAAAAAAAATTTAAAGTTCTGCAAAAAATTCCAAGATTATTTTAATTCAGTATGGAGCTGTAAAAACTCAACTGCTAGCATAGTATTTTACATGTTATTTTTTTCTAACTTTTGCATAAAATACTTTCCCCATATATTTATTATATAATGTCAGTGCTTAAGCTGGCCTCTAAAATTTTGTAGTGTTAATAATTCAAACTTAATTATATTCACCTGATAAGTCAATTCCACAAAATAAGGCAGCACCACAAACAAACTATCAAATTCAAAGGGGGTCTAAATGGACCAATATGACCCTTTCTTTTCTTTTTTTTTAAAAAATACTTAAGAAATCATCTTATATGCTGACATATACAGTTTTTCACATTCACAGCATTTTTAGGAATGTTTCAGTTATTTTAAGTCCAGTAGTTCATCACTATTTCATGCTAGCATACAATTTCCGCATGCTTCATACAAGTCTCAAAATGGTCTTTCACAAAAGACAATTCAAAAGTGTGCATGTATTTAAAAATATTTCCCCTTCTACAAGCTTGCAAGATTAATATTGAAACTGAAAGACATTGTGACCACTTATGAATTCAGGTGAAGTTATTGCTTGTAGTTTTGATATCCCATAATGCTACATGCCCATATAAAACAATCTTTCAAATAATGGCCACTCTAAGTATGAGCCTCATTACAGACATACTTATATGAATTTATGGTTCAGACAGAAATTTCTTATTAATTATCATTCAATACAGTCACTGGTATTTTGTGCTTCATTGAAACTACAGAAAATTGGTCAATAATAAATATTTACATAAACTTTGTACAATGATAGATTACAGTTGCACAGATAGACATTTCATCATTGATATTCTTAAAAGTATAAAATATAATTTACCTTTCTTCATTATGTCTGATTAAATAGTTTATCAGAAAAGACGTTTTACTAGAAAGAGAAAATATTATTTTTTCAATTTAAATGTTGAACATTTTTCTAAAGACATCAAGTTCAGAAATAAAATTGAATTGAAATCATAGATATCCATTATAAGCAGAAATGGAAAAAGCTAAAAGTCTTATAATAAAGAAAGATCTTTGAGAATACTTTTCTAATGGCAACATTTTGCTACTTAATACTTATCAGTTATATGTAACGTTGTTTCATCAATTTTTGTATCATAATAGCAGACATTCATTATAGTAGTGAGCATTTTGTGTGAGCAGACCATAATAGTAAGCATAGAAGATTTACTTAATGTTTTCAACTTGAATTAAGAGAAAGACAAATGATTTCATAAGAAAAATTATTCAGCTGTAGAATTAAGAGTAAAGATAAAATTAAAAAAAAAATATAAAAAATAGATTTTGCTTTATTTTCCCTTAAAATATTCAATACTTGAATAAACAAAATCTAAAATGCAAAGAGATTAAATGACATTTTTTCAGCTGCAATTACTGAAATTTACAAATGAATTTTATCAGTTAATTTTATTAAATAGAAATTGACAAGAAAATAATGTCCTTCATGATCTTAAATTAATCATATGCCAGAATAAGAAACTGCTGCTGGTCAGTAAGAAAAATTTTGTCCTAATTGAAAATTGAAATCTAAAATTCTCTGTCCAATGAAATCTTGTAAAACTATTAATATAAATGCATTTCAATGTTGATACAAAATAAACAGATTAAAAATACATGGTAGAAAATTAGAGTTTTTTGGGGTTTTTTTTTAATGTACATAAACTTGTAGGTATAATGTATATGTAAGGCATTGCAATACCGGCTAAAATTTTAAGTTTACTGAAAAAGGATAATTCAGAACCATGTTCCTATATTTTTCACAGGAAAATTTTAAATCCCAGCCAGAAAACAAGTGAAACTACTGCTATAATATAGCTACTTATAATCATGAAAATTCACAATGTTATAGAAAACTGTAAAGAAATTTGATGACTAAATATAGTGTTAATGGATACAATTATATATATTTTAGGCTTATGTCTCTTAATTGTTAGATTATATTAAAATATGAAAAGCAGTTTAGAGGAAGTATTCTTATTAGAAAAAATGTAATTGAAATTATGATTCAAGTTTTTTTCCAATATTTTTAAATATAAATTGGAAAGAATAAAAATGTCTAAGGATGCATTAGCCAAGAGTAAAGACGAGAGAATGACAATTTTTATCTGTCTTATGTCACTGATAACATATAGAGTTCTAAAATCTTTTAGATATGCAATTAATGCAATGTTTAAACTTATAATTTGCTATAAGAAAATTAGCAGCATTTTTCTGTGTAAATTTGAAAATAACTCATCCAAAAATGCTCCCCCCCCCTATCAAAACACACCATATATCAGGAATTATCCTTATGGAATGTCTTATGACACAAAATGACTAAAATATGAACAAAATATTGCTCAATGATGACATTCTTTAGAATATTGTCCATGATTTAAAAAAAAAAAAAAAGCAGAAGACTTTATGAACACACATACACACTGATTATTATTGTTAACACAAAGACACAAAATATTTAAGTTTATGTAGAAAACTGCATTCAAACAGAGTTTATCCAGTAATGTCACCAGTATCTGAATTTAGTAAAATCCATTACTGCAAAGTTTCTAAAAACTACCACCAATTTTGCAAATATTGTGACAGCATTACCAAATGCAAAAAATTCAAAGTGGACTATAAAAAAGATTTGTCCATTTGGCCAAGTTTTATATACAACTTCCTGACCAACATTTTTTTTGTTTTTTTTTTGCACAGAGAATCTGGATCAAGAGAAACGGGTAAAGGAGGAGATTCAAAGTACACTAGAAATTTTTCGTTGTGTAACAAATTCTAGGACAAACTCTGCACTAAGCACCAACCATTCTTAAAACAATTAAATTAATTTTAACAAAAAATTGCTTAAAAACTATTAAAATATACCAGTACAAATTATCAGAACCATTGAGAATAATTTTTATGCAGTTTAGAGAATTAGTGAAAGCTGATTTGGGTCAAAAGGACTTTCACAGATTCTTGAAAAGAAATTACAACCATGACACATAATAGGACAAAATCATTTTAAGAAGTGCCTCTATTTGTAAGAATACATGATGTAATACTGCATACAATCTTGAAAGGAAAAGAAAAATACTTATAAAAGAATGATTTGATGCATAAAATAACACTAACCTTGATTTAAAAAAAGAAAAATACAAATATCTATTATGTTTTCACATCTTTTTTCTCTGAGGTGCAAATGGAGATTTGGGAAAAGTTTCATTTGAGGAATTGTGAATATTTACATTTGATTTGCTTTTGTTTACTTATTACACAAATGTAAAGTGGTCTAAATTCTTAATTTGAAATTTTAATAAAATGGAAATGCTGATAGGATTTTAATTTAATTTTTATATTTACATGATGCAAATTTTAGAATATGGTGCCCTGATAGTAATGGATTTAAGAAATGACAAGAACTTGGCTAGGTAAGACAAAACTTTGGATTATAATCATTCTGGTTAATAAATCAATATTTGGAAGGCTAATTCAGATTGCTGGATAGAAGAAAATCTTTTATTTTAAATTCAGAGTTGATGTTAACAGAAAGTAATATCAAATATTCAGAAAAATATATGTGCTTTATCTGGAAACACAGGAACCTCATGTGGTCTATGATTGGTGGTGTTTTACAAAAATTTACTAGCATAAAAAAAGTTTGTTTTTCAAGAAAAGGTTTATATTTATTATTTAAAATCTGCACCAAGATCATTGTTTTACAGATAGAACTTAAAAAGAAGACAATGAGACTAAATACTTAAATATTTTTTTTGATTGAATAAAACTAAAGATGTTAGAATTATTTAAAACATACTAAATGTGTAAGTTGTTAACAGCAGAATACAACTAGATTCATGTTATTGTCATTGTCAACAGGTGAGGGTTGTAAAGTTTAAAATCATAGCTTTAAGATTACCTATCCAATTAAAAGATAGAAAGAAAAAATAAACTAATTTTAATAGATGACTTTGAAAGAAAAAAAAATAGATTTCATGTTGTTTTTTTTGTTAGTGTATTCATTTTTTCTATTTGAATTCAATTTTACCTTGTTTGTAACTAGAAACCATCATAAATTTTATTACTGACAAAAAACCTCCAAGATCAAGCATAAAAATATTTTATGACCAATATTTTAATAATTATATACTTTCTGTACTTATAAAGATATAATTTATCAAATTTAATATACACAAATTAAAACTGCATCTTTCTTAATGTAAATTTGACTGTAGTATTGTGCAAGCTTTTTTATGTAATTACGTAAAAAGCTAATACAGCCCTACACGTAAGAATTGACTAAAAACTTGACCAAGGTCAAAACAGTGTTTACTTAAGCATACTGCATTTACCAAGTGATTTTTCTGTAAATCAGACAATGGACCTTCATTCACTTACATTTCACAATTAATTATAGGTTGTTTTTGCCTTTTAGCAACCACCAAATACTTCCATTTATCACCAACAGAACTAGGCACACACACACAGTGATGCAAAAAAAGAAAAGGAAGAAAGCAATGTACCACAAACAGATATTCAAGTTTTCTGAGAATAAACACAGTATGCATTAGGTTGAAAGAGCTGTCATCATTTGGTTAATAGATCCAAGTCTGCCTTGCTTGCCACCTGCTTTGCTGCTGCTTCTTGACCCCTGCATCTCCCATCCCATTTAATATCCTAAAATGAATGTATGAGAGGATGACACAAGAGACAAAGAAAGAGTAAGCAGATGCAGGAGTGGATGGAAGGGAGAAAACAGATAGAGGAAAGATAGAAGGGGTAGTCAGATAATTTAATAGGAATGGTGGTCAATCAGAGGTACAGACATTCCTGGTATTAATGATCTGTTAAGGAGAGACATTAGCTCAGGGTCACTAATAGAGTACCACTGATAATCTTGGTTGACAAAATTATACAAATGCAAATCATCAGAGACATTTAGGGAGAATACACAAGTCAAGCAAACTCCATCATTAACAGCTGCAGGAACACCAGAATGTTCAACCGATAAGATTCCACAGATTTTGGGTTTGAGGCTATGATGACCAAAAGCATCCTGAATTACAAAGAAAAATATAAGCATCATAAGTTTTGGCAGAGAAAAAAAAATCAAACATATAAATTTACAAATAGCAAGAAATAATTGCAAAAGGAAAAAAAATTTCAATTACTTTTTTTTTGTAAAAATTATATTTGAATAACAAAAACTAAAAGTAATTTAAAAATATATACTTACAAGTAATCAATATTTGATTAACAAACAAATGGATTGTCCTAAATATTTCCTAATTTATTTCCATTGGACTTTATAAAAATTGTCTGATAAACAAATATAACAAAGTCATTTCTGAGATGAAAACAATTTCAGAAATTAATTTGTTATTTTTTTTGTTATCTCTTAAATTCTGATCTTTAAATGATTTCATATGCCAATGAGTAACCAGGAAAATTTATTGAAAAGTAACAAAAATATAATATATACTTAAGTACTAGAAACTATTTTTATAGAAACTTGAAAATAAATTCTCAGGCAACAAAGAACGAAAGTTTATTAAGGAATAAAACAAAAATTTATCTAAAGCCTGAAAAACTGACTGAAGTTTCCAAAACTGAGAGTTAATTTGATATATTGATTTAGAATAAGAAAAGAAATAATTATATAATTGCACGAAAAAACTGAATGATTATTTTATAGCTCAAGATAAAAAAAAAACCTTTTCATTAAGTATTGTTTATCGCGTGGAAAGCTTCAGTTCATATTTCGGATCACAAGGACAACAATTTCTTTTTTCAAATACAAGCCAGAAAATAAAAATTCACCACAAAGATTCATTTTAGGTTTGATTTAAGCTATTTTGTAGATTTAATTCTATGATATTCATTAATAATTAAAATTAAAAACTTTACTGTTATATGCCTTTCTGATTAGAAATACTCATCTTGGTGGTTACAATCATATTTCAGCTATTGTAGAATCTAACCTTCTTCAAGTGTTTCTTGTATGTGGTAATCATCTTGGAATTTTGAACCAAACCCTTTATTCTATCCACATCAGTTTCTTCAACTGAAACAGAGTCTATGACTTATACACACTACCTGGCCCTGGGATTGAAATTATGACTGCCAGGGAACCACTATGTTTTAACTAATACTTTTATCTATGAGGCAACATTTTTCTTGAAAAATCCACTGTTATCATTTTGGAACCTTAAACATAATGTTTGTAATCAAGTGGTAAAAATTTCAAGTATTCTCTTTTTCTTAATCAGAGGCTCCCAAATGGTGTTCATTTCTATGCTAGGTCTACTGAGGAGGTTGTTGGTGCCAATCATGTGTACAGATTTTTTGAGTTGTTTTCTTCTAGTGTTGTTCTGTCTGTGTAACAGAGAGAGGTTGACGCACACACCCACATGAATGCACGCACACAAATGTAACGTTTATTGATTGAAAATGGAAAACACGATCTTCCATGAAGTTACAAACTGTGTCAGCGCTATTAATAGGAAAGAATCTAGAACAATGATATATGAAACCTAAGGTAGCTGATGGATAAAGAGTGAATTTCAAATTGGGTTGGCGAAGACTTGTTTATAAACAAATGCAAAGGGCAGGAGGCGATGTTTAATTTGGGTCATTAAAAAGAAAATAGACGAAAATAATATTTTTGATAAAAACATATTGAAGTAAATTGGACCAGGGAGGTAAGATCAGTGTATGTTTACCGCTAGCGAAATCTAATCTAAACATAAGTTGTATCCGCTGAATTTGGTCATCGAAAAGACAATTGGAATAAATGAATTAATTTTATCCACTAACAGATTTGAAATAGATCTGAGTAAGCAACAGAAACTTTGCAAATACACGTGATTATGGCGACACTCGTGTTAAGCGCGTGAACGACCTGGCTTATAACCTTCGGTTGCTATATAAACGTGAGTTATGCTGAGTTGGAGAGTTACGTTGGGAGTTACGTCGGTGAAGCAGTCGGGGTAGAGAGACTATCGTTGCAGTGAGTCGGTCCAGTGACGAGTCAGAGATAAGGACTTCAAGAAATATCATCGTCGTTGTAGCAGTTGCATTGAAAAGCTGCTGAAACTTAACATTTGTCACTTACGACAACAAACTGAAAAGCTACACTTCCACGTAGGGCTGGAATTACAAGCCACATATCCTCCCAAGTCAATTTGGAATGAGTTAATCACACACACAACTCTCTCTGTTGGAAAATTGGTAGAGGAGTAGTCCTCTTTTCTTATGTTAATTGCTTTTCTATCCTTTCTGTAATCTTTTCTACTGTTGTTGTTTCCTTATATAAAAGACATCCATATTTTACCCATTGTTGTTCGGCTTCTGCAGATATTATTTCCTTTTTTCGCCACATTCTAATTTTCCTGCCGGCCACCCTCACGGCCGTCCCTACATCCCCAATCGACCGTGAGCGTATGGACAATACTACTGGATCTAAAATTTAACACAACGTGGCAGCAGGTGGAACTTGGCCAGTGACCAGTCAAACAATCTACGGGTACTCAGGGAGCGTGCGGCCAGCTACTCTTAAGTTCGGTTCAGACCGAGTGGGCGCCTCAACCCAAAGAGGGAGACGCCGGAGGTTGAGGGGCTGAAGTGACGGAGTGCTAGACTGTTAACATGACTTCTTTTCACAAGGTTTTCACTCCGTACAGGATTAGTTATGTCTGATTTCAGTGTTTCTCTCTGGACAATATGCTTTTGATGATCTTACCTTTTTGAGGTAAGTAGTCCAATCCTTGTATTCCTTACCCCAACTACATCAGATGAAATACATATAGTTCTTGATCATATTCTCTTCCAAAGGAGTTTAGTTCAGGAGGAATATCTCCAAAGAGTTGAACTGCTT
>CAXIWW010000037.1:10000-40000 GCA_964036315.1 Acanthosepion esculentum | reverse complement strand
CAGATGGTAGTTGAACAAATAATATTGTCTTAAAAAAAAGTTATGCTTGAGTTACTTTAACTAACACGGAAGGAAATATGCAACATTTTAGCTCTACATTTAAGTAGAATATATTCTCTGTACAAACATTAAAACATTAAAAGAAACTTCTGTAAAATTTGACTGTAATTATTTGGAACTTGTATACCATAATAGTATAAAATTCAACCTAAGAAATGGTTGCTTCCACCATCCAAAATAGTGAAGTATCTTCCAAAACCAACACATAGTTTAAAACAACAGCATAAAATTCTAGGACATTGTAATATAAAAGACATCTTAAAACTACAAATCAAAACGAAATTACTGAAATTCTTATGGACATACACTTGTTATGACAGCCGCCTATATAATGAATAGGTATTATAATCAAAGAAGGGAAAAAACTGTGTTCAAAATGTTCACGGGTCATAAATCTAACCGCAGTAATATGTATATTTTTGACAAAGTTTGGTAGGCAATTCTTATACAATACAATAAGGTCAATCATGTCTATCAAGTATATATTCCAGAAACTAAAAAGGTCAAAAGAGTAAGGTGTGTAAAATTTACTGACAATTTCAAAATTTCTAATACATCAAACAATACTTTAATTCCAGTTGAGGAAAAAGAACCATTACTTCACAATTATTTGAAGAGAAATCCTCATGAGGAGAAAAAACAATGAAGTGAAGTTATACAGCCAGATAAACAATTGGGGAAACACCTAACAGCAGGTTGGGAAAAATGCCTGAATACTTAAAAGATCATGTTTTTAAAAATTTGAACGATAGAAGGTCCAACTATAGACGTTTACTGATCTGTAAATATATACACAATACCTATATCAATGTTATTACTTTGAATGAATCTATAAAATGGTGTGATGCAATGGAAAGTGAAATAAATGCTCTACAAATGAATGATATATATGAATTAACTAGACTCCCAAAAATTTAAACTCTTGTTAGAAGTCAATGTGTCTACACGATTAAAAATAATTAAAATGGTGATGAACAAAGCTCAGTTTGTGGCAAAAGGTTATTTGTAAATCCACAAAATAGATTATAATGAAACTTTTTCTCCCACTACCCATTTACCCTCTGCAAGGATTTTAATGCAATTAACTATTCAAGATGATTTGTCTGTCCACCAAATGGATGCAAGAACCACATACTTAAATGTGCCGATTGACTGTGAGGTGTCTGTAGAACAACCAGAAGCCTATCTCATTACAGGCAAAGACAATGAAAAACTGGTATGGTGTTTGAAAATGTCATTATACAGACTTAAACAAAGTGGGCAAAATTGGAATATTAATATTTATATATGAAAATATCTGGTCTTGTTTTTGTTCATTCTTTACCAAATTCCTGCATTTACACAAAAAAAAATATTTCAAATAAAATACAAATTTTAGTCATTTTGGTTGATAGTATCCTCATTGCAGCAAATTGTAATTTTGTGTTCATCAATGTAAAAAAAAGTTTGATTTAAAATGACTGATCTGTGACAGCTCTTTTTCTTTCTAGGTATACAGTTCACATAAAAGACTCTGATGAGCCAACCATGATATATAGAAAAGATTCTAACCAAATTTTAAATGCAAGATTGAAAACCTCAATCAATGCCTTGTGAAACAGATATCAAGATAGTGGACAAAAGCAATGTCAAACCAACAGATGAAAAATATTACCGAGAAATAGTCGGCAACCTCATATATATTATGACTGCAACTCATTTATATATAAGTTATGTTGTGACAAAATTATTGCAATATTCAGAAAACCAACCATGGATCAAGTGATAAGAGCCAAACAAGTTCTACACTATTTAAAAGGCACAAAATACATTGTCTAGTCTTTAATAAATCTAATAAGACCTTAAGTTTAAGAGAATTTTGCAATGCTGATTGGAGAAATTCAAAGGATCAGTACAGTATCTCAGGATATGCTTTTCAATTATTATCAAACAGTTCTATGATTTCTTGGAAAACAAGAAAATAACCAATAGCAATTGTCAACCTATAAAGTGGAATATATAGCATTAGCAGCCACAATACAAGAAGCAAAACACCTTATCCAATTATTAAAAACTATGATTAATTCAAATGAAGATACGTATGCCATTAACTATTGTGACAATCTAGGCACTACAGCTTTAGCTAAAAATCTCGTCCACCACCAACATTCAAAAGACGTAATGTATCATTTCATAGGTCGTGAAGTGCAAAATGGCACAAGATTCTAGCAGAACAAAATGTCAGTGATTTATTTACAAAGTTTATCATCAGAGTAAAATTAAAGAAATTTTTTAATGTTCTGAATGGGAGAAAATCCTGAACTTTTCGTTTGCCACTTTATACCTCCATTTTTGTTTTCCTTTAACCCCTTTGTGATTAAAAAAAAATAGTTTTAAAAACAAAAGGAAAAATGCAAAAATAAACATTATAAATATTTATATGTATTTTTGTTTCTATTTATTAACCCCATAGAGAGGGGGTAAATGGAGGGTGAATGAATCACTCATTCATTCAATTGAGGTGGGCCATGGTTACAAATGTAGTGGGAATGAATATTTATTTACATCTCAATGCATAAAATATGGAAAAAAGGCTGAAAATTAGGGAATAAAAGAGGCTGGTCATCACTGACCTAACTTTAAACTTATCTAGTCCCATTCACTGACCCAAACACACTTTATTATGCCCAGCACCGTAATATCACATTTATACAAACACATCCATACCACAATCACCATAACAATGTATATTCTCCATGAATTTTCAAATTAATACCCCATATTTACAATAATATTTACAAACAATTGGGGAAGGGAATGAGACTATGATTCTATTTATATAAAAAGAAAAAATCCCATGATTTGATCATGATTATATACAGTGAAAATATGTATTAGTATGGGAAACTCCCACAGCCTAACAATTGGCAGAAAAGCAAGTCAAACTGGCAAAATGCAATGGGAACATGTAGAAAAAAATAGAAAATAAAATCAAAATTAAATATTCTCACAGCTCCAGAGAACTATACCTTCTGTTACTTAACATGGAATGGGAGGAAGAAATGTAAAACAAAAATGTGGGGAGACTAAAAAAAAATGGGGGCCAATGACTTGTTCCCTAGCAAATTTAATCAATTTTCAGAAACTAAACACAGAACTTCAGCTAATCTGTCCTAAATAGAGCTGAGCAGGCATGTTTTGTTTTTTTTTTTTGTAAGAACAAGTCCTTCAACCAGTAAGTTCAAAATGCCACTCAAGGCTAACACCATTTGCTCAAACCATTCACTGCTAGCAAGAACAGAAGTACATAGTACTTACTCCTGTCCAACAATTCTTCTCCAGCTGGAATTCAGGACTGAACCAGACACTGAGTATTTTTGCAAGATCCAGCCATCCAACTGAAGTGGCTTAGGAGAGGGCAATCTTTTCATGAACCCAACCACATGCCAACAGAGTTATCACAGTTAATTTTGGCACCTGTGACAGTCTCATATATCTGGATTTCTTTACTGACTTTGATTGCAGCATGTAGATGACATCAGTGAAGGTGGTGTATCTGGCCAAGATGGTAGCTCCAGGTAAAAAAATCATGCTAAGGACCAGATTCACCTTCGTTCTGCACAAGAAAGGTGCCGGTGTAAACGTATAGAGCAAGGGCAAAAGTGGGCAACCCTGATGAATGGATCTGGACAAAATGAAATGCTTAGATCTTCCCCCATAGCGCTAGGGCTTACATACAAGAGGCGAATCCAGGAGTGAAAATGAAGTTTGAATCCAGCCACAGACAAGGCAGCCTCCAAGAAAAAATGGTCCACCCTATCAAAGGCCTTAGAGTGATTTAAATTGATCAGTGCAGCTTCGTCTTTGACTTTTTCTATGATCATGCAAACCATATGATGGTTACTTTGAATTGTCCTACCCATTACAGCACAAGTCTCTTCAGGGGAAATGAGATAATTAAATACAACCTGCAATATGGTTTGCCAATGCCTTGGCTGAAATCTTTAACTCTGCATTAAACATCATTAAGGATTGAAAATTAATAATCCCATCTCTTCCATGTTTATTGTTACATAAAAGTTTCACCACATCCCTGGCGAAATGTTGGGGAATAGTCTCCTGTTCTACACAGTGGTTAAAGTGCAGCTCCAGCAAAGGGAACAAACAGGGGCAAGACTCTCAAGTACACTTTGTAGAGTAATCCATTGAGTCTTTAACACTTCCCAGATTTCCTCATCAACCTTCTTCAGTTGCCTAGAGGTACGGAAAGACAGCCAAATAGTTGTTAAACTAAGTTGAACTCAAACTGGGTTGCCTGGTGAAAAGCTTTCGGAAATAATCCCCAAATTCTCTACATATGCCCTGTCAGGGTTCTCCCATCCAGCAATGTGACGTGATATGCTGATCAGAATGCAACATATATACACAGCATGGCATTTCAGACTAGAAAGTGAATCAAGACTTTTTTGACTGACCTCAACCCTTGGCCATTTAAACGTGCTAACCAATGAGCCATGTCGAAAGCTTACTAGTGTTGTGCAGCTGAGATGAATATGCCATGGAGTCAGGACACTGATGACCTGTCTCATAGATCCATAGCTCATTTCAGATTTTATGAAGTCATCTTGGGGGAGCCTCCTGATGTCCCTTGCGAATGTTAATTTTAAAACCTTACAGAGGGATGGGTGCAAAAAAAAAACAAAAAAACAAGAAACCCTCGCAGAACAAAATTGCTTTATGTTTTTGCACCTATCTTCTTCAATTATGACCAGATGAATGAATTTGCTTCCTCGGCATATATTACATTTGCCCTGTGCCCAGACCAACATGTACAACCTTCAAAATTCTCTGAGCCTAAGGGAAATTCCTCAGGTACTCCATGCTTTTGTTATCCATGTTCTTAAAGTTTTGGAGGACCTTTGATTCCCTCAGGTGTTGAGGCTGCAGATTTTTCTTTTCCAATATGATCACATCAACATGGTTTTCCTTGGTATGATGGTTCTTTTTACTTCCTGAATGTTTAATGTAAAGGAGGACCTCATCTGAACTTTCCAAGCTCTGAGATCTCTTGGTGAGGATCTGATGTCAAAGGTGGCAATGGTGAGTTTAGGCATTGGACAGGTGAAGGAGAGGATAGATTATTTTTTTCGTAAAGGAGATGGTACCAGAATGGGATTGGAGGAGCATGGGGCTGGGGAGGCTTTATTGGTTGTGGACATATATTTGGGGGGGGGGTAGATTAATTACAGTACTTCTTTGCTTTTGGGGGGAAGACTTACTGCTGAAGGAGACAGCTCCCTCAACTGACACTTCATTGGTGTCATTTTTTGTCCAGTTTTTTTCTTTTAGTAACACTCATTTTTCCCACTTTTCCTTTCTGGGACTGGCCCAGGTTCCTCTATTTTTCAACATGTCTGCATATGATTTGGTAGTCATTT
Source organism: Acanthosepion esculentum (assembly GCA_964036315.1). Lineage (NCBI taxonomy): Eukaryota > Metazoa > Mollusca > Cephalopoda > Sepiida > Sepiidae > Acanthosepion > Acanthosepion esculentum. Next base: position 34,523 of record CAXIWW010000037.1, on the reverse strand, counting down.
CTGCTTAGTTTAATCTGAGGCCCAACAGAGACCGGGTTCGTTTTTTGATAGCAAATTTTTTTCCTTTCTTCACTACTTGATATTCTCAGTCATTATTTTCTTCAGTTGCCTTTTTAGGAGATGCCGAAGGGAATTCAAGTACAGTGGCCTGTTCCTAGGTTTGCTTGATAATTCAAGGTACAAGTTATGCACAGGTTCACTACAACCTTCTTTTTTAGTTGTCATAGTGTAAGTTAGCAATTCATGTGATGTTTCCTCTGTAATTTTCTTCCATGGGTAGACTGCAGAAAGGTCTACCAGATTCGATGATCCACAGCTTCTGACTATCCAGGTCTATCCAGTTGAGAATGGTATTAAAAGCTTTTATAATAAGGCAGAAATGTCATTACCCTATATTTTTGATATATAAACTGGGGACTGACAGTTTATGAAGGGTGATTTTAATTTCTGACTTATCACAGTTGAGTCAAAATGGTTTCTGCCTATATTTCTGAGATGAGGTATTATGTACATTATTTACATTATTCGAACAATTGTCCTCATCTTTGTTGCCATATTTATTACAGCCGTTGTACGCTCTGGCCTACTTCAGGTGGTTGGAATGTCAAACTGAACCCTTTATTTCGCTCACTGGGGTAGACTGTTCTAGTTCCACGTGCCATGTTTAATGAATGTTAATGCCATAAATATAGGCTGATGTGGAGGTATAGGGAAGATGCCCATTGGACTAAGCCATTGACGACACCTATTGACTACGTCTATTGCCTACGACTACGACGAGTACGAGTCGATTACGGCTACCTGCTAGATTGTCCTACACAGTTACAGTAGCCAAAACCACTTAGCTACTTCGAAACAAATATATATCCCTTTCCGGGACATATCAAAATAAGATTCCATTTAACTGTATGTAGAAAAATCATGCTTACTGTTGTTAAAAACTCTGCCAAAGTATATAATTTTTTATAGAAGTTATATTAGTGTTATTTGAAAATAATAGAACTGAGTTTAAAAAAAAAGAAGATAAATTTGAAAATGCTGGAAGTTGAAGATAACTGACTAAAACTGTAGTCAAAACTTGGCTAACAATACAAATTGCATTTTGCTTAGATGGAATATATAGTGATTTTCTAAGTGTGTCTTAAATGTGGCACAAAGCCAAATTTATGGTGCACTGGGTGAGGATCGAACTCACTATTCAGTTGTAATTGATCTAATGAGACAAACTTGCTAACCAATCCATCACGTTAATATGGCATATCAATATGTACAGATTGTGTAACACCTTTCTGCACACAGAGGAGTTAATAAAATGCTATTTATATTTATAATGTTTTGATGTTTAAGGATGAACAAGATTTTTTCAAGAACTAAAGAATACTGAGTCTTAAAATTGACACAATTGAAAAATAAATCAGAATTTGTCATGTTTTTCACTAATTGGACTTTTGTGTTGTAGCTACTAAAGCTACATACTCTGCTGAGCAAATGGATAGTAACAGTTTATATTTGACTCCTTTCTAGGACATCAACAAACTATTTGACTACAACTGGCACCAGCCAATCATATTACTGTGAGGGGGAACCCAGGTGTATGCATATTCATTATGTCACCTCCTCCTGAGCTAAATTTTCCTGTGAAATTTAGCTTCAATATTTTCTCCTTTTAGGGTCTGGACTTAATCGATTAACTTTTTTCCTAAGTCTTTTTCGCCTCAATCGTCCTTGCAGTGGTGGCATTTGACACACTGGTACCTCTGGCCTTGAGGTCGGGGATACTTCCATTGGCGAATGTTGACTTACTGGAACGGGAATTTCAAATGTGTCATACAAGACTTCCATTGGAATCTCTTCAGTATTTTCTGTGACCTCTGTAGTGTGTATCGGTCTCAATTGATTCCAAAGTCTTTTGCACCAAAATTTTTCCCCTTTTATGTCATATATGACCTGTCCAATTCTTTTGGTTATCATTCCTTCTTCCCAATACATTTTTCCAGCCCTAAAATTCTTGAAAAAACTTTGTCACCTGGCTTATACGCTTTAGTCATCTGGTTTTCTTTTTTAGCAGTTTTCTTCGCCAGACTAGGCAACAGCCTATCGAACACAGAGCGTATTTTTCTCGCAAACATTAACTCTGCTGGCGATAACCCTGAAGTGATATTTGGGTTTGGCGTGATTCTATATACTGCCAAATATTTCTGAATACTTCTTTCATTCGTGTCCACGCCTTGACTTTTCTTCAACGCTCTTCCGTTGTTAGTGAATAAAGTTTTAGGGAGTCCAAAGTGACTAAAAATTTCATTAAGTGCGTTTATTGTATTTGTTGCAGTCGGATATCTGAACTTAAAAATTTCTGGCCACTTAGTGAAACTGTCTACAATAATCAGGTAATAAGATCCATTTATGGGCCCTGCATAGTCAATATGCAACAGAGTCCATGGGATATCTGTCTTTGGTCATGGTTGAATCTTTACCGGTGGATCCCTTGCTGCAAGTTGACATCCTCTGCACTGTTTCACCAAATTTTCTGTCTTGGTCCATCCTCGGCCAATAAGTATAGCCTCTCATTAGAGATTTCATTCTCAAAATCCCTGGATGACCAGTGTGAAATTCTTTCAGAATTTTCTTTTGTAGAGTACACGGCATTACAACTCTATCTGCATATAGTAATACCTGTTCGCAGATTGAAAAAGGTGACACACTAATTCCTTTTTTAGTTTTCTCGTTCAACCAGACTGGCCTTTTCATTTTTTTAATGAAATCATCGTTCTCTGCTGCTTTTTTTACATCTTCTAGCGTAACCGGTAGTTCTCTAATAGTGTTGCATAACAGATCCGACAATTCACTTTCGTCTCTTAGCGCCGCTATTACTGTTTCTTCCAGTGGTTCCGTATATTTAGGTATTAACCTTGACAACCCATCGGCATTACCTAGCTTCTTTGAAGGCACATATTCCATTTTGAAATTATAATTCAATAGAATTACACCCCAATGCTGTAGTCGATTTGCCGTGTGAGTTGGTATACCTTCTTTTGAACCAAATATTGTTAACAGCGGATTGTGGTCTGCTTGCAGAGTAAATTCTCTACTGTATAGAAACCTGTCACATTTTTTACAGCGTAGATTATTGCTAAACTCTCTCTGTAACTTTGTTCCATGGGCAGTAATGTTCTCGAGGCATGTGCCACTGGCTTCGTAGATCCGTACTCGAATTTATGAAGCAATACCGCACATAGTCCCTCATTACTGGCATCTGCCGCTACAATGATTTTCCTCTTCGAGTCAAAATGCACTAATGATAGGTCTGCTAATAGACAACTTTTTATTTTTTTAAAAGCCTGTTCGCATTCTTTCGACCATATCCATTTTGTGCCCTTTTTCACCAAATTATTTAAAGTAGCTCTCATATCATACATTTTTGGGATATAAATGCTATAGTAACTTACTAATCCCAAGAACACCTGGAGTTTAGCCACATTATCAGGTGCTGGCATATTTTTTATAGACTCAGCCCTTTCTGGATCCAGTTTTCTTCCTTTACTGTCAATGATCTGCTCTAAATATTTTATCTTCTTTAAGAAGAACTCACATTTTTCAGCACTCAGCTTGAACCCGTATTCCTCAATTCTCTGAAATACTGCTCGAATATGCGTTTTGTGTTGGGCCTCATTTTCACTTTTAATCAAAATATCATCTAAGTATGCAATTGCATACTCTATACCAGCCAACATTGTATCCATTATTTGCTGGAATAGGCTTGGAGCTACATTCAATCCAAAAGGGAGATGATTTAGTTTAAAAATCCCTTTATGCATGTTTATTGTCAGGTACTTCGCACATTCTTCACTGACTTTAATCTGAAGGTAAGCCTCCAACAAGTCCAACTTTGAAAACACTCTACCTCTGTTTAATTTAGTGAATATATCCTCCGGAGATGGTAGAGGGTACGCATGGTCTTTCAAACAGTGATTTAAGTCTGTCAAAAAGTCAGCACACACTCTGATTTTTCGGTTTTTCTTTTTTATATATACGGTTGGAGATGCCCAATCCAAGTAATCAACTTTTGAAATTACGCCAATTTTTTCCAACCTTTCTAATTCCTCATTTATAGTGTCTAGTGCCGAAAATAGTACTTTTCTCTTTGGTTTAAAGATTGGTTTAACATTTTCTTTCAATTCGAAGTTGACTTCTGTTTTTGTACGCAGACCTAGTCCTTCTGAAAAGACGCGAGGGAATTCATTTTTCAACTCCGTAATAAATCTGTTTGCTTCATCTTATAGTTCTCTATGACATTCACTTTGTTACAGAAAGAATTTACCGGTAATTCCCACAAGTTAAACAATACGATCCAGTCTGAACCAAAGAGGTTTACTGAACCAGGGAGCACATACACTTTCAATTTGTGAATTTTTCCCATGAACGAAATGTTACATATTAATTCGCCTCTAAACTTAATTTTTTTTTCCTGACACTACCCTGGCAATTTTGTCTATGTTAGTAAACAGTGGCTAACCGATTTTTTTACCTGTTTGCTCGTTTATCACATAGATATCACTTCCTGAATCGAGTAATAATTTTACGGTCTGCCCATTTATTTTTACATTGAGGTATTTTCTTCTTTGACCCTCCTCAATTTCGTTTTTAGACAAAACTACGTTCGCCTTTGTTTGAGACTTTGATTTTACATTTCTCTGTTTTGCCTGACAATGGGAACTTCTATGGCCTACACGCCCACAATTAAAACATATTTTATCTCTAAAGAAACAATCCTCCTTTATATGCTGTCCTCCACACGAACTGCATATAATTTTTCTTTCTTTATTTCGTATCCACTTCTGTTGTCTTACAGTTTGTACTTGCGAAATGCTCTTCTCCTCAATCCGAGTATTATCTTTGTTATGTTTATAATTCACTGACATTCTTCCATCACTTTTTGTAGCGTAATCTTTGGATCCTGTTCCATGATAGAGAGGATTCTTGATCTAATTTCTTTGTCCTTCGGTGTCGAACATGTCGCTTGACAATTCCTCTAATTTAAACGCCTCACACCGTGCGTTAACCATACCTGCATACGTGACAAAATCATCATCCTCTTGTTTTACGATATTAAGACACTTGTATTGTGTATGAAACAGACTATCAAAAATTTTCGACAAAATTTCTACTGTTTCACTGAATGTCATTTCTTCTGGCTTCTTTGGGAGGATTAAATTCACGTATTTTGTATTTTCTTCTGTTCTCAACTTCTGCAACAATAGAGTGATTTTTTCCTCGTCAGACCATTGTTCACATCTTTTCGTAAATATTGTTTCAAACCTACGAAAATAAGCCGGAAACATTGAACCACTGTCAGGGTCGAACTTAAATTCAGAGAGCGAATTTGAAATTCCTTCAGCAGAAAAAAATCTAGAACCCGGTTCTTTTATACGTCTTCCCAAAGTGATTTATTGTCTTTTGCTTGTTGTTTGAATAACTTTTCAAACCTTTCTCGCTGTTGAAATTGTTGCTGTAAAGTGACTTGTAGCACCTTAGCTAATTCCGCAATTTGTTCCATTCTGCCAATGTATCCACAAGAAAAAATTTTGCTCCAATTTATGTAGACAATAAATTTTCTAAGTCCACAAGAGGGGTGGGCAATTTCTTACTTTCTGTAAGCGTTGCACAAGTTTTTCCTTTTCTAAAAATAAGTGTTAAAACAAAAATGAGGGAAAAATTACTTACTTTCTGTAAGCATCGAACAAGTCTTTCTAACATTCTTCGTTAGTAAGTGTTGTCAACTGTATTTTTTTCTTTTGTTTTAACTTGTGAGGTCATTTCGAATCTCGTCGCCAACTGATATGTCCCGGAAAGGGATATATATTTGTTCGAAGTAGCTAAGTGGTTTTGGCTACTGTAACCGGGTAGGACAATCTAGCAGGTAGCTGTAATCGACTGGTATTCATCATAGTCGTAGGCAATAGACGTAGTCAATAGGTGTCGTCAATGGCTTAGTCCAATGGGTGTCTTTCCTATACCTCCACATCGGCCTATGTTCATGGCTGACACCAGCCAATGATATTACTGAGAGGGGGAACCCAGGTGTATGCATATTCATTACATCATATTTCTAATGAAAAAGTTATTCTCACTTTACGACTTGGAATCTATTTACAAAAATCATCCATTGTTGAAACTCAAAAAGAAAAACCTGCAACTGGGGTTAATCTGAAGAAGTCTGCCAGTTACTCTTATGCAAAACAAGCACCAAATGTAAATTTTGTATATCTTAAAAATTTTAAATTATTGGGAGTGTGTTGAAATATATTCACCATACAATTAAGTGGAGGTGGCAGTATGTGATCTAATATATAGAGAGATATTTCCAAAACCACACACACTAGCACAATAGTATATTATGTAAATTTGAGCCTAAGTTTACTGCCCTCTATGACACATCCATATACAGAAATGAACCTATACTGAAGTGTAGTCAATATTGAAGTTTTGTTTATTCTGCTGTCAAGTCCTACAAAATACTTCAGGCTCCAATACAAAACTTCCCATAAATGATTATGTACAATAAGCAACAGTATAAATCATCAATAGAAAAAAATAATAAAATGAAAATTTCTGAAATCTTTTCTTTAATTACAGCAAACATGAAAGTACCTTAGTTTGATCTTCCCATTTTTGATGTCCTCATAAGAAAACCACTTGGCTTGTAAAGATTCATTATCACTTTTTGACAAGTCCTTTAGGAAACCACCTAGAAAAGTTCAAAATAATTTAAAATGTAAATCATTAAATTAGGAAAAAAAAAAGAAAGATTTTTTTTTCCGAAGCAGTTTACTTACTAAAAAATAAGATTATTTTTGTGACTGTAATGTAGCCTCACATGTAGGCAGCTCTGACACAAATTATTACTTATTTTATTAGTATTTTATGGCAGTAATTTGTATTTGTAAAAATTACCATTACAAAAATAATGACTTACCAATAAGCTAGGATGATTGTTTATTATTACACTAAGCAATCATTTTATTTCATTTTGATATGAATAAATGACAAAATACTTGCATTATTTCAATCTGCTGTTCTTATCTTGATTAATATAGATGTTATTATAGATGTTTCAACCAAATACCATCTGGCCATCATCAGGTGCCCATTGTTTGGCTGATATGGGATATCTGTTGATTACTGTTAGTTTGTCCCTGTGATGCCAGTTATTGTTCATTAATATCATAAGGTTGATATACAACTGAGCACCTGACCAGTTCCTACCACACCAGATAAATATTAATTCATACATAGCATACTTGTGTACACTATGCATGAATGTAGGCAAGTACACAACCTGTCCTCCAACTGGTCATTGACTTCAATTGACTTTAATTTATAAAAGAACTGTAATTCTAATCCTTTATGAATTAGTAAAATTTGTAATTAAATACCACATCATTTTCTCTAAATTAAAAGACTGAATCATAAACATTCCTACAAATATTTATATCAATACAAAAGATATGTACAGGAGATTCACAGACAGGTAATATAAACTTGAATTATTTTAGGTCTTTATCAGCCAAAACTCAATTATTGTTTGATAAAGGTCATTTTAGATTGTCTACTTTTTAGAATGACCACAAGTATTTGCACTGATTGAGCTATAAATAAACAAATCTATGAAATACTTAGAAGTAGAATCTCCAAAATTTCACATTTAAAGATAATAGTTGTAATGTCTAAAACTGAAGACATCCACTTGGTTCAGTAGACTATCTACTCATTTCCAATAACATACATGCATATAGTTAAACTCATCATAAGTTCCAATACTAAAATGTACACTTACAATATTTTGTGTATGATAAACAGTGATAGGCTATCTATAATGTGAATTAGGAGCAAATACAATGAAACAGTAACAATAAAAAATATCATTAGGAATCTGACAAACATCCATATTTTCTATATTTTATCACTACAAGAACAAAAATGACCAACCTATAGCTCCTCCAATAAACGTAAACCGATACCAATGACCTGAACCAAATTCAACACACAGCAATGTATGCGGATCAAATTCTAAACCAGTTTCTTCCAGCACTTCTCTCTTGACGGCATCCTAAAAGAAAAGACAAAACAAGAATTACTGAATGAAACAAGTGTTCGGAAATGTTTGACAGCAGCTACAGGAAACTCATAAAAGTTGATAGATTTCAAGATTACATGTACAAAATGGAAATAATACAAATTAACTCATTTCTCATACTAAATTTTGTCATGAATCAAGATGTAAAATTTAATGAGATGTCGGCATGAAAAGTTGGATTGATGCGTCAAGTTTAAGTTCCAGCAAATGCCTTTGTGTTCAGTTTTGCACAAATACTCTTGAGAATGGTATGAATTCATCTCTTCCCCTCTAAAAATCTACTTGCTACAGAAACCAGAGAAGCAACACCTTAGTGAAGTTGTGGTCCTATGCTCTACAAAAAGTCTACAGGGTTAACATACATATAGAATGTTGTTATACAAATACATAGTACCTCTGCATATTTGGAAGCAAGTTTTTTCATAAACAAATTTCATGAAATATAATTTATCAAAATTTTAGAATATTGACATTGTCATTGTATTTTCAATATATTAAATATTGTTATTGTATTTTCAGTCTGCTTATCAAAGGTCATTGTGTCAGAAGCATGATGACTTTCCTAAATGTCAACCATCTACAATAAATATTTTTTAAGATTTTTCAATTATGATCAAAGTAAAGAAACTGTTCTCTTCAAATTAAAGATAAGACTCATTCAGTATTTTCAAATTTATCTTATTTTTTAAAAATCAGCTACATTATTTTAAAATAGTGCTATTTAACAAATTATAAACAAAAATTGTTTTTTTACATTGTTTTATCAAGAGTAAGCATGATTTTTATATACACAGTTAAATGGAATCTTATTTCTAATGAAAAGTTTATTCTCACCTGATGACTTGGAATCTATTTACAAGAAATGCCCATTGTTCAGATTCAAAAATAAAAAATGGCAATTGTAGGCATGTTGAAAGCATTGTACAAATAGCAATCAATAGCATTTACAATTACATTTATATATCAAATCAGGAAATATTTGAAATCTTGCAATACTGTCACCAGTGTAATTAATGTAATATTTTTTCAGTATTAAACAAATGTATTGAGGAAGGAGATTCATGATGATGCTTAAGAGCAATTTTCATTAAATTTATAACAAGTAAAATAGGAAATAAAATGAAGTGCTTCTTCTACAATGATGATACCAGAATAATTCAAATATAAAAAAGATTTTTCTAGTTTTTCTTCACTTTCTCTGTGTGTATTTTTGCACATTTAGCATAAACAACTCTGCAGATAATCATTTTTGTTGACAAAATCTAATACCTATTCTATAAGGCTGCAACACAAATCCATTGATGGATAACATTCCTTTATAAAATTCATAATCTTATTTATGTTTTTCATATCCTAACAGAACTCAAATTCTTTAATGCAAACAGAAGTGCTCACTTCAATGTTCGCAGCTCATATGACAAAAACAGACCGTAACTTTGTCTGGCTCCATGCACCTACTTCTGGAATATTTTTCCAAAAAATATCAAGGTTATAAACCATTTTTCTGACCAATCAGAAAAGGCACACATGAGAAGTAGATAGGTTTGTCTATCACTTTGCTCAAACTCCTTCCCTATCTTTTGAACAGGAGTAAAGGTTTATTCCTCAGTTACTGTTTAGGATTAAGTTTCTGGCTCTGTCTTCTAAAGTCTTCTCATTTTCTCTCACTCCCAATAACCCCTTGTATTGTAGTGGCATTGTCACCTTCTTGGGGTGAAATGATTAAAAAAAGAAGAAAATAAAAGTCTTTCTGAGTCATTGTCTCACTATAAAGCCAATACTGACTTCATCCACAAAAGCAGATCTGACCAGACTGGCATTAGCAACAGATCCCCAAGACAAACAAACTAAACCAAGCTATTAGCAATGACACCAAGGCATTTCCATCAACAGCAATGCCTTTGGCCAGCAACAAAACCAGCAGTAACAACAGACTTAACTCTCAACTATTACAATGCAATAATTTGTGAAATATCTCTCCCCCAAGTCTATTTAACTCAACTACATGTGTTTTGATTTTTTTCAACATGTCTATCGCGACTACTAACTTGGGTTATACATGAAACAAAATCTCAGTCTCCCATATCCAATACTCTAGAATGAGAAAACAAGCAATTCTTTTAGATTGTGGGAAATAAAAAAAACTCTAGCACTTATCTCAACCACATTTTATCTCCATTTGTTGTTTTGTCATTTCCACTTTCTTTTTACTTGTTAACAGTAAGGCTGCTATTATATAATAAAAAATTAATACAATGTGCAGATAATTGTTTAAAATGTTTTTATCTTGTAAACTCCAAAAATGAAATATTGTATAATGATTTGAAAATACCATTTTATACTAATTATTATAAACATAAATCCAGATGTAAATTATATTTACTTCACTTACCTAAATTTTATAAATCTAAGTAAATATAATAAATTTGTATTACAAGAAACAAAAAGAGCTAGCTGTAAATTAATTCCCAAAATATAAACTTAATCTAAAATCCAGGTAGTCTGTTTAGTTTTTCACAAAAGTAATGACTTATTATACATTGAATTATTTGAACCAGTTTCCTCATCTTTGTCATTTCTGCCAGAAGCTTTTAGTTGATATAACATCCAACATTTCTCAGGTGCTTTTATACATTAAGTAGTGCTTTTAAAATATTGTATGAAAGTAATCCATGGAAGTCTGTTGTTCTTAATTCTATATCAATTACATGTGGTATCCTTCCTAGGGAATTTTTAGAATTTGTCATTGTTAAGGCAGTGTATATTTTTGCACTGCCTGATCCAGGGAGTGAAGTCATGATTTCCAGACAGCAAAACGAGCTTTACCAGCACTTTGTATCCATTAATCTATGTCCCACAGAACACACCATGATTTTCTAAGATCTGTTCTTTCCTAATTAGTAGCTCTCCCATGATGCCGATATCTATGCTCAACCTGCTGACTAGATGATTCAAGCATAGCATATGTGCAGTCTCTTTCAATCAACTTATTTTCTTATACTGTTCTGTCTTATTTGGACATCATTCCATAGCAGTTTATATACCCCTTTTTTCTCTCCAAATCAGGTTTTAAAGTCTGTCAAAACACATTACAACTTCTTGATATTTTTCAAGCTTTATTTGGTGTGAGAGTAGATTTCTAGTCTGTTGATGTTTAATTCTGTTAAGGTATTTGAGTAGAAGTATTTTTTTTTAGTAATATCCTGATATTGAATAGAGCAGAGAGCTGGAATCTTCTAATGTGCCTCTGTATGATAGAATGATTGCAGTTGTCTTACAATACAAACCTATTATAACTGTTATGATGATCAAACTTAGTAGCCATAGATATCCTACGTACACTGCTTCAAAGTTGCCCGTGAGCTATAGTTATAGCTCTCTTTATGCTAATTACCTATTATCTAAACCAATCCCATTACAATATCCGATATCAATTGCTGCAATTATGCATTGGAAAATGTTCTTTCTGTTAGTAACCTCACTTTGCTACACGTTTGTGTTGCTACTTTGCAGTTTTTCTCAGTGTTGGAGGCAACAGATGAATCAATACAAATATTGCAGGGTTGGTTGGCATCAAAGTGCAGATAAAGTCTGGTAAATATCAGCTTGTGTCTTGAACCTATACTCTTTACAATGAAAACTAATCTGCTGATACCATTTTTTTTTTCTTTTAGTGAACTCTACTGAGGATTCTGGAATACTACTAAATGGAACACACGTGTAAGGAAAACCAAAATGTGATAAAAAACCAACAAAAACTAAAAAAAACTAGGCAAAATGAACCGCTGTATACAGCCTGTCCGAAGTTTTGCAAATCATATTAACTCCAATTACTCAAGAAGGCCTGGATCAAACTTTGTGAAATAGTATATTAGTATATTTCCAACCTTGGTAGAATCTGTATTATTTGAGATATCTGAAATTTATGAAAATAGACTGTCTGGAGTCATGCAGATTAAAATACTATCAGTTTAAGGTCTCTGAAACCTAATAAATACTTTTTATTCCAGAATATGAGTAATGGAAAGGATTTAATAAATGCTGAAAAACAAGAAATATAGTTATTTTAGTGTAAGGGAATGTGCACATTGGAGATATGAAAGGAGCTTCATGGAAATCATTGAATGATAGAGAAAGCTGTTGAAAATATAACCAAACTGAGAACTAGAAGCAAAGGAAAAGGCTTTAAAAACTTGTCTTCTTGAGTGGAGCATAAACTAAAGTGAACAATAGTGAAACAACCACTTTTATCTGAATGTGAACAGACTGGAATTGAGTAGAGAATATTTCAGAAATTGTGATCTATCAAGAAATCTCCTCGGCAACCTCCTCCTAATAAAGCAAATATTTTAGAGCATCAAAATTTGGCCAAGAAATACATGAAAATTGAATTTTCTAAAGTAATTTTCATAGGTGAATCTCAGGTGACACTTGAAGGACCTGATGGATCAAAGGATGGATTTTATCCAATACAGAGGTGCTTATGTCTAAAAGGAGGTGGTGGTACCATGATAAAGGCTGGAATTGGTGACCAAATCCTTTATGGGCCATTCAAAATTGATGAAGGAATAAAACTGAACATTTCTAACTATTGTGATGTCATGAACAAAACTTTCAAGTCTCAATCCAATCAAAAATATAGGGTCAATTGTGAAGATGAACTTATACAAAGGTCACAAACAATATGACAGCAAAGCTGATCTCTAAGAAGCAATTGAAACCACCACGTCGAAAATTGGGCCTGTTGAAATCAAGAAGGGTCAATACATTAACATGTAAATGCTCAGAAGACTTATATTTGTTTGTTATTTGTTCTATTATAAGTATTGATCAACTGCAGATGATTTCCATTTTATTGAAGTAAAACATGATTCTCTGGGTTTGCATAATAACATCAGACAACAGTTTTTTTAGAATAAATCAAATTTTGTTTTGAAGCCTAAATTGAACATTTAAAACCTGACAATTTTTTTCAAAGCCAATTCAAGTTATTGACGTTTAATTGATTTGTCTAATAACTTCAGACAAGCTGTAATAATAATAACAACGGTCCATTTCAGAAATTAGGATAAAAGGTGCAGTATATAATTTGCTACAAGATGTTTAAACTAAAAAAGTGAGGTAACATTCTTCATCAATTAGTGAGATAAGACAAGCTGTGTAAAATCTATTTACAAATGAAAACAAATTACCAAGTAGACAAATGCCCAATATATAATCACACTCACAAGAAAGTCAAACTGATTTTCATTAGTCAAGATTATAATTAACACAATTCATTTTGACTTTTCTGGTGGTATGCTATTCGGTGACTTTTAATGAAGACAAAACAGTATATTTTTATATAATTATGAGACATATTATACTCAAGACTCACAGTTCTAAAAACTTGTACTAAAATTATTTTAATATGTTAAAAAGAATTTTATTGAAAAATAAATACAAAAAAAAATTTTTGCTATACTTTTTCAGAAGTTTTTAAAACTGAATTACTACAAATCTGTACAAGCATGAATTCAGATTTTATTATTTTGTCAATATTTTCACAATAAAATTGGTATTAAGCCATGTTAGCAAAATCTTCAGGATATATAATAAATATATCATGTACATTTCAGCTTATAATATCTGTTTTTATTTACAATAATTATACAGGGCGTCCCAAAATAATGTATACACTCTTTCAATGTTAATAGTTAATAATACATTACTGTGATATGAGAACTTATATGGATGAAAATATGCAAAGCAGATGGATTGGAAGAAGAAAGACAGTTGAATCCCCACCTAGATCACCAGATCTGACACCCTTGGATTTCTTTTAGTGGGGGGTTTCTAAAAGACAAAGTTTACAGCAGGAAACCTGAAACAATTGCTGAGATGAGAGTAGCAATTGAAGAAGAATGTGCTTAAATACCAGAGGAAATGATACTGGACGTTTATAAGTCTATTTCTTCAAGGTTTGAAAAGTGTATTGAACAGAACAGCAACCAGTTTGAGCACTTGATGTGAACTCATCATTATATGAACATTCTGCCATTGCCAAGTAGCTTTTATCTTATTAAAGTTAATTTTCTATGTTTTTTGTATATTTTAATCTCAAATTCTTTAAATGTGTATTCTTTCTCTTGTATTAATCTTATTTACAAGTTAAAATACATAAATTGAATAAGTTATAATGATTCAAAGAGTGTATACATTATTTTGGGACACCCTGTATTTTGATATCAGCTATAAAGTTTTGTATGTTTAATATCCAGATGGAGAAGCATAAAATTAGATATATATGTGATATATTTCACAAAACAAGATTTACTTGACTCTTAGTAGATGAAGAGGTAGTTAGCCTATGGACTTTTCAACTCACCCACATATGACCCTGTTGACTCTAGATTCAAATGTTTTTGTATATCTGCAGCAAAAGTCCTAAAACTACGTTTGAGATGTTGCTACCACTTATTCCCAACTACAGCCCCTGTCAACTCCCATTTTAAGATTAGTATCAGCTGGCCCCAGAAAGCAAGTAACCAACTATATTGTTTGGCTAATGTGTGCTTAAGTGATTTCAGTCTGCTGTTAGTGACAGCTAAAATAGCAGAAATAGTAATGGCAGTTGCAGTAACAGTTCTCTTGAGGAAAGACTGGGTACAGAAGGAAGCAGTCATTTCTTCTGGCTTGTCCATCTTTATATCAATCTTTTAGAGTAGAAGATTTTCTTTTTTCTTTGTCCAGACCAACATAGTCAATATAGGTTTTCAACTTCTCAGTATACAACTGAGTGGCTTCTCCTCAGGGTCTGTATTAGTCATCAAACACTGGTCATAAAAGGGACCAAGTGCTACCTTTTCCTACAATGTGTCACTTTCTCAGACAATGCTTTAACAGTTTTTAGTAATAGAGGGGTCAAGAGAGAGGTGTGATGATGCTGACTTTTTGACAGTGAAGATAGATGGAAAAGGATCACAACTTTCATGGGCTAGTTTTTCAGTAGTAGCCTTCTTTTCTGAGGAAGTAGCAGAGAGATAACCAGTCTTCCTAGAGTTCCAGCATATCAGTCTCCTGCCAGAGACAATGATCAGCAGCTTCCTTCCCTTGATGTCTAGCAGTTTATAATGGCATTGAAGGTTTTTTTCTGGCTATCATGATGTTGACATGCCACTCACAATACATTTGGGCATAACTACCCATATGACAAAAAGAAAAAGAATAAACAGATAATGGAGTCCCTAAAATTAAGTTAGGCACCTCAAAAATGGTCAACCTAAAGACACTATCTGTATTCTGTAGAGGTTTTTGCCCAAGGTATACAGTCTCCTAATGTGAGCAGTAGAATGTCCCACAAGGGAAAGGTTGTGCTTTTCTCAGTTTGCTGAACTTTAACACTAATGCTTGACAGTGATATAATTGCGTAAACCTTCATGATCTTGACAGTTTTACTAGTCTTTCTATCAACCACACAAACTGACCTTTTGTTCAATGGTACTCAGTTCAAGCAGATTAGCCAGCAATTCCACCCTTTTTACTATAGGTGGATATCAGGGCTCAAAATTAATGTTGGTATGTTGTCCTGGGGACAATAGAACATTAGTTTGGGATGACTGGTTAGTTCTTTGGAGATGATGCAAAATCTTAAATTAAAAGTTAATCTATTCTAAAAGCAACTAATTTCTTAAAATAAAAAATTCTTACTTCTTACCTATATTAGTGGGTTTTTGATAAATGGAGCATGCACACACAAACAAAAAACATTAGGATCTGATTGTAAGAACTAATTTTGCTTTAATAAACAACAAAAATAATTACATTTTGGTCAATTTTTAGTTAAAAGACTTTAATGAACCATTAACAAACAACCTTTGTGCATCATGTTTTCTGCTGATCAGAAACTAAATTGAAATGCTCAATTGTTTTCTGAAAATCTCTGTTCATGGCTCTCCTACTCAGTAATATGAGCCCCCACGGAAAGCAGTGACCAAATGGTAAAGTAGTGGCTATAAAGCACAGAGACCAGTTTCAATACAGAATGGGTCAAAATAAATATTCCTGAACATTTTAATAGTGTTGTTATTATGCTACTAACAACTATAAAAGATAACAAAGTTAAAAAAAAAAAATTTTGATTTCAGGACAGCTTACGGAATGGTTCCAGGACAATGATAAAAAAAAAGTTAGTTTAAAGCCCTGGTGAGTGTACAACTTAGCCTGCTACGTCAATCAAACAAGAGGAAGAGGTATTCCAAGAAGAGGTCCCAGTTATTTCTTTGGCTTGTTTTTTCAATTGCTTTTCATTGGTCTTTTCCTCCCTTTTCTCGGCAGTTTTGATTAAGGTTCTAATTGTCTTGCCCAAGTTTTGCCATTCATTTTGAAAAAAACAAAACAAAAAACAACAAGTGGAAAAAGCTGTCTAGTCAACACAGTTCTGAAGCTGTTGTCTGTCCTGCAATCAAGTTCTACAAAATTAGAAAATAGAAAAAAATTTACCTTCCTAAAATGATAGCCTTTAACAGTTTGGTGAAAAAACATATCCAACATAATATTAGCAATGCTCAGGCAAGTAGCATATCTCCCAGATTGATACTTTATAACATAAAAGTATAAAAGAATTCATCAACACTTAGTCAGTGGGTAGGTAGCATATAGGTACTTATTGTTGTACCTCCATTAAGAAAGAAATTCAGACATTTTGACCAATAGCCTGTCCTATTGTGAAACATTTCTTCCACATATAGTCCTCTCTTATTTTTGTCTACTGCTTTCAATTCCCACAAATACATGGGAAACAGTGTGCTAATGGCATGTAGCCTTCTTGTAAAGTTTTGTTAGAGTATCTTTGTTTCCATTGACTTTTCAGTAGCACCAATGCAGGACATATCAGGCTCATCTCTAACTTTCACAGGTGCCTAGTAAACTATATTAGTAGTCAAATATTTGCCTCTCCCCACCTTGAGGGTAACTACCTCTATTACTGTGGTTATGAGGTATGAATTTGTATCATGTATAGTCTGTGTATTGATGTTATGTTTTTTATTTATTGGCTTATGTTTAGCTCAATTTCATAGTCTTTCTATCAAATACTTTATAGATCTTCCTGGTAATCAGAAATATTTATCCATTAGCATAATAAATATACTCTACATTTTCATTTTCATAGCTTTGTTATATGAAGAATTAAAACAAATAATTATTTTTCACCTACTGGTACGTTTTTCTCCTGGTATTTTTCCTGTTTGTTCCCATTCTTAAAAACTAGCAATAACGTAATTTTCAATAATAATTAAAAAACGGATTATGAAAGAACACTGAAACGTAGTAAATATCACTTCAAAATATCATTTATGAAAGAGAAGGAAAATATCTTTCAAAATGCAAGGAAGCAAAGAAATATAATTTGATTCAAGTTACCATTTAATAATACCATGAAAACTAGAGTAGGGCAACTATTTATTAATTTAATTGAAAAGCACTTCTCAAAAAGACACATACTAAATAAAATATTCAACAAGAACTCGGTCCAATTCAGTTACAGCTGCACAGAAAATGTGATGCAGTTAATAAACATAATTACAAAGTTTTGTGTAAGAGGATGAGTATTAATAGCCCCCCCCCCCCCACCTTGTAACCGTAGGTGGAAATACGATTGTTCAATTGGGTGGGTACTTACAGAAAAGTGCAATATACCAAGTTACAGTAGAGTCAAGTGGTGAATCTGATATGATCTAGATAGAAATGTTCTTAGAAAGAAAGGTTTTATGGTTGTAAAAGCTCTTTCAATAACAGAGAATATGAAAATGACACAATGCTGTCCAAGAATTGGATTAGAAGCATAAATCCAGTATACCCCCTGTCATCGAGAGAAAGATTATAAGGATAGCACATGCTCAAAAAGCAACATCTTGTGAATTATTAAAAAAAAAAAAAAAAAATTATAACATTCCCTGAGCAGGAATATCTTCTCAATAAAAGATGAGAACTAGTTAGCAAATGTAGGTACATGAACATGCTTTTGTTGAGTCAGCTGACTAATTGAAAATAAAAAATGAAACAATAAAATGTATATGTGGAGAATTTTACTTTATTTAATTCAATGACTATTCATCTATGTGTTTGTGTTTCATGACCAGTGACTGCTCTCAAGTCTACTCTTCATATCAGGAGGAATAATGGTACTACCATTCACGTATACAAATATAGGGGAAAGAAAAAATAATAAGGAACTGTTTTAATGTTCAGAGTTTGATAATCAGTTCTATCAATATGAAACTTATTTATACATATGTGCAT
Organism: Acanthosepion esculentum; assembly: GCA_964036315.1. NCBI lineage: Eukaryota > Metazoa > Mollusca > Cephalopoda > Sepiida > Sepiidae > Acanthosepion > Acanthosepion esculentum. The sequence continues at coordinate 16,108 of CAXIWW010000037.1, read as the reverse complement.
GTCACATCTATATAATACTAAAATTCTAATCTTGCATGTATATATGCTCACAAGATACAGCTGAAACAATATATAATACCCCAACCAATTTAGGGGCATATTGTACTTTGAACCCCTGCCAAGTACAGTGTCAAATTTCATTAAAAAAATTAAACAAGTTCTTGAACTAGGTCTGTTTTTGTTTTTACAACATTTTTAATAGCAAATTCAGTATTTGTTTTCAATACACATTCTTATGTCAATCCACGTAAATAAACAAACATTTGCATGTTATATTCCAACTATTATGTGTGTGAAAAATAATAAACATTCAGAATACATTATAACAACATTATTAAATAAATTTAAATATTCATAACACAACATATATTTATACAATTCACTACACTATATTATAAAAACAGTTGTAATGTAATGTAGTAAATTATATAAATATATTTATAATGTGTGTGTTTGCTTACTCTTACTGCATACAAATTGAAACAAGTATGCTTTCCATTACAGTATAAGTAATTTGCTACTAAAAGTATATAGGCTACATCAGTGTCCTAATAGACATTCTTTAATCTTTAGATTTTTAAGTGTTATTTTATTTTTAATATACAGTTTATTTCTTTTGGAAAGCAATTATTGAGAAATTAACTTACTAATTAATAGCAACAAATTCTTGATGGATACTTAAAACAAATTACTAGTATACTTTTCTCTGCATTATGGATGTACAATATCACTATTAAATTTTTTCCTAAATTTAGACATCTGGCTCACAGTGTAAAAGCTTTTCTGGGGTGTTTTTCAAAGCAGTAAAATCTGTACTCTCAAAATGAGATTGTAGATTTGACAAGAGAGTGTGAAATTTGACATGACCTTCCAAATTCAAGCCCAAGTAAATCCAGAATCAGCTATTCCAATATCTAACTAAGGAGTAGAAGATTCTACACATATTAGTAGTTAGCAGAAGTAGGAGTCTTATGATATGCACACATTACTAGAGCAATATTCCTGTAGTAGTCACCAATACTTGATCTGTCAGAAGTAAACAAAGTTAGAGTGATGGCATTCTAAGAGAAGATATTGTTGTTCAGACCAAGTGTAGTTTACAAAAAAATTAGGAAAAAGATTTATCACTGAAAATAAATGAGAATGCTGGGTGAAAAAAAATATTACCCCAGAACAACCTTCTAGCATATAATAGAATATCTATTGTGTAAAAAAAAAAATGAAGCTCACCTTAGTTCATCATGCGATAAGCAACATTCCTTAAGGACTGACTGGACTTAATCCAACTGAAGTTTTTTTTTTAAAGTTAACAGAAGAAAAACCTACAGACATTTTTTTTCCATTAACTTTTTCATATATTTGAAGAGATGTTTGTCTTCTTGGAAACAAAAACTTGTATTTTTTTTTATAAAGGTTTGAATTTTGACTGCATTGTTGCAACTTAGTTGTTTTATTGTCCTCAAAAATATTATCTTTCTCTATAACCGATTTTAATATTTTTCAAGTTTATCCTTTAAGAAAGGCGGCATATTCCAATTGGTACACACTGTAACTAATAAATAACTTTTTAAAATAAGTTATGCATATTCACTCTTAATATATTCTTAAATATTAGATAATTTAACAAAGATGTGAATATTAATCTAAGCATATCAAGCTTTATTTATGCTGTGAAGTCCTAAGTTCTTCATGCGTAGTTCCCGCCTCGTCTTAATCGGAGTCATTATAACCTGGGTATTCTGGATATGTTAACTGGTTAATCTACATATCACTACAATTTAATACTTAATACCAATAGAGATTTAACAAGATATATAAGCCTCATCAATTATTAAAACTTAAATTCTAATAAAAACAATGTTTGATACAGAAAGCATCAAAATATCAAAGAACTCACCAGAAGGTTTTCTCCTGTTTCCATTCGACCAGCTGGAACATACCAAGTTCCAAAACAAGAAGTTTTTGCTTCTTGCATCATCAAAATCTGGCCACAATCATCAAAAATGATCCCACACACAATGTAGCCAACTGTCTTCTTCACTAGAGGAACAAATTGTTCAGCTGTTAAGAAATTAAAAAAAGAAGATAATTTTTTTTAATCATTCATTTTTAGAAACATTTTTTTTTTTTACTTACTGCAATAGTATCATATAGATACAGCCATCACACCAACTGGAGTAAAACTTTATTAAAATGCAAATTCTTTGATTAAAAAAAAATCAGAATACTTTTGGATAAAAATATGAAAAACAATGAAAACGATTTTTAAGTAAGAATTCATGAACATATATTTTCATACTTCACAGATACTTAACTCATTTTCAAAGTTCAGCCTAATCTCAGTGCTTTGCCCAAGTTTCTTAAATACAAGAGCACTGAGATATTAAATTAGAAAAATACTATTGTTTATGTATTAACATTATTCTATGAATTATTCAAACCAGTAGTATCATCTGTTGCTTGAACCAAACAACACACTGTCATACAGAAAATATCCAGATGATATACTCAATCAGCAGGCATTTTTTTTTTTTAATTGATTCACCCCAAGCAAGGCAATAATGCAAGTTGCTATTACAAGTGAAAGAGAAAGAAAAAACTAGGGAATCGGAAACCCAATCCTAAACAGGAAACAAGAGATAAACCTCTATTCTTGTTCAAGAGACAGGGGAAGAGTGTGAACCGGACAATAGGTGAACGTATCTACTAGTAGTGAGGAAAATAAAATAAATGAATAAATAAATTTCAGCTTTTAGGCAGAGACATTAGAAGTATAAAGTTGAAGCAGACTCTGGAAGGAACTGGAAACCCAATCCTAAACAGGAAAGAAATCCAAGAAATAAGAGTATATACAAAGTTCAATGAAAAGTCAGAAGTAGGTAATCCTAAAAATGATGCATGTAAGACATGACATGTATAGGAAGGGTTATGTATGCTTTCTCAGAAAAAGACTTAAGAGCATTCTAGAACACAACATATACCCACATAAGGCCAGAGTATGTGGCTGAATTGATGTAGAGGCAGGGGAAGACAAGGAAACTAATTCAAACTAACAAAATAGAAAGATTAGAACACATTTTGTAACAAAATCCTGAGAAGAATAAAGATACTAGAACAAATATTTTTATAGCATAGGAATAATGATTCATCTGAGAGTTTATGGTAAGTGTAAACATCTTCAGTGGAAGTGAATTAATAAAAATCCTAACAAAATGTTTTAATCATTGAAAAAATTGATACAGAAGGAAATATACTATATTATATTAACTGATATAATTTTAAAGCAGATTACTCAAAAAGAATAAAAATGGGAAAACGTTAACAAAAATATACAGAGTGCAATGGATAAATTATCATCTAAATTATGCAAAAATGAAAATAACAATGACATCTAATTTTAGCAGATGTATTTACCAAAATTATACAAAAATATCTTAAAATACTAAAGAGTAAATTTATTCTATAAAATTGCCATTGGCTTCAAACATGGCCTCTAGACAACTTCAGAATCTCCTGCAACTCTTCTGGACAGTCTCTTTGTTTCAGTTGGTGAATGCTGCCATAATCTTTGCCTTCAATTTGTTGGTCTCTTGCTCAACTGTGCCTCACACATAATAATCAAGAAGGTTGCAGTCTGGGGAGTTATGTGGCCAGATGTAAAGTGTGATGTGGTTGCAGAAACTGTCTGACAGCTACGACTTGGTTCTCCTGTTTGTGTGGCATGGTGCAGAGTCCTGTTGCCAAGCATAGGGTCTTCCAGCAGTCATCCTCTTGACCCAGAGCAGAAATACCTCCTCAAGGCACTTGTTTTAAGGCCTCTGTGTTGAGCGAGTCCCTCACCAACAAATTTGGGAATTCTTTTCTAATCAAAAAGATCAGAGTGAATTTTCCAAGCTGCCATACCTTTGTAATCAACATTAGATTCATCCAACTCTTTCCAAATCCTCTGCACTGTCCTCAGATTGACACCCAAACACTCTGAAATGTTTGTATTGGAGCTTCCGGTGCACATGCCAAGCAGTACAGCATGCCGTTTCCAAATTTCTGGTCGAATGAATTGTGTCATGGTGCTGTTTTTCTCACAGATGATGCCCAACTGACCCTACTATACTGTGCAGTGGACAAAATCAAAAACAATGCGCATGCACAAAATGAAAAATATAAAATAGCAATAATTTACACATCGCACACTGTAATCAGTTAAGTCTAAAAAAATGATTCCTTTAACTCTTGACAACCACCAAATTGATAACATATCAGTTTTGTAATATATTGCTCAAAGTTTTGAAAAGATAATGTGTTTATTCTTATTTTCAGTAATTTTTTCTTCAAAATATCCAATGAACCAAACAATTTTGCTACCACAGCAATCAATTATCATTTTTGTGTTTCTCTATAGAAAATAATATAAAAACTATATAAATTACATATGATGGAAAAATGTTCATTTATGCTATATGTGGCATCCATTGAGAGACCATGTATCTGTGCCCAAAGTGGGCAAAAACAGTCTGCCTGCCTTATGTGAAGGGGTTATCAGAGAAAATACAAAGGATCTGCGGTCCATATAACATCAGGACAACCGTCAACAGCGTGACAACACTTCGCAGATATCTCTCTCGAGTGAGACCCCCCCCCATAGAGGAGAACAGGACTAAAGACTGTGTGTACGATATCCCGTGCATCTGTGGAAAGGAATATAAAGGAGAGACGGGCCGCCCCCTCAAGGTAAGGCTTCAAGAACACCAGAAAGCTGTAACGCGAGGGGAAGTAGAAAAATCAGGCGTGGCTGACCACATATGGAGAGAGAAGGGAGATCACCATCACCTGTGGGATTAGGTTGAGATCATAGACAGGGAACACCATTGAAAAATTCATAAACTTAAGGAATCAGCACATATGCTAGGCCACAAAAAAAATCTCCCGAGTCGGCCAAGCATAGAAATAAATACAATATGGGAACCAGTAATAAGGAGTGCCAGAGAAAAGCAATGATAACAAAAAAGTTGCAATATGCGATCTGGTAAAAGCATGCAATCATAACAGCAAAATTGCAATATAAGTACTGGTAAAAAATTGCTGAAAAATTAGGTTTAAAATACTCAGACATTCATACCCAGATGTCCTCATGGCACAGTGGATAAAGGTGTTGATTAGATCCAGTGACAGACCCAAAGAGTGTGAGTTCAATACCCGGTTCAGGCAGTGGAGAACTTTCAGAGGAAAATTAGCAGGAGATAACTGATAACTGACATCCATCAAACATGGCTCATGGAAATAGAACAGTCTACACATACATACATACATATATATATATACATACATACACAGTCGAAATAAAAGGGTGAGTTCAAAATTCCAAACACCTGAAGAAGGCCGGAGCGTACATCGGCCGAAACGTTGTGACGAATATGGCGACAAAGATGAGGACAATAGTTCGATTAATGTAATACTGTATATACATATATATATATATATATATATATATATATATATATATATATATATATGCATATATATACATACCTGCATATATATATATACATGCATATATATATATATATACATGCATATATATATATATACATGCATATATATATATATATATACATGCATATATATATATATATATACATGCATATATATATATATACATGCATATATATATATATATATATACATGCATATATATATATATATATATATATATATATATATATATATATATACATACACGCATATATATATATATATATATATATACATACACGCATATATATATATATATATATATACATACATGCATATATATATATATATACATACACGCATATATATATATATATATACATACACGCATATATATATATATATATACATACATATACATACATGCATATATATATATATATATACACATACATGCATATATATATATATATATACATACATGCATATATATATATATATATACATACATATATATATATATATATATATATATATACATACATATATATATATATATACATACATGCATATATATATATATATACATACATGCATATATATATATATATATACATACATGCATATATATATATATAC
>CAXIWW010000037.1:0-5000 GCA_964036315.1 Acanthosepion esculentum | reverse complement strand
ATATATATACATACATGCATATATATATATATATACATACATGCATGCATATATATATATATATATACATACATACATGCATATATATATATATATATACATACATGCATATATATATATATATATATACATACATGCATATATATATATATATATACATACATGCATATATATATATATATATATACATACATGCATATATATATATATATATACATACATGCATATATATATATATATATACATACATGCATATATATATATATATATACATACATGCATATATATATATATATATATACATACATGCATATATATATATATACATACATGCATATATATATATATATATACATACATGCATATATATATATATATATACATACATATATATATATATACATACATGCATATATATATATATACATACATGCATATATATATATATATATACATACATGCATATATATATATATATATACATACATGCATATATATATATATACATACATGCATATATATATATATATATACATACATGCATATATATATATATATATACATACATGCATATATATATATATATATACATACATGCATATATATATATATATACATACATGCATATATATATATATATATATATATATATATACATACATGATATATATATATATATATATACATACATGCATATATATATATATATACATACATGCATATATATATATATATATACATACATGCATATATATATATATATATACATACATGCATATATATATATATATATATACATACATGCATATATATATATATATACATACATGCATATATATATATATATATATACATACATGCATATATATATATATATATACATACATGCATATATATATATATATACATACATGCATATATATATATATATATACATACATATATATATATATATATACATACATGCATATATATATATATATATACATACATGCATATATATATATATATACATACATGCATATATATATATATATATACATACATGCATATATATATATATATATACATACATGCATATATATATATATATATACATACATGCATATATATATATATATATACATACATGCATATATATATATATATATACATACATGCATATATATATATATATATACATACATGCATATATATATATATATATACATACATGCATATATATATATATATATACATACATGCATATATATATATATATACATACATGCATATATATATATATATATACATACATGCATATATATATATATATACATACATGCATATATATATATATATATATACATACATGCATATATATATATATATACATATACATACATGCATATATATATATATATATACATACATGTATATATATATATATATATATACATACATGTATATATATATATATATATACATACATGTATATATATATATATATATATACATACATGTGTATATATATATATATATATATACATACATGTATATATATATATATATATACATACATGTATATATATATATATATACATACATGCATATATATATATATTATACATACATGCATATTATATATATATATACATACATGCATATATATATATATATACATACATGCATATATATATATATATATACATACATGCATATATATATATATATATACATACATGCATATATATATATATATACATACATGCATATATATATATATATATACATACATGCATATATATATATATATATACATACATGCATATATATATATATATATACATACATGCATATATATATATATATATACATACATGCATATATATATATATATACATACATGCATATATATATATAATATATATATATACATACATGCTATATATATATATATATACATACATGCATATATAATATATATATACATACATGCATATATATATATATATATACATACATGCATATATATATATATATATACATACATGCATATATATATATATACATACATGCATATATATATATATATATACATACATGCATATATATATATATATATACATACATGCATATATATATATATATATACATACATGCATATATATATATATATATACATACATGCATATATATATATATATACATACATGCATATATATATATATATATATATATATATATACATACATGCATGCATATATATATATATATATACATACATGCAATATATATATATATATATATAATATACATACATGCATGCATATATATATATATATACATACATGCATATATATATATATATATACATACATGCATATATATATATATATATACATACATGCATATATATATATATATATACATACATGCATATATATATATATATATACATACATGCATATATATATATATATATATACATACATGCATATATATATATATATATACATACATGCATATATATATATATATATACATACATGCATATATATATATATATATACATACATGCATATATATATATATATATATACATACATGCATATATATATATATACATACATGCATATATATATATATATATACATACATGCATTATATATATATATATACATACATGCATATATATATATATATATATACATACATGCATATATATATATATACATACATGCATATATATATATATACATACATGCATATATATATATATATATACATACATGCATATATATATATATATATACATACATGCATATATATATATATACATACATGCATATATATATATATATATACATACATCATATATATATATATATACATACATGCATATATATATATATATATACATACATGCATATATATATATATATACATACATGCATATATATATATATATACATACATGCATATATATATATATATATACATACATGCATATATATATATATATACATACATGCATATATATATATATATATACATACATGCATATATATATATATATACATACATGCATATATATATATATATATACATACATGCATATATATATATATATACATACATGCATATATATATATATATATATACATACATGCATATATATATATATATATACATACATGCATATATATATATATATACATACATGCATATATATATATATATATACATACATATATATATATATATATACATACATACATATATATATATATATATACATACATGCATATATATATATATACATACATGCATATATATATATATATATACATACATGCATATATATATATATATATACATACATGCATATATATATATATATATACATACATGCATATATATATATATATATACATACATGCATATATATATATATATATATATACATACATGCATATATATATATATATATATATATACATACATGCATATATATATATATATATACATACATACATATATATATATATATACATACATGCATATATATATATATATACATACATGCATATATATATATATATATACATACATGCATATATATATATATATATATACATACATATATATATATATATACATACATGCATATATATATATATATACATACATGCATATATATATATATATACATACATGCATATATATATATATATATACATACATGCATATATATATATATATATACATACATGCATATATATATATATATATACATACATGCATATATATATATATATATACATACATGCATATATATATATATATACATACATGCAATATATATATATATATACATACATGCATATATATATATATATATACATACATGCATATATATATATATATATACATACATGCATATATATATATATATATATACATACATGCATATATATATATATATACATACATGCATATATATATATATACATACATGCATATATATATATATATATACATACATGCATATATATATATATATACATACATGCATATATATATATATATACATACATGCATATATATATATATATACATACATGCATATATATATATATATATACATACATGCATATATATATATATATACATACATGCATATATATATATATATATACATACATGCATATATATATACATACATGCATATATATATATATACATACATGCATATATATATATATATATATATATACATACATGCATATATATATATATATACATACATGCATATATATATATATATACATACATGCATATATATATATATATATATACATACATGCATATATATATATATATATACATACATGCATATATATATATATACATACATGCATATATATATATATATATATATATACATACATGCATATATATATATTTACATACATCCATATATATATATACATATATACATACATGCATATATATATATATACATACGTGCATATATATATATATACATACGTGCATATATATATATATATACATACATGCATTTATATATATATACATACATGCATATATATATATATATATACATACATGCATATATATATATATATACATACGTGCATATATATATATATACATACGTGCACATATATATATATATATACATACGTGCATATATATATATATATACATACGTGCACATATATATATATATATACATACGTGCATATATATATATATATACATACGTGCACTATATATATATATATACATACGTGCACATATATATATATATATACATACGTGCATATATATATATATATACATACGTGCATATATATATATATATACATACGTGCATATATATATATATATACATACGTGCATATATATATATATACATACGTGCATATATATATATATATACATACGTGCATATATATATATATATACATACGTGCATATATATATATATATAC
>CAXIWW010000036.1:0-127359 GCA_964036315.1 Acanthosepion esculentum | reverse complement strand
TGATAAAGTTTCATTTATAAATTCGGCCCAATAACAGATTAACAATAACTAACAAGAAATGATTTAATACAAAATGAAATAACGACAACGTAAAACCTGAAGCAAGAATTTACTCTATAGCCGGTAATGGTTGCCACAAGGAATATATAGGAGAAACATCTAGAAATTTGAATAAAAGATTATATGAACACAAAACGGATCTCTTATAATACAATACACTCAATGCGTCACTCACCATGAGTGTGAACATAACATATTACCTGCATAAAATGTGACAGCCCTCAAATATTCAAGTTAAAATGTAGTTTTGGGGCTATATTTACCATACAAGACAATGCCCCACGAATAGTATTTCAAAATGTATTGTATTAAATTTATTAAATTTAGAAAGCATATAGTTTCTTTTCACTCCAATTCTAATGAAATATCAGAGGGTAGAGTAGATATTGCCAGGAAACTATCACAATCTACAATATCCCATGAGTGGATGAATGTGTTTCCAGTAGCCTATTACATTAGCCTGAATGACTTTTCCCGCTAACCACCCACTCATTCCACTGTTCTCAAATGCAATTTTTTAATGGCTTGTTGAGACACATATCCAATTGTTTTTGTTCAACATCATTAAAAAAAGGAGACAAGGCAGGGGTCAGCCTACTATCAAAAATCTCCCATATGAAAAACGTAACATAAACCACACGATTTAAGGTCCATGTTTTATACCTGAAGACGGTCCCTCTATTTGGCGGGGAGGATTAAGGTTAAAAGTTGGCTTGTACACCGCCATATATGGTAATTTTGATTTAAAAAATGCTACTTTTATTAAAATGATGAGGTGAAAATGTATAGAAAGTATACTGATTGCTAAATCATCCACGATAATTTGTATCCGGGCTCTTACATTTCACTTTTCTTGGTTGATATCTGTTGTCAGTGTGGGATATTTATTGATTCATTTATTTTCTACGGCTTATCAACACATTGCAAGTTATTTAACATCAGAAAACATTTTTAGATTGTAAAATTTTTTCTTTTTTTTTGAGACAATTCTTACTGATTAACCCATAGATGGGAGAGGAGAGGTGGATTCAAACCTAATCATAATCTGATAAACAAGACATTATTATGTGGATATGAAGTAGGTGATCAATTCTATATTACAATCAATATACAAATTGATCCCTCACTTTCTGACCACGGTAGTTTCTATACATTTCTATTTCAGAGAATGTAAATAAATCTAAAAGACATGCCTGGGTAGCTAATTAGTATTTCATTGATTGATTCATTTTCTACAGCTTATCAACCCTTTGCAGGTTATTTAAAGCCAGAAAATATTTTTAGATTGTAAGAAATTATTTGGGGGGGTGGAAATAATGGTTTAGTGGTACAAGTCTTACTAATTAACCTGTAGCTAGGGGGCAGAAGAGTTGGGCTCGTAGTTATTTATGCATAAGTGAATATAATGTCCCCAACGAGAAATAGAACTCACTTCACAAGTCACATGATGTCGCTTCATAAATCACATGATGTCACTTCATAAATCACATGATATCACTTCACAAGTCACATGATGTCACTTCATAAATCACATGATGTCACTTCATAAATCACATGATGTCACTTCACAAGTCACATGATATCACTTCATACCGTCATGGTTATTCAGTTTGTTTACTGCAGTCAAACTGAGCAGTTGCATTTTTAGCCTGGGCCAAGTAGCCTGAGCAAAGTAGCCAGAACTGAGTCTAAATCTGTCTCCTCCAGCAAATGCTCAGTCAGTTATGTGCCATGCGTGATACACACTTAGGCAATCATGTATCTTTCGATACATGACTGACGAGGCAGATTTCTTCCCTCGCAGTAGGTTGCCATTTCTTTCTGCAGTAGGCCAGTTGCCATTGAAAGCTAGAGAACCTGGTCTGTCCTGCTATTTACCCATAGTTGGGGGGAAAAAGATTAATAACTTTCCCAAAGGTATTAGCATGTAAGTGAATGTAATGGATTTGACTGGAATTCAAACTCATCTCTCCAGGACTACTTATCATTCAAGATAATAAGGAGGGTAACAGGCTCTTACTACAACAGTGCCAATATCACTTATTGCATTGTGATCATTTAGGTGATCATGACTAGTGAGGCAGATTTTTTGCCCATAGTTGGGTGCTATTTCATTCTGCGGTAGATCAGTTGCCATCAAAGGCTATAGAACCCAGTCTGTCCTGCTATTTACCCATAATTGGGAGAGGGGGAGAAGAAGAAGATTCATACCTTCGCCAAGGGTATTAACACGTAAATGAATGTAATGGATTCAAATGGAATTCAAACTCGGATCTCTAATACCTCAATCCGAGCCGCTATCCATGACTCCAGCAAATGCGACAGTTTACAAATCCATGGTGCCGTTTCCTATTGGGAAAACCCAAAACTCGCTGCTTTCGCTTCATGGAATAGGTCCTTGTCAGGTATATAGTAGATGAATCCAGACCATTTTAATCTAGAGTACTAAACATCACTTCTCCAGAAACACAGAAGAATTTCCATATTATATGTAACACCCATCATTTTTTATTCTCCTTAGACTCTGCTATGCTGTGTAGATATCTATTTTTTCTCTGCGTGAAACACATGTATGTATAGTTTTGTGTATGTCTTAGTGGTATAAAATTCTCTCTTATAACAAAGCAAGTCATTCCTTTTTCTTTCAGCCATTTTCTTCCGTCCATAAATTACAGTGTTATTATATCACAGATATAATAATGCCTGTAATGGGAGAATAAATCTTTCTTGTATAGCTCTCTCCTATTATAAAGCATTTCTAGAAGATAAGTTGTACAAAATTTGCCCATTTTATCATTCAACTACATAATTCTCGATTATACAACAAATTTTTTTAAAAATCAATTCACCCAAAGCATGGCAATAATACCACTAATACACCAGGGGCTACTGAGAGTGAAAGCAAACAAAAAAAAGTTTAGAAGGAACAGGAGGCCTAATCCTAAACAGGGATCAATGTATAAACTTCTACTCCTGTTCAAAAAGCCTTGAAGGAGTGTAAACTGGATGATAGGTGAACATATCTACTCCTATTGTAGAAAAAAAAAATATCAGGATTTAGGCAAAGATGTTAGAAGTATAAAGTTGAAATGAACTTTATACAGAACCGGAAACCCAATCCTAAACAGGAAACAAGGAATAAACCTCTACTCCTGTTTAAAAGACCTGGGAGTAGTGTGAACTGAACGATATTTATCAAACAATTTTCCATTATAATATAGATTAGAACACACAAAAATTCTTACATTGGTGAAACCATTTTTTAACACTGAAAAATTTAGAAAACACCAAAGTAAATGTTAAAATAAAATTTTTATCCCATTTGAGAAAAAAAACTTTTTCAAAAAAAAAATTTAATCTGAAGTTAAATGAAAACTCAAGAAAAATTTAAAAGCAATGAATATTGCTACCTCATCTGGTTTGATGCTACTGCTATGTATTTAGAGATGTTTGATAAAACCCACAGAATTCACAATGTTATTGTTCCTGACCTGGCATCTTGGCTTCAGCTCGTTTCCCATCGCCGTAATGTAGCTGCCCTGTGCCTTTTCTATAAATGGTAATTGTTTGGATGAATTTTCTTCTATGGTAATAAGAATGGTAAATAAGAATGTGTTGTTTAGGTGTAAAGAATATTGTGGCTAGCTAAGTTTAGATACAAGACAGGTGAAGACCAGCTTTGCACAGCCCTCCTTTGGGCCTTGTGCCAGTTTCTGTATAACAACAGAAATAAATATCATCACTTTCCTCTATGGAACCTAGACTATGAATACAAATGCAGTACTAGATTGGCAGTTAGGTCTCATCATTTTACAGTTGAAATGGTTAGATGTAACAGTAAGTTCTATGTTAACAGTTTCTTTTAGAATACTTCTTGCTTGTGGAACTCTCTTCTGGCAGCTTTCCAGTCAGTTTTGATCTTCAAAAATTTAAATGCAGTCTCAGCCGTTATCTTCTGTCTTCTTAATTCTTGTTCTTTTATTGTCTTCTCTCCTTAATAGTAGTTTTTCTCATATTCTCTAACACTCAGTAACCCCTTGCGTCCTAGTGGCTTTATTGCATTTTATCTTCAAAAATTTAAATGCAATGTCAATTGTTATTTTCTGTCTTCTTAATTCTTGTTCTTTTATTGTCTTCTCTCCTTAATAGTGGTTTTTCTCATATTCTCTAACATTCAGTAACCCCTTGCGTCCTAGTGTCTTTATTGCCTTTGATCTTCAAAAATTTAAATGCAGTCTCAGCCGTTATCTTCTGTCTTCTTAATTCTTGTTCTTTTATTGTATTCTCTCCTTAATAGTAGTTTTTCTCATATTCTCTCACACTCAGTAACCCCTTGCGTCCTAGTGGCTTTATTGCATTTTATCTTCAAAAATTTAAATGCAATGTCAATTGTTATTTTCTGTCTTCTTAATTCTTGTTCTTTTATTGTCTTCTCTCCTTAATAGTGGTTTTTCTCATATTCTCTAACATTCAGTAACCCCTTGCGTCCTAGTGTCTTTATTGCCTTTGATCTTCAAAAATTTAAATGCAGTCTCAGCCGTTATCTTCTGTCTTCTTAATTCTTGTTCCTTTATTGTATTCTCTCCTTAATAGTAGTTTTTCTCATATTCTCTAACACTCAGTAACCCCTTGCGTCCTAGTGGCTTTATTGCATTTTATCTTCAAAAATTTAAATGCAATGTCAATTGTTATTTTCTGTCTTCTTAATTCTTGTTCTTTTATTGTCTTCTCTCCTTAATAGTGGTTTTTCACATATTCTCTATCATTCAGTAACCCCTTGCGTCCTAGTGCCTTTATTGCCTTTGATCTTCAAAAATTTAAATGCAGTCTCAGCCGTTATCTTCTGTCTTCTTAATTCTTGTTCTTTTATTGTCTTCTCTCCTTAATAGTAATTTTTCTCATATTCTCTAACATTCGGTAACCCTTTGTGTCCTAGTGGCTTTATTGCCTTTGATCTTCAAAAAATTCAATGCAATATCAATTGTTAACTTCTGTATTCTTAATTCTCATACTTTGTTCTCTCTCCTTAATTTTCCTCATTATTCTTACACGTTTTATTGCCTTGCTTGGGCTGAAATGATTTAATTTTAACTGTTAAATCCTTTTTGCTTTGTAGCAAGTATGTGGGAAAAAATATTTCCTATCTAGAATCAACTCCACAAAAACAAATTTCCTCTTTTGAAATGTTTCTCAGTTAAAAACACATTCGAAATCTTCTTAAAATTTTCCTTTTATGTTTATCTTTACTCTGTGTATTTATCATGTCCACACACGTTTTGTTTTTCCTCCATTTTTTGTATCTGCAACAAGTACTTTTGTGTCCTACTCTCCCACATTCGTAGCATTTTTTGTTGTTAAAAAAAAACAATTACTTTTGAAATGCTTACCTTCAAAACTGTGGCAAGTATTTGGTATTGAGGGCGGTTTATCATCTTTTTTTACTTTTCTGTTAGGAGTTGAAAAACGTCTAGTCTTTTTCTCTTAGATGGTCAGATGCTATGAACTTGTGAAATGTGTTTTCCTCAATCCTTGCAGCGTTGAGTTTTAGATTTACAATATGTTGACACTCTTCCGCTATTTTCTGGCGTGTTAATTTGGAATCCATTTCTAATTTAGCAATTATCCTGAATCTTATTTCCGCGTCCTTATTAGAAGTTAAACCCTGGATGAAGATTGGGAATTTAATTAAATCCAGAAATTTAACATGAACTTCTTACGTTCTTGCTTCATGACTCCTGCATAAGTGACAAAATCTTCATTGTCGCACTTTACTAAGTAAGACATTGTTATTATGCATTAAATAATGAACTCCTATCACCAAAAGTTTTGATAGTATTACAAGTTTCATCTAAATTTATCTCACCTTTTTTTTTTGGCAAAATATAATTCGCATATTTTTTATGTTCCCTAATAATAAATGAACTTTTCATCATTCCAATGCAAACAATCCCTTTTGAAGATCCCTTCATGTCTTCTATAATAAGCTGGAAAAGTTATCCCTTCATCTGGAGTGTATACAAATTCACTGATTGAATTAGCAACATCTGGAGTAAATGAATCTGAAGTCTTTTCTCCCGTAGTTTTAGTAAATAATTCAAAAAACTTCTGTTGTTGTAATTGCTGTTCATGTTGTTTTTGTTGCTGCAATTGTTGTTCTTGTTGCTGCTTTTGTAGCACCAGCATTTGAATCCGGATAGCTTTTAGTTCTGCCATTTTGCTGTACTTTGCTGTATATTTTTAGATTAATTTTTGAATAACTTCGCCTGGTTATTGCTCTGTAGTCCTGCAAATATGACATCTTTTTTGGTGAAATGGAAAATATTACTGAAAATCCTATTATGACATGTAGGATACGTAGATTTTATTTTAAGTTCAACAAATACTGTTCGCCATTTTCGTAATGCCTCTTTGTAGGAGAGACTTTATATATATATATATATATATATATATATATATATATATATATATATATATATATATATATATATATATATATATATATATATATAAAATTTACTTTCCCTGTCATGTGATCTAATTATTTCAAGATGAGGTTAACTGCGCTTGCTCTCTGGTGATTCGTGTTCAAACCCAAATGTCAGCAGTGACACTTTATTCCTCTATGACAGTAATGTAAAAAAACATCATATCCAAGCAATGTAACAAGGATGGATTGACTGATACTCGATATTTCCAAACAATAGTATGGGAAACATCTGATTCTGAGAATTGAATAAAGAGTTTGCTTCTAAATAAATACAGATGACTATGACATGCACTAGCTAGAATGCTCATGACAACTTTTGTGAAAACCATTTCATTATAAAAAAAAAGAAAAAAGAAAATGGGTCAGGGGAATTCTTTCTATTTTTGACAGTTTCTATCCAAATTATAAAAAACACTGCCATTAAACATTGGGGGGAGTGGTGAAGAAACAAAACTCAGTCTTTTCCTAAATTTTTTCCGTACAATTTTTTATTTATTTCTGTGTAATGCGTCGAATGTTGAAATCTTCATTGACACTATTTACATTCAGACTATTTTCCTTATCTTTGTTGTTGTTTACGAATTATAGTCCAAATGTAAATAACGAAAACTCAACGTCCCAGAAATTCAAACAGAGTTTAAATCTTTTTTCTTCATTTTACAAATCTTTCAGTTCACCAAACAATTTCCTTTTGAAGAACTCACCACCAGCTACCATTTCACAATCATTAAGAGATCTGTGGCAGCATGGGATGCTGGTTAATAAAAAAAACAAAAAAAAACAGTTTGGCATTATTGTGTCAAAAGCTGAAAAAGTAAATGCAAGAAATAGATAAACAACATTTGTACGAGAAAACATTTGTACGCTGGACGTTTCCAGATCTCAACTGAAGAAAATAGAATTTTGCCCTGATTGAAAAATAGTAGAACATTGACATCTCTTTTGTTTGTTTCAATTGGCCAGAAAAATCTAATGGTTAATTTAAAAAAAAAATCCAAACTAAATTAAAAACGTTTAAATAAATTGGCCTTTCCTAAGAATTTCTTTCAAGTTAGGTTTCCTAAAGGTAGTTTATGCCTGAAGATGCATGAAACAAATAAACTGAAAAAGAAAAGCTCTTTAAAAATATCCTCAATGGCCAGAGCCTGAGTTTGAAGTCAGAATCAAGAGATCTCTTCTCTGAGTGTGTGTGTGACTTTTTCTTTTTTTTTTTTACTCTTAAACCCACTTTTATTTTATGCCACAATTCTTGGCAAATCCAATAATTGGAATCTGAAGTCTTTGAGGCAGAATGAGACCAGTGAAGTAATCAGCTGTCTTGTTGGATAAATGGATTTGGAATTGCTTCCATCCCTTCAGCAGGACAGACTGACACAACTGATGTTCCTCGACACACAACCAAACCCAATGGGCGGGTGTCTTCTGTTAATTTGTATGGATCATCTGGGTCTGAAAAATAATGAGAGAAAAAAAAATATTATTGAACTTATGTGGTCTCTAAAGGCTGCTTCAAAAAAGTGGGATGGTGTCTTGTAAAGCAGGTTCACAAAAGTTAATCAGTACATTTTGTCATTATTCGCTTGTAAAATGCAAGGTTTATGCAATTTTCAATGAACTTTTCTCAACAGCTCCCAAAATTGAAATGACAACAGGCACATATTGGACTCCTTCAAGTAAGGTAACTGTTAATGAGCTAATCTGGCTTCCCACTACTAATGAGCAGTGAGTTTAATCCTCATAGGGTGCCCCATATCTGTGGTCTTATGCCTAACTAAGATTTGTAAATATTTGGGCATCTTTGGGTTTCAACCAAGCCAACCAACCCCACTCCCAGAAATGCACTGGCCATTAGGAAGACGCTAACAGAGAAGAATTCTTGATCCATCTGCAATCTACTTCATCAGCCATGATTGTGATAAGTTTTATAACAAATCAGAATCAGAACTAATATTTATAAATAATGACCGGATAAGTTATGTAAATAGGGAGTAATTTGTCATTGTGCACTGACTGCTGATCTTTGCTTTAAAAATTCCACTTTTTTTTCTTTTTTTTTTTTTAAAGACCCAACTACAAATTCCTGAGTGGAAAAAAAGCCCTTGGGTTGCTGAATGACAAATGACTACTTTTGATTTAAAAAAACTTTTGAGCATACTGTTCTCTAGAGAGAGAAAAAAAAAGGTATAGTGATTCCAAAGACTTGCTTACTTCTGAGATATTCAATGGTACCATCCAACACAAGATTCAGAAGAGGATCATGACCTTTAAGAATTCCACTAACTGAAAAAAAAAGCAGACAGGTTTTTAACATTCACTGATCAAAATATTTTCTTAATTTCAGATACTGAGTGAATTCAGCCAATATATTCTTTGGCTTTTCTCAGACAGGAGTCATAGGAGAAAGACCAAAAAGTATATTGCCCAAAAACATTAAAAAATCAGAATAAAAGACTGGAATTGAACTTTGGCCACTACAGAATGATACTGGCCAAAATGTGGTTATAAAAATATAAAATATGAAGATAATACAAAAGAGTTACATCCCTTCAGGAAGTAGGTAATCATGGCTCTCCACACATTCCCTTTATCTGATAAATGCCTTGACCTTCAGGGAAAGATAGTAGAGTGCTTCTCCATTGCCTACATCATGGTTTGAAATTTAGTGTTCCATCTCTTAGACAGAAGGCCCAGTCCATCTTGCTATTTAACCAGCAGCAAGGATGGGAAGAAAAAATGGATCAATATTTTTTCCAAGTTCATTACCCACTTGAATTCAGGGTTATCCTTCTTCTGGGGTGGTTGCTACCCAAGGCCAGATGACCCAGACTATCCTATTAGCTGGTGGAAGACGACACAGGTTCATCTGCAATCTACTCCATCAGATGAGAGACTTTGTAAATCACAAATACAATAGTAACTCCTTCCTGCTTATTTCTACTTTCAATGCCAAGAACTTTTACATGATCCATGAAAAAAGAAATGTCAATGAAATAATTAAATTTGATTCAGACAAGCAGCTCCAAAATTCTTCTTGTATTTTGAATCGCCTGATATTACAAAAGTAAAACTTTAATAGATGGAAATACACGTGGATTATGGGAAAACCATTTTTTTGGCTTGGTAAAACCTTTCAAAACAGCCAAGATAGAATGCAAAAATTCTATAGTCTTAACATTATTCACAATTTTGGAAAATAAATTTAACAACAAAAAACCCAAAAAAAACCCATTAAAACTCAAGAAAAAAATAATGAAATTTAACTTTAATCCTAGAGGCTGCAGCCCAACATATACCATTTTTCATTGTTAAAAAAATGGTTTCACCAATGTAAGAATTTTTGTGTGTTCTAATCCATATTATAATGGCAAATTGTTTGATAAATATCGTTCAGTTCACACTCCTCCCAGGTCTTTTAAACAGGAGTAGAGGTTTATTTTTTTGTTTTTACTTCTGTTAAATATCTCACATATCTTACAATATTACATATATTGAAAACATTGGTTCCTGTACTATCATCAGAGTTCTGCAACATTGATCCTGAAGAGTACCAGGATAGGTGACCGCTTGGGAATTCCAGGTGTTGTAAGCATTGATTTGCAGGTGATGCAATGGATAATGGATATTGGCTTGGAATTGAAAATCTGAGTTCTATTTCTTGTTGGAGATATTATATTCACTTATGCGTAAATAACTATGAGTCCAACTCTTCTCCCCACTAGCTATAGGTTAATTAGTAAGACTTGTATCACTAAACCATTATCTCCACCCCCAGCCCAAATATAATTTCTTACAATCTAAAAATATTTTCTGGCTTTAAATAACCTGCAAAGGGTTGATAAGCTGTAGAAAATGAATCAATCAATGAAATACTAATTAGCTACACAGGCATGTCTTTTAGTTTTATTTACATTCTCAATTGGATATGTGTCTCAACAAGCCATTAACAAAATTGCATTTGAGAACAGTGGAATGAGTGGGTGGTTAGCAGGGGAAAGTCATTCAGGCTAAAGTAATAGGCTACTGGAAACACATTCACCTACTCATGGGGTATTGTAGATTGTGATAATTTCCTGGCAATATCTACTCTACCCTCTGATTTTTCATTAGAATTGGAGTTAAAAGAAACTATATGCTTTCTGAATTTAATAAATTTAACACAATACATTTTGAAATACTATTCGTGGGGCATTGTCTTGTATGGTAAATATAGCCCCAAAACTACATTTTAACTTGAATAATTGGGGGCTGTCACATTTTATGCAGGTAATATGTTATGTTCACACTCATGGTGAGTGACGCATTGATTGTATTGTATTATAAGAGATCCGTTTTGTGTTCATATAATATTTTATTCAAATTTCTAGTGGTTACTCCTATATATTCCTTGTGGCAATCATTACCTGCTATAGAGTAAATTCTCCCTTCAGGTTTTACGTTGTGGTATATCTGTGTTTGCTATCAAACGCCCCATTTAAAATATTATAAATATATTTTTTAATTGTTTTCTTGTGTTGATTATTTTCCGGGATTATATCTCGGGAAAATAATAATTAAGAAAGAACGAAAACTTTTATTTTTAAAAATCGAATTAAAAAGCCAATATTAAGGAATTTGTAGGTTTCAAAAATTCAGATAAATTAATTTTATTTTCAGTTTACAAAAATCTCTTTGTAATTCCCAGAAATATTATGACTAAAACCAGAAATAACTTGAAGTTAGTCGTTAGAGATATTCAGGCAGCTATATGACTAATCATGAAAACTTAACTTACTACCTGGTTAAATATTAAACTCAAAGGAAAAAAGATGTCCCTTCAGAATGGAGAAAATCATGGATCTCCATGTTCATTTTTTCTTTGTGTTTGTTTGTTCCAATCCATAAGAATAACTACTAGGAATGCACCATGCCTGAATTTAAAAAAAAAATCAAATCCTACAGATGCATGCTGGGATATCTCATTAGCATCTATCTATCTATCTATCTATCTATCTATCTATCTATCTATCTATCTATCTATACTGGATCTAAGAAGGATGCGTGAATATTTAAAATTGTGCTGCAAATAAAATATGCAATATCCACAAACATAAATTATAAGAAATGGCCAAATAGTAACGATATTTAATCACGACAAAAAATCCATGTTTGAAACAACAGATTAAATTTTATATACACAATTTACAATTTTTTTGTTTGTAATGATCTATGCAAAGGTATAGAGAAAAAGTTCTTTGCTGTTTGAGAAATGTTCAATGTTTAAAAAGTCGTCTGCCTTTGATTGAAAGGTTGAATTTAACTTAGACAAAAGATTTTTCTGTGAAAGATATTAAGTGAAAAAGTTTGTTGTGGAAATTTTTCTAATCTCTCATAAAGAAAGTTTGTTTCTTTGGCGGCAATTTTGACACATAATTCCCGTGTGTATCTTTGCATGTGCGAGTCTCAAAATGTGACGAAAATTTGTTTGCTCTTTCTATTTATCGTTTTTTTTAACAACAAAATCGGCTCCATGCTGGGATATCTCATTAGCAAATATCTATCTATCTATCTATCTATCTATCTATCTATCTATCTATCTATCTATCTACAGGGTGTGATAGGTAAATTACTGAAAAAAATTTAGTTTATAATAGCCAAAAATTCATACTCAGATGTCCTCAAGGACATATGGCACAGTGGATAAAGGCATTGGTTAGATCCAGTGACAGACCCAAAGAGTGTGAGTTCAATAACCGGTTCAGGCAGTGGAGAACTTTCAGAGGGAAAATTAGCAGAAGATAACTGATAACTGACATCCATCAAAAATGGTTCGTGGAACTAGAACAGTCTACCCCAGTGATCGAAATAAAGGGTTTGGTTTGAAATTCCAACCACCTGAAGAAGGCTGGAGCGTACAACGGCCGAAACATTGTGACAAATATGGCGACAAAGGTGAGGACAATAGTCCGACTAATGTAAATACTGTACATAATACCTCATCTCAGAAATATAGACAGACTCTAAAAAATGTATATTAGACAATTAAAAAAAGTAAAATAATGTATATTACACAAATTAAAAAAGTAAAAAATGTATATTTGACAAGTAAAAGATAATTTAAAAAAGTAAAAATATATATTAGACAATTAATAAAGGTAAAAAAAGTATATATTAGACAATTAAAAAAAGTAAAAATGTATATTAGACAAATTAAAAAATAGAAAATGTATATTAGACAATTAAAAAAGTAAAACATGTATATTACGCTATTAATAAAAGTAAAATAATGTATATTAGACAACTAAAAAACGTAAAAAATGTATATTAGACAACTGAAAAAAGTAAACATTTTATATTAGACATTTAAAAAAGTAAAAAATGTAAATTATACAATTAAAAAAATGAAAAAATATGTATTAGAAAATTAAAAAAAGTAAAAAATGTATATTAGACAATTACAAAGTAAAAAATGTGTATTAGACAATTAAAAAATAAAAAATGTATATTAGACAATTAAAAAAGTAAAAAATATATTCGAGAATGGAAAAAGTAAAAAATGTATATTAGACAATTAAAAAAAAGTAAAAAATGTATATTAAACAATTAAAATATACAAATGTATATTGGACAATTAAAAAAGTAAAAATTTATATTGGACAATTAAAAAAAGTAAAAAATGTATATTAGACAATTGAAAAAGTAAAAAATGTATATTAGACAATTGAAAGAGGTAAAACATGTATATTACACAATTACAAAAAGTAAAAATGTATATTAGACAATTAAAATGTAAAAATGTATATGAGGCAATAAAAAAAGTAAAAAATGTATATTAGACGATTAAAAGAAAGTAAAAAATATATTTTAGACAATTAAAAAAGTAAAAAATGTATATTAGACAATTGAAAAAGGCAAAAAATGTATATTACAAAAATTACAAAAAGTAAAAATGTATATTATACAAGTAAAAAAAGTAAAAGATGTATATTAGACAATAAAAAAAATTAAAAAATATTTATTAGACAATTAAAAAAAGTAAAAAAATGTATATTAGGCAATTAAAAAAGTAAAAATACATATTACACAATTACAAAACGTAAAAATATATATTAGACAATTAAAAAAAGTAAAAGAATGCATATTAGACGATTAAAAAAGTAGAAATATATATTAGACAATTAAAAAAGTAAAAGAATATATATTAGCAAATTAAAAAAAGTAAAAATATATATTAGACAATTAAAAAAGTGAAAAATGTTTATTAGACAATTAAAAAAAGTAAAAATGTATATTAGACATTAAAAAAGTAAAAATTGTATATTAGACAATTAAAATACAAAAAAATATATTAGACAATTAAAAAAGGAAAAAATATATAGTAGACAATTAAAAAAAGGAAAAATGTATCTTAGACAATTAAAAAATGTAAAAATTGTATATTAGACAATTAAAAAAGTAAAAAATGTATATTAGACAATTGAAAAAATAAAACCATGTATATTAGACAATTAAAAAAAGTAAAAAATATTTATTAGACAATTAAAAAAGTAAAAAATGTATATTGGGCAATTAAAAAAGTAAAAAATATATATTAGACAATTACAAAATGTGAAAATATATATCAGATAATTAAAAAAAAGTAAAAAATGTATTTTAGACAATTAAAAAAAAGTAAAAAGTATTATATAACAATTAAAAAAGTAAAAATGTATATTGGACAATAAAAAAAGTAAAAAATATACATTAGACAATTAAAAGAAAGTAAAAAATGTATATTGGACAATTAAAAAAGACAAAAAAGTATATTAGATAATTAAAGAAGTTAAAAATGTATAATAGCCAAATAAAAAAGGCAAATATATATTACACAATTAAAAAAAGCCCAAAATATACATTAGACAATTAAAAAAAGCAAAAGATGTATGTTAGAATATTAAAAATGTCAAAAATGTATATTAGACAATTAAAAAAGTAAAAAATGTATATTAGACAATTGAAAAAATAAAACCATGTATATTAGACAATTAAAAAAAGTAAAAATAGATATCAGACAATTAAAAAAAGTAAAAAATATATATTAGATAATTAAAAAAGTAAAAAATATATTAGACAATTAAAAAAAGTAATAAATGTATATTGGACAATTAAAAAAAGTAAAAAATATATATTAGACAATTGAAAAAGTAAAAAATGTATATTAGACAAGTAACTAAAGTAAGAAAACATATATTAAACAATTTCAAAGGTAAAAAATATATATTAGACAATTAAATAAAGTAAAAAATGTATATTAGAAAATTAAAAAAAGAAAGAATGTATAAGAGACAATTAAAAAAAGTAAAAAAAATGTGTATTAGACAAATAAAAGTAAACGTAATGTATATTTAAACAATTAAAATTAAATAATGTATATTAGACAATTAAAAAAAGTAAAAAATATATATTAGTTAAAAAAAAAAGCTAAAAAGTTATATATAAGACAATTAAAAAAGTAAAAATGTATATTAGAAAATTAGCAAATGAAAAAAATTATATCAGACAAAGAAATTAAATAAAATTCAAAAAATGTATATTGGACAATTAAAAAAAGGAAAAAATGTATATTAAACAATGAAAAAAGTTAAAAATGTATATTAGACAAGTAAAAAAGTAAAAAATCTATATTACACAATTAAAAAAATAAAAAAATATATAATAGACAATTAAAAAAGTAAAAATGTATATTAGAAAAATTAAAAAACAAAAAAATGTATATTAGGTAAAAAATTAAAAAATGTATATTAGACAATAAAAAAGGTAAAAATATATATTAGATTATTGAAAAATTTTAAAAATGTATATTAGACAATTAAAAAAGTAAAAACATTGTTTAGACAATTAATAATAGTAAAACATGTATATTAGGCAATGATAAAAGGAAAAATGTATATTAGACAATTAAAATGAAAAAATTTATCAGACAATGACAAAAAGTAAAAAATATATATTAGACAATGAAAAAATTAAAAAATGTATATTAGACAATTAAAAAAAGTAAAAAATATATATTAGACAAATTAAAAACGTAAAATAAGTATATACGACAATTAAAAAAAGTAAAAAATATATATTACACAAAGAAAAAAGGTAAAAATGTATATTAGACAATGAAAAATGTAAAAAATGTATATTAGACAATTAAAAAAAGTAAAAAAATATATATTAGGCAATTAATAAAAGTAAAAATGTATATCAGACAATTAAAAAAATAAAAAATATATATTAGAAAATTAAAAAAAGTAAAAAAATGTAAAATGGACAATTAAAATGAAAATGTATTATGAAAAACTAAAAATGTATAATTGAAAAAATGTATAACTGAAAAAGAATGAATGTATAATTGACAATGAAAATTAGACAATTAAAAAAAGTAAAAATATTCAGTAGACAATTAAAAAAAGTAAAAAAATGTATAGTAGACAATTAAAATAGTAATAAATATATATTAGACAATTAAAAATGTTAAAAATGTATATTAGTCAATTAAAAAATAAAAAATGTATATTAGACAATGAAATATGTAAAAAATGTTTATTAGTCAATAAAAAAGTTAAAAATGGATAATAAACAATTAAAAGGTAACAAATGTATATTAGACAATTTTTATCGAATCCACAAAATATTGGTGTCCAATTGTCGGTAATTTCTTGCCTAATCCATAATTAACTAAGATTATTCTACACCTTGATTAAAGTCGACTAGTGTTAGCTCATTTGCGGAATATTTTCAAGCGGCCCTAAACTGGGAAATCAGTCATATTTCACTTGTTTATAACTTTTTTCCAGTGAAAGAAATGTTTTCAAAATGGGTATCAAATTGTGTGCAATTATTTGATTTGTCTATGTTTACAGGGATTTTTCATTTCGTCAGATAGTAAAAAGTACAGCTTTCACCATGTTCGCGGCATGACGTCTGACAATTTACAGCGTCCGAATTCCAGTGTGCACAATAAGACTGCATTTCTACTTTTTCCTTTTTATAGAATCCACAAAATATTGGTGTCAAATTGTCGCAAATTTCTTGCCTTATCCATAATTACAAAATTTTTTTCGACACGTTGAATAGAGTCGAGGCGAAATTTAACGGTATGGGGACTTGTGTTAGCTCATTTGCGGAAATTGTCATGCGGCCCTAAACTGCGAAATCAGTGATATTTCACTTGTTTATAACTTTTTTCCAGTAAAAGAAATATTTTCAAAATGGGTATCAAATTGTGTGAAATTATTTGATTTATCTATGTTTCCAGGGATGTTTCATTTGGTCAGATAGTAAAAAGTACAGCTTTCACTATGTGCGCGGTATGTTGTCTGACAATTTACAGCGTCCGAATTCCAGTGTGCACAATAAGACTGCATTTGTAATTTTTCCTTTTTATAGAATCCACAAAATATTGGTGTCAAATTGTCGGGAATTTCTTGCCTTATCAATAATTACAAAAGTTTGTTCGACACCAAGAATAAAGTCGAGGCAAAATTCAACGGTATGGGGACATTTGTTAGCTCATTTGCGGAAATTTTCATGCCGACCTAAACTGGGTAATCAGTCATAATTCACGTTTTTATAACTTTTTTCCAGTAAAAGAAATATTTTCAAAATGGGTATCAAATTGTGTGCAATTATTTGATTTGTCTATGTATACAGGGATTTTTCATTTGCTCAGATAGTAAAAAGTACAGCTTTCACGATATGCGCGGTATGTTTGTCTGACAATATACAGCGTCCGAATTCCAGTGTGCACAATCAGACTGCATTTGTAATTTTTCCTTTTTATAGAATCCACAAAATATTGCGGTCCCATTGTCGGGAATTTCTTGCCTTATACATAATTACAAAAGTTTTTTCGACACATTGATTAGAGTCGAGTCGAAATTCAACGATATGGGGACTTGTGTCAGCTCATTTGCGGAAATTGTCATGCGGCCCTAAACTGGGTAATCAGTCATAATTCACATGTTTATAACTTTTTTCCAGTAAAAGAAATATTTTCAAAATGGGTATCAAATTGTGTGCAATTATTTGATTTGTATATGTTTACAGGGATTTTTCATTTGCTCAGATAGTAAAAAGTACAGCTTTCACCATGTGCGCGGTATGTCGTTTGACAATTTACAGCGTCCGAATTCCAGTGTGCACAATAAGAATGCATTTCTACTTTTTCCTTTTTAGAGAATCCACAAAATATTGGTGTCAAATTGTCGCGAATTTCTAGCCTTATCCATAATTACAAAAGTTTGTTCAACACCTTGAATAGAGTCGAGGCAAAATTCAACGGTATGGGGACTAGTGTTAGCTCATTTGCGGAAATTTTCATGCGGACCTAAACTGGGTAATCAGTCATAATCCACTTTTTTATAACTTTTTTCCAGTAAAAGAAATATTTTCAAAATGGGTATCAAATTGTGTGCAATTATTTGATTTGTCTATGTATACAGGGATTTGTCTTTTGCTCAGATAGTAAAAAGTACAGCTTTCACCATGTGCGCGGTATGTCGTCTGACAATCAAAAGCGTCCGAATTCCAGTGTGCACAATAAGACTGCAATTGTAATTTTTTCCTTTTTATCGAATCCACAATATATTGGTGTCCAATTGTCGGAAATTCCTTACCATATCCATAATTACGAAAGTTTTTTCGACACCTTGAATAGAGTCGTTTCGAAATACAACGGTATGGGGACTTGTGTTAGCTCATTTGTGGAAATTGTCATGCGGCACTAAACTGGGAAATGAGTCATATTCACTTGTTTATAACTTTTTTCCAGTAAAAGAAATATTTTCAAAATGGGTATCAAATTGTGTGCAATTATTTGATTTTTATATGTTTACAGGGATTTTTCATTTGCTCAGATAGTAAAAAGTAGAGCTTTCACCATGTGCGCGGTATGTCGTTTGAAAATTTACATCGTCCGAATTCCAGTGTGCACAATAAGAATGCATTTCTACTTTTTCCTTTTTAGAGAATCCACAAAATATTGGTGTCCAATTGTCGGGAATTTCTTGCCTGATCCATAATTACAAAAGTTTTTTCGACACGTTGAATAGAGTCGAGGCGAAATTTAACGGTATGGGGACTTGTGTTAGCTCATTTGCGGAAATTGTCATGCGGCCCTAAACTGGGAAATCAGTGATATTTCACTTGTTTATAACTTTTTTCCAGTAAAAGAAATATTTTCAAAATGGGTATCAAATTGTGTGCAATTATTTGATATGTCTATGTTTACAGGGATTTTTCATTTGCTCAGATAGTAAAAAGTACAGCTTTCACCATGTTCGCGGCATGACGTCTGACAATTTACAGCGTCCGAATTCCAGTGTGCACAATAAGACTGCATTTCTACTTTTTCCTTTTTATAGAATCCACAAAATATTGGTGTCAAATTGTCGCAAATTTCTTGCCTTATCCATAATTACAAAATTTTTTTCGACACGTTGAATAGAGTCGAGGCGAAATTTAACGGTATGGGGACTTGTGTTAGCTCATTTGCGGAAATTGTCATGCGGCCCTAAACTGCGAAATCAGTGATATTTCACTTGTTTATAACTTTTTTCCAGTAAAAGAAATATTTTCAAAATGGGTATCAAATTGTGTGAAATTATTTGATTTATCTATGTTTCCAGGGATGTTTCATTTGGTCAGATAGTAAAAAGTACAGCTTTCACTATGTGCGCGGTATGTTGTCTGACAATTTACAGCGTCCGAATTCCAGTGTGCACAATAAGACTGCATTTGTAATTTTTCCTTTTTATAGAATCCACAAAATATTGGTGTCAAATTGTCGGGAATTTCTTGCCTTATCAATAATTACAAAAGTTTGTTCGACACCAAGAATAAAGTCGAGGCAAAATTCAACGGTATGGGGACATTTGTTAGCTCATTTGCGGAAATTTTCATGCCGACCTAAACTGGGTAATCAGTCATAATTCACGTTTTTATAACTTTTTTCCAGTAAAAGAAATATTTTCAAAATGGGTATCAAATTGTGTGCAATTATTTGATTTGTCTATGTATACAGGGATTTTTCTTTTGCTCAGATAGTAAAAAGTACAGCTTTCACGATATGCGCGGTATGTTTGTCTGACAATATACAGCGTCCGAATTCCAGTGTGCACAATCAGACTGCATTTGTAATTTTTCCTTTTTATAGAATCCACAAAATATTGCGGTCCCATTGTCGGGAATTTCTTGCCTTATACATAATTACAAAAGTTTTTTCGACACATTGATTAGAGTCGAGTCGAAATTCAACGATATGGGGACTTGTGTCAGCTCATTTGCGGAAATTGTCATGCGGCCCTAAACTGGGTAATCAGTCATAATTCACATGTTTATAACTTTTTTCCAGTAAAAGAAATATTTTCAAAATGGGTATCAAATTGTGTGCAATTATTTGATTTGTATATGTTTACAGGGATTTTTCATTTGCTCAGATAGTAAAAAGTACAGCTTTCACCATGTGCGCGGTATGTCGTTTGACAATTTACAGCGTCCGAATTCCAGTGTGCACAATAAGAATGCATTTCTACTTTTTCCTTTTTAGAGAATCCACAAAATATTGGTGTCAAATTGTCGCGAATTTCTAGCCTTATCCATAATTACAAAAGTTTGTTCAACACCTTGAATAGAGTCGAGGCAAAATTCAACGGTATGGGGACTAGTGTTAGCTCATTTGCGGAAATTTTCATGCGGACCTAAACTGGGTAATCAGTCATAATCCACTTTTTTATAACTTTTTTCCAGTAAAAGAAATATTTTCAAAATGGGTATCAAATTGTGTGCAATTATTTGATTTGTCTATGTATACAGGGATTTGTCTTTTGCTCAGATAGTAAAAAGTACAGCTTTCACCATGTGCGCGGTATGTCGTCTGACAATCAAAAGCGTCCGAATTCCAGTGTGCACAATAAGACTGCAATTGTAATTTTTTCCTTTTTATCGAATCCACAATATATTGGTGTCCAATTGTCGGAAATTCCTTACCATATCCATAATTACGAAAGTTTTTTCGACACCTTGAATAGAGTCGTTTCGAAATACAACGGTATGGGGACTTGTGTTAGCTCATTTGTGGAAATTGTCATGCGGCACTAAACTGGGAAATGAGTCATATTCACTTGTTTATAACTTTTTTCCAGTAAAAGAAATATTTTCAAAATGGGTATCAAATTGTGTGCAATTATTTGATTTTTATATGTTTACAGGGATTTTTCATTTGCTCAGATAGTAAAAAGTAGAGCTTTCACCATGTGCGCGGTATGTCGTTTGAAAATTTACATCGTCCGAATTCCAGTGTGCACAATAAGAATGCATTTCTACTTTTTCCTTTTTAGAGAATCCACAAAATATTGGTGTCCAATTGTCGGGAATTTCTTGCCTGATCCATAATTACAAAAGTTTTTTCGACACGTTGAATAGAGTCGAGGCGAAATTTAACGGTATGGGGACTTGTGTTAGCACATTTGCGGAAATTGTCATGCGGCCCTAAACTGGGAAATCAGTGATATTTCACTTGTTTATAACTTTTTTCCAGTAAAAGAAATATTTTCAAAATGGGTATCAAATTGTGTGCAATTATTTGATATGTCTATCTTTACAGGGATTTTTCATTTGCTCAGATAGTAAAAAGTACAGCTTTCAGCATGTGCGCGGCATGACGTCTGACAATTTACAGCGTCCGAATTCCAGTGTGCACAATAAGACTGCATTTGTATTTTTTCCTTTTTATAGAATCCACAAAATATTGGTGTCAAATTGTTGAGAATTTCTTGCCTTATCCATAATTACAAATGTTTGTTGGACACCTTGAATAGAGTCGAGGCAAAATTCAACGGTATTGGGACTAGTGTTAGCTTATTTGCTGAAATTTTCATGCGGAACTAAACTGGGTAATCAGTCATAATTCACTTTTTTATAACTTTTTTCCAGTAAAAGAAATATTTTCAAAATGGGGATCAAATTGTGTGCAATTATTTGATTTGTCTATGTATACAGGGATTTTTCTTTTGCTCAGATAGTAAAAAGTACAGCTTTCACCATGTGCGCGGTATGTCGTCTGGCAATTTACAGCGTCCGAATTCCAGTGTACACAATAAGACTGCATTTGTAATTTTTCCTTTTTATCGAATCCACAATATATTGGTGTCCAATTGTCGGGAATTCCTTACCTTATCCATAATTACGAAAGTTTTTTCGACACCTTGAATAGAGTCGATTCGAAATTCAACGGTATTGGGACTTGTGTTAGCTCATTTGTGGAAATTGTCATGCGGCCCTAAATTGGGAAATCAGTCATATTTCACTTGTTTATAACTTTTTTCCAGTAAAAGAAATATTTTCAAAATGGGTATCAAATTGTGTGAAATTATTTGATTTGTCTATGTTTACAGGGATTTTTCATTTGCTCAGATAGTAAAAAGTACAGCTTTCACCATGTGCGCGGTATGTCGTCTGACAATATACAGCGTCCGAATTCCAGTGTGAACAATAAGAATGCATTTGTAATTTTTCCTTTTTATAGAATCCACAAAATATTGCGGTCCAATTGTCGGGAATTTCTTGCCTTATCCATAATTACAAAAGTTTGTTCGACACCTTGAATAGAGTCGAGGCAAAATTCAACGGTATGGGGACTAGTGTTAGCTCATTTGCGGAAATTTTCATGCGGACCTAAACTGGGTATTCAGTCATAATTCACTTTTTTATAACTTTTTTCCAGTAAAACAAATATTTTTAAAATGGGTATCAAATTGTGTGCAATTATTTGATTTGTCTATGTATACAGGGATTTTTCTTTTGCTCAGATAGTAAAAAGTACAGCTTTCACCATGTGCGCGGTATGTCGTCTGACAATTTACAGCGTCCGAATTCCAGGGTGCACAATAAGAATGCATTTGTAATTTTTCCTTTTTATCGAATCCACAATATATTGGTGTCCCATTGTCGGGAATTCCTTACCTTATCCATAATTACGAAAGTTTTTTCGACACCTTGAATAGAGTCGATTCGAAATTCAACGGTATGGGGACTTGTGTTAGCTCAGTTGTGGAAATTGTCATGCGGCCCTAAACTGGGAAATCAGTCATATTCATTTGTTTATAACTTTTTTACAGTAAAAGAAATATTTTCAAAATGGGTATCAAATTGTGTGCAATTATTTGATTTGTATATGTTTACAGGGATTTTTCATTTGCTCAGATAGTAAAAAGTACAGCTTTCACCATGTGCGCGGTATGTCGTTTGACAATTTACAGCGTCCGAATTCCAGTGTGCACAATAAAAATGCATTTCTACTTTTTCCTTTTTAGAGAATCCACAAAATATTGGTGTCAAATTGTCGCGAATTTCTTGCCTGATCCATAATTACAAAAGTTTTTTCGACACGTTGAATGGAGTCGAGGCGAAATTTAACGGTATGGGGACTTGTGTTAGCTCATTTGCGGAAATTGTCATGCGGCCCTAAACTGGGAAATCAGTGATATTTCACTTGTTTATAAATTTTTTCCAGTAAAAGAACTATTTTCAAAATGGGTATCAAATTGTGTGAAATTATTTGATTTGTCTATGTTTACAGGGATTTTTCATTTGCTCAGATAGTAAAAAGTACAGCTTTTACCATGTGCGCGGTATGTCGTCTGACAATTTACAGCGTCCGAATTCCAGTGTGCACAATGAGACTGCATTTGTAATTTTTCCTTTTTATCGAATCCACAATATATTGGTGTCCAATTGTCGGGAATTCTGTACCTTATCCATAATTACGAAAGTTATTTCGACACATTGAATAGAGTCGATTCGAAATTCAACGGTATGGGGACTTGTGTTAGCTCATTTGTGGAAATTGTCATGCGGCCCTAAACTGGGAAATCAGTCATATTCACTTGTTTATAACTTTTTTCCAGTAAAAGAAATATTTTCAAAATGGGTATCAAATTGTGTGCAATTATTTGATATATCTATGTTTACAGGGATTTTTCATTTGCTCAGATAGTAAAAAGTACAGCTTTCACCACGTACGCGGCATGACGTCTGACAATTTACAGCGACCGAATTCCAGTGTGCACAATAAGACTGCATTTCTACTTTTTCCTTTTTATAGAATCCACAAAATATTGGTGTCAAATTGTCGGGAATTTCTTGCCTTATCCATAATTACAAAAGTTTGTTCGACACCTTGAATAGAGTCGAGGAACAATTCAACGGTATGGGGACTAGTGCTAGCTCATTTGCGGAAATTTTCATGCGGACCTAAACTGGGTAATCAGGCATAATTCACTTTTTTATAACTTTTTTCCAGTAAAAGAAATATTTTCAAAATGGGTATCAAATTGTGTGCAATTATTTGATTTGTCTATGTATACAGGGATTTTTCTTTTGCTCAGATAGTAAAAATACAGATTTCACCATGTGCGCGGCATGACGTCTGACAATTTACAGCGTCCGAATTCCAGTGTGCACAATAAGACCGCATTTGTAATTTTTCCTTTTTATCGAATCCACAATATATTGCTGTCCAATTGTCGGGAATTCCTTACCTTTTCCATAATTACAAAAGTTTTTTCGACACCTTGAATAGAGTCGATTCGAAATTCAACGGTATTGGGACTTGTGTTAGCTCATTTGTGGAAATTGTCATGCGGCCCTAAACTGGGAAATCAGTCATATTTCACTTGTTTATAACTTTTTTCCAGTAAAAGTAATATTTTCAAAATGGGTACCAAATTGTGTGCAATTATTTGATTTATCTATGTTTACAGGGATGTTTAATTTGGTCAGTTAGTAAAAAGTACAGCTTTCACTATTTGCGCGGTATGTCATCTTACAATTTACAGCGTCCGAATTCCAGTGTGCACAATAAGACTAAATTTGTAATTTTTCCTTTTTATAGAATCCACAAAATATTGGTGTCAAATTGTCGTGAATTTCTTGCCTCATCCATAATTACAAAAGTTTGTTCGACACCTTGAATAGAGTTGAGGCAAAATTCAACGGTATGGGGAATAGTGTTAGCTCATTTGCGGAAATTTTCATGCGGACCTAAACTGGGTAATCAGTCATAATTCACATGTTAATAACTTTTTTCCAGTAAAAGAAATATATCTTCAAAATGGGTATCAAACTGTGTGCAATTATTTGATTTATCTATGTTTACAGGGATGTTTCATTTGGTCAGATAGTAAAAAGTACAGCTTTCACTATGTGCGCGGTATGTCGTCTGACAATTTACAGCGTCCGAATTCCAGTGTGCACAATAAGACAGCATTTGTAATTTTTCCTTTTTATAGAATCCACAAAATATTGGTGTCAAATTGTCGCGAATTTCTTGCCTTATCCATAATTACAAAAGTTTTTTCGACACATTGATTAG
Organism: Acanthosepion esculentum; assembly: GCA_964036315.1. NCBI lineage: Eukaryota > Metazoa > Mollusca > Cephalopoda > Sepiida > Sepiidae > Acanthosepion > Acanthosepion esculentum. The sequence continues at coordinate 102,436 of CAXIWW010000036.1, read as the reverse complement.
AGTCGGGTCGAAATTCAACGGTATGGGGACTTGTGTTAGCTCATTTGCGGAAATTGTCATGCGGCCCTAAACTGGGAAATCAGTGATAATTCACTTGTTTATAACTTTTTTCCAGTAAAAGAAATATTTTCAAAATGGGTATCAAATTGTGTGCAATTATTTGATATGTCTATGTTTACAGGGATTTTTCATTTGCTCAGATAGTAAAATGTACAGCTTTCACCATGTGCGCCGTGTGTCGTCTTACAATTAACAGCGTCCGAATTCCAGTGTGCACAATAAAACTGCATTTGTAATTTTTCCTTTTTATCGAATCCACAATATATTGGTGTCCAATTGTCGGGAATTCCTTACCTTATACATAATTACAAAAGTTTTTTCGACACCTTGAATAGAGTCGATTCGAAATTCAACGGTATGGGTACTTGTGTTAGCTCATTTGTGGAAATTGTCATGCGGCCCTAAACTAGGAAATCAGTCATATTTCACTTGTTTATAACTTTTTTCCAGTAAAAGAAATATTTTCAAAATGGGTATCAAATTGTGTGCAATTATTTGATATGTCTATGTTTTCAGGGATTTTTCATTTGCTCCGATAGTAAAAAGTACAGCTTTCACCATGTGCGCGGAATGACGTCTCACAATTTACAGCGTCCGAATACCAGTGTGCACAATAAGACTGCATTTCTACTCTTTCCTTTTTATAGAATCCACAAAATATTGCTGTCCAATTGTCGGGAATTTCTTGCCTTATCCATAATTACAAAAGTTTTTTCGACTCATTGAATAGAGTCGAGGCGAAATTGAACGGTATTGGGACTTGTGTTAGCTCATTTGCGGAAATTGTCATGCGGCCCTAAACTGGGAAGTCAGTGATATTTCACTTGTTTATAACTTTTTTCCAGTAAAAGAAATGTTTTCAAAATGGGTATCAAATTGTGTGCAATTATTTGATATGTCTATGTTTACAGGGATTTTTCTTTTGCTCAGATAGTAAAAAGTACAGCTTTCACCATGTGTGCGGTATGTCCTCGGACAATTTACAGCGTCCGAATTCCAGTGTGAACAATAAGAATGCATTTGTAATTTTTCATTTTTATAGAATCCACAAAATATTGCTGTCCAATTGTCGGAATTTCTTGCCTTATCCATAATTACAAACGTTTTTTCGACACCTTGAATAGAGTCGAGGCAAAATTCAACGGTATGGGACTAGTGTTAGCTCATTTGCGTAAATTTTCATCCGGACCTAAACTGGGTAATCAGTCATAATTCACTTTTTTATAACTTTTTTCCAGTAAAAGAAATATTTTCAAAATGGGTATCACATTGTGTGCAATTATTTGATTTGTCTATATTTACAGGGATTTTTCATTTGCTCAGATAGTAAAAAGTACAGCTTTCACCATGGGCGCGGTATGTCGTCTGACAATTTACAGCGACCGAATTCCAGTGTGCACAATAAGACTGCAATTCTACTTTTTCCTTTTTATAGAATCCACAAAATATTGGTGTCAAATTGTCGAGAATTTCTTGCCTTATCCATAATTACAAAAGTTTGTTCGACACCTTGAATAGAGTCGAGGCAAAATTCAACGGTATGGGGACTAGTGTTACCTCATTTGCGGAAATTTTCATACGCACCTAAACTGGGCAATCAGTCATAATTCACGTTTTTATAACTTTTTTCCAGTAAAAGAAATATTTTCAAAATGGGTATCATATTGTTTGCAATTATTTGATTTGTCTATGTATACAGGGATTTTTCTTTTGCTCAGATAGTAAAAAGTACAGCTTTCACGACGTGCGCGGTATGTCGTCTGACAATATACAGCGTCCGAATTCCAGTGTGCACAATAAGACTGCATTTGTAATTTTTCCTTTTTATCGAATCCACAAAATATTGCTGTCCAATTGTCAGGAATTTCTTGCCTTATCCATAATTACAAAAGTTTTTTCGACACCTTGATTAGAGTCGGGTCGAAATTCAACGGTATGGGGACTTGTGTTAGCTCATTTGCGGAAATTTTCATGCGGCCCTAAACTGGGAAATCAGTGATATTTCACTTGTCTATAACTTTTTTCCAGTAAAAGAAATATTTTCAAAATGGATATCAAATTGTGTGAAATTATTTGATTTGTCTATGTTTACAGGGATTTTTCATTTGCTCAGATAGTAAAAAGTACAGCTTTCACCATGTGCGCGGTATGTCGTCTGACAATTTACAGCGTCCGAATTCCAGAGTGCACAATAAGACTGCATTTGTAATTTTTCCTTTTTATCGAATCCACAATATATTGGTGTCCAATTGTCGGGAATTCCTTACCTTATCCATAATTACAAAAGTTTTTTCGACACCTTGAATAGAGTCGATTCGAAATTCAACGGTATGGGGACTTGTGTTAGCTCATTTGTGGAAATTGTCATGCGGCCCTAAACTGGGAAATCTGTGATATTTCACATGTTTATAACTTTTTTCCAGTAAAAGAAATATTTTCAAAATGGTTATCAAATTGTGTGCAATTATTTGATTTGTATATGTTTACAGGGATTTTTCATTTGCTCAGGTAGTAAAAAGTACAGCTTTCACCATGTGCGCGGTATCTCGTTTGACAATTTACAGCGTCCGAATTGCAGTGTGCACAATAAGAATGCATTTCTACTTTTTTCTTTTTAGAGAATCCACAAAATATTGGTGTCAAATTGTCGTGAATTTTTTGCCTTATCCATAAATACAAAAGTTTTTTCGACACGTTGAATAGAGTCGAGACGAAATTTAACGGTATGGGGACTTGTGTTAGCTCATTTGCGGAAATTGTCATGCGGCCCTAAACTGGGAAATCAGTGATATTTCACTTGTTTATAACTTTTTCCAGTAAAAGAAATATTTTCAAAATGGGTATCAAATTGTGTGCAATTATTTGATTTTTCTATGTTTACAGGGATGTTTCATTTGCTCAGATAGTAAAAAGTACAGCTTTCACAATGTGCGCGTTATGTCGTCTGACAATTTAGAGCGTTCGAATTCCAATGTGCACAATAAGACTGCATTTGTAATTTTCCCTTTTTATCGAATCCACAATATATTGGTGTCCAATTGTCGGGAATTCCTTACCTTATCCATAATTACAAAAGTTTTTTCGACACCTTGAATAGAGTCGAGGCAAAATTCAACGGTATGGGGACTAGTGTTAGCTCATTTGCGGAAATTTTCATGCGGACCTAAACTGGGTAATCAGTCATAATTCACTTTTTTATAACTTTTTTCCAGTAAAAGAAATATTTTCAAAATGGGTATCAAATTGTGTGCAATTATTTGATTTGTCTATGTATACAGGGATTTTACATTTGCTCCGATAGTAAAAAGTACAGCTTTCACCATTTGCGCGGCATGACGTCTGACAATTTACAGCTTCCGAATTCCAGTGTGCACAATAAGACTGCATTTCTACTTTTTTCTTTTTATAGAATCCACAAAATATTGGTGTCCAATTGTCGGGAATTCCTTACCTTATCCAATATTACAAAAGTTTTTTCGACACCTTGATTAGAGTCGAGTCGAAATTCAACGGTATGGGGACTTGTGTTAGCTCATTTGCGGAAATTGTCATGCGGCCCTAAACTGGAAAATCAGTGATATTTCACATGTTTATAACTTTTTTCCAGTAAAAGAAATATTTTCAAAATGGGTATCAAATTGTGTGCAATTATTTGATTTGTCTATGTTTACGTGGATTTTTCATTTGCTCAGATAGTAAAAAGTACAGCTTTCACCATGTGCACGGTATGTCGTTTGACAATTTACAGCGTCCGAATTCCAGTGTGCACAATAAGAATGCTTTTCTACTTTTTCCTTTTTAGAGAATCCACAAAATATTGGTGTCAAATTGTCGGGAATTTCTTGATTTATCCATAATTACAAAATTTTTTCGACACGTTGAATAGAGTCGAGGCGAAATTTAACGGTATGGGGACTAGTGTTAGCTGATTTGCGGAAATTGTCATGCGGCCCTAAACTAGGAAATCAGTGATATTTCACTTGTTTATAAGTTTTTTCCAGTAAAAGAAATATTTTCAAAATGGGTATCAAATTGTGTGCAATTATTTGATTTATCTATGTTTGCAGGGATGTTTCATTTGGTCAGATAGTAAAAAGTACAGCTTGCACCATTTGCGCGGCATGACGTCTGACAAGTTACAGCTTCCGAATTCCAGTGTGCACAATAAGACTGCATTTCTAATTTTTCCATTTTATAGAATCCACAAAATATTGCGGTCCAATTGTCGGGAATTTCTTGCCTTATACATAATTACAAAAGTTTTTTCGACACCTTGATTAGAGTCGAGTCGAAATTCAACGGTATGGGGACTTGTGTTAGCTGATTTGCGGAAATTGTCATGCGGCCCTAAACTGGGAAATCAGTGATATTTCACTTGTTTATAACTTTTTTCCAGTAAAAGAAATATTTTCAAAATGGGTATCAAATTGTGTGCAATTATTTGATTTATCTATGTTTGCAGGGATGTTTCATTTGGTCAGATAGTAAAAAGTACAGCTTTCACGATGTGCGCGGTATGTCGCCTGACAATATACAGCGTCCGAATTCCAGTGTGCACAATAAGAATGCATTTGTAATTTTTCCTTTTTATAGAATCCACAAAATATTGCTGTCCAATTGTCGGGAATTTCTTGCCTTATCCATAATTACAAAAGTTTGTTCGACACCTTGAATAGAGTCGAGGCAAAATTCAACGGTATGGGGACTAGTGTTAGCTCATTTGCGGAAATTTTCCTGCGGACCTAAACTGGGTAATCAGTCATAATTCACTTTTTTATAACTTTTTTCCAGTAAAAGAAATATTTTCAAAATGGGTATCAAATTGTGTGCTATTATTTGATTTGTCTATGTATACAGGGATTTTTCTTTTGCTCAGATAATAAAAAGTACAGCTTTCACCATGTGCGCGGTATGTCGTCTGACAATTTACAGCGTCCGAATTCCAGTGTGCACAATAAGACTGCATTTGTAATTTTTCCTTTTTATCGAATCCACAATATATTGGTGTCCAATTGTCGGGAATTCCTTACCATATCCATAATTACGAAAGTTTTTTCGACACCTTGAATAGAGTTGATTCGAAATTCAACGGTATGGGGACTTGTGTTAGCTCATTTGTGGAACTTGTCATGCGCCCCTAAACTGGGAAATCAGTGATATTTCACTTGTTTATAACTTTTTTCCAGTAAAAGAAATATTTTCAAAATGGGTATCAAATTTCTGTGAAATTATTTGATTTGTCTATGTTTACAGGGATTTTTCATTTGCTCAGATAGTAAAAAGTACAGCTTTCACCATGTGCGCGGTATGTCGTCTGACAATTTACAGCGTCCGAATTCCAGTGTGCACAATAAGACTGCATTTGTAATTTTTCCTTTTTATCGAATCCACAATATATTGGTGTCCAATTGTCGAGAATTCCTTACCTTATCCATAACTACGAAAGTTTTTTCGACACCTTGAATAGAGTCGGGTCGAAATTCAACGGTATGGGGACTTGTGTTAGCTCATTTGTGGAAATTGTCATGCGGCCCTAAACTGTGAAATCAGTCATAATTCACTTGTTTATAACTTTTTTCCAGTAAAAGAAATATTTTCAAAATGCGTATCAAATTGTGTGCAATTATTTGATTTTCATATGTTTACAGGGATTTTTCTTTTGCTCAGATAGTAAAAAGTACAGCTTTCACCATGTGCGCGGTATGACGTTTGACAATTTACAGCTTCCGAATTGCAGTGTGCACAATAAGAATGCATTTCTACTTTTTTCTTTTTAGAGAATCCACAAAATATTGGTGTCAAATTGTCATGAATTTCTTGCCTTATCCATAATTACAAAAGTTTTTTCGACACGTTGAATAGAGTCGAGGCGAAATTTAACGGTATGGGGACTTGTGTTAGCTCATTTGCGGAAATTGTCATGCGCCCCTAAACTGGGAAATCAGTGATATTTCACTTGTTTATAACTTTTTTCCAGTAAAAGAAATATTTTCAAAATGGGTATCAAATTGTGTGCAATTATTTGATATCTATGTTTACAGGGATGTTTCATTTGCTCAGATAGTAAAAAGTACAGCTTTCACCATGTGCGCGTTATGTCGTCTGACAATTTAGAGCGTTCGAATTCCAGTGTGCACAATAAGACTGCATTTGTAATTTTTCCTTTTTATCGAATCCACAATATATTGGTGTCCAATTGTCGGGAATTCCGTACCTTATCCATAATTACAAAAGTTTTTTCGACACCTTGAATAGAGTCGAGGCAAAATTCAACGGTATGGGGACTAGTGTTAGCTCATTTGCGGAAATTTTCATGCGGACCTAAACTGGGTAATCAGTCCTAATTCACTTTTTTATAACTTTTCTTCAGTAAAAGAAATATTTTCAAAATGGGTATGAAATTGTGTGCAATTATTTGATTTGTCTATGTCTACAGGGATTTTTCTTTTGTTCAGATAGTAAAAAGTACAGCTTTCACCATGTGCGCGGTATGTCGTCTGACAATATACAGCGTCCGAATTCCAGTGTGCACAATAAGACTGCATTTGTAATTTTTCCTTTTTATCGAATCCACAATATATTGGTGTCCAATTGTCGAGAATTCCTTACCTTATCCATAACTACGAAAGTTTTTTCGACACCTTGAATAGAGTCGGGTCGAAATTCAACGGTATGGGGACTTGTGTTAGCTCATTTGTGGAAATTGTCATGCGGCCCTAAACTGTGAAATCAGTCATAATTCACTTGTTTATAACTTTTTTCCAGTAAAAGAAATATTTTCAAAATGCGTATCAAATTGTGTGCAATTATTTGATTTTCATATGTTTACAGGGATTTTTCTTTTGCTCAGATAGTAAAAAGTACAGCTTTCACCATGTACGCGGTATGACGTTTGACAATTTACAGCTTCCGAATTGCAGTGTGCACAATAAGAATGCATTTCTACTTTTTTCTTTTTAGAGAATCCACAAAATATTGGTGTCAAATTGTCATGAATTTCTTGCCTTATCCATAATTACAAAAGTTTTTTCGACACGTTGAATAGAGTCGAGGCGAAATTTAACGGTATGGGGACTTGTGTTAGCTCATTTGCGGATATTGTCATGCGCCCCTAAACTGGGAAATCAGTGATATTTCACTTGTTTATAACTTTTTTCCAGTAAAAGAAATATTTTCAAAATGGGTATCAAATTGTGTGCAATTATTTGATATGTCTATGTTTACAGGGATGTTTCATTTGCTCAGATAGTAAAAAGTACAGCTTTCACCATGTGCGCGTTATGTCGTCTGACAATTTAGAGCGTTCGAATTCCAGTGTGCACAATAAGACTGCATTTGTAATTTTTCCTTTTTATCGAATCCACAATATATTGGTGTCCAATTGTCGGGAATTCCGTACCTTATCCATAATTACAAAAGTTTTTTCGACACCTTGAATAGAGTCGAGGCAAAATTCAACGGTATGGGGACTAGTGTTAGCTCATTTGCGGAAATTTTCATGCGGACCTAAACTGGGTAATCTGTCATAATTCACTTTTTTATAACTTTTTTCCAGTAAAAGAAATATTTTCAAAATGGGTATCAAATTGTGTGCAATTATTTGATTTGTCTATGTATACAAGGATTTTTCATTTGCTCAGATAGTAAAAAGTACAGCTTTCTCCATGTGCGCGGTATGTCGTCTGACAATATACAGCGTCCGAATTCCAGTGTGCACAATAAGACTGCATTTGTAATTTTTCCTTTTTATCGAATCCACAATATATTCGTGTCAAATTGTCTAGAATTTCTTGCCTTATCCATAATTACAAAAGTTTTTTCGACACCTTGATTAGAGTCGAGTCGAAATTCAACGGTATGGGGACTTTTGTTAGCTCATTTGCGGAAATTGTCATGCGGCCCTAAACTGGGAAATCAGTGATATTTCACTTGTTTATAACTTTTTTCCAGTAAAAGAAATATTTTCAAAATGGCTATCAAATTGTGTGAAATTATTTGATTTGTCTATGTTTACAGGGATTTTTCATTTGCTCAGATAGTAAAAAGTACAGCTTTCACCATGTGCGCGGTATGTCGTCTGACAATTTACAGCGTCCGAATTCCAGTGTGCACAATAAGACTGCATTTGTAATTTTTCCTTTTTATCGAATCCACAATATATTGGTGTCCAATTGTCAGGAATTCCTTACCTTATCTATAATTACGAAAGTTTTTTCGACACCTTGAATATAGACGATTCGAAATACAACGGTATGGGGACTACTGTTAGCTCATTTGCGGAAATTTTCATGCGGACCTAAACTGGGTAATCAGTCCTAATTCACTTTTTTATAACTTTTCTTCAGTAAAAGAAATATTTTCAAAATGGGTATGAAATTGTGTGCAATTATTTGATTTGTCTATGTCTACAGGGATTTTTCTTTTGTTCAGATAGTAAAAAGTACAGCTTTCACCATGTGCGCGGTATGTCGTCTGACAATATACAGCGTCCGATTTCCAGTGTCAACAATAAGAATGCATTTGTAATTTTTCCTTTTTATAGAATCCACAAAATATTGCTGCCAATTGTCGGGAATTTCTTGCCTTATCCATAATTACAAAAGTTTATTCGACACCTTGAATAGAGTCGAGGCAAAATTCAACGGTATGGGGACTAGTGTTAGCTCATTTGCGGAAATTTTCATGCGGACCTAAACTGGGTAATCAGTCATAATTCACTTTTTTATAACTTTTTTCCAGTAAAAGAAATATTTTCAAAATGGGTATCAAATTGTGTGAAATTATTTGATTTATCTATGTTTACAGGGATGTTTCATTTGGTCAGATAGTAAAAAGTACAGCTTTCACTATGTGCGCGGTATGTCGTCTGACAATTTACAGCGTCCGAATTCCAGGGTGCGCAATAAGACTGCATTTCTAATTGTTCCTTCTTATCGAATGCAAAAGATATTGGTGTCCAATTGTCGGGAATTTCTCACGTTATCTATAATGAAAAGTTTTTCGACACCTTGAATAGAGTCGATTTGAAATTCAACGGTATGGGGACATATGTTAGCTCATTTGTGGAAATTGTCATGCGGCCCTAAACTGGGAAATCAGTCATATTTCACTTGTTTATAACTTTTTTCCAGTAAAAGAAATAGTTTCAAAATGGGTATCAAATTGTGTGCAATTATTTGATTCGTCGATGTTTACAGGGATTTTTCTTTTGCTCAGATAGTAAAAAGTACAGCTTTCACCATGTGCGCGGTATGTCGTCTGACAATTTACAGCGTCCGAATTCCAGTATGCACAATAAGACTGCATTTGTAATTTTTCATTTTTATCGAATCCACAATATAATGGTGTCCAATTGTCGGGAATTCCTTACCTTATCCATAATTACAAAAGTTTTTTCGACACCTTGAATAGAGTCGATTCGAAATTCAACGGTATGGGGACTTGTGTTAGCTCATTTGTGGAAATTGTCATGCGGCCCTAAACTGGGTAATCAGTCATATTTCACTTGTTTATAACTTTTTTCCAGTAAAAGAAATATTTTCAAAATGGGTATCAAATTGTGTGCAATTATTTGATATGTCTATGTTTACAGGGATTTTTCATTTGCTCAGATAGCAAAAAGTACAGCTTTCACCAGGTGCGCGGCATGACGTCTGACAATTTACAGCGTCCGAATTCCAGTGTGCACCATAAGACTGCATTTGTAATTTTTCCTTTTTATAGAATCCACAAAATATTGGTGTCAAATTGTCGAGAATTTCTTGCCTTATCCATAATTACAAAAGTTTGTTCGACACCTTGAATAGAGTCGATTCGGAATTCAACGGTATGGGGACATGTGTTAGCTCCTTTGTGGAAATTGTCATGCGGCCCTAAACTGGGAAATCAGTCATATTTCACTTGTTTATAACTTTTTTCCAGTAAAACAAATATTTTCAAAATGGGTATCAAATTGTGTGCAATTATTTGATATGTCTATGTTTACAGAGATTTTTCATTTGCTCAGATAGTAAAAAGTACAGCTTTCACCCTGTGCGCGTTTTGTCGTCTGACAATTTACAGCGTCCGAATTCCAGTGTGCACAATAAGACTGCATTTGTAATTTTTCCTTTTTATCGAATCCACAATATATTGGTGTCCAATTGTCGGGAATTCCTTACCTTATCCATAATTACGAAAGTTTGTTCGACACCTTGAATAGAGTCGAGGCAAAATTCAACGGTATGGGGACTAGTGTTAGCTCATTTGCGGAAATTTTCATGCGGACCTAAACTGGGTAATCAGTCATAATTCACTTTTTTATAACTTTTTTCCAGTAAAAGAAATATTTTCAAAATGGGTATCAAATTGTGTGCTATTATTTGATTTGTCTATGTATACAGGGATTTTTCTTTTGCTCAGATAGTAAAAAGTACAGCTTTCACCATGTGCGTGGTATGTCGTCTGACAATCTACAACGTCCAAATTCCAGTGTGCACAATAAGACTGCATTTGTAATTTTTCCTTTTTATCGAATCCACAATATATTGGTGTCCAATTGTCGGGAATTTCTTGCCTTATCCATAATTACAAAAGTTTTTCCGACACCTTGATTAGAGTCGAGTCGAAATTCAACGGTATGGGGACTTGTGTTAGCCCATTTGCGGAAATTTTCATGCGCCCCTAAACTGGGAAATCAGTGATATTTCACTTGTTTTTAACTTTTTTCCAGTAAAAGAAATATTTTCAAAATGGGTATCAAATTGTGTGCAATTATTTGATATGTCTATGTTTACAGGGATTTTTCATTTGCTCAGATAGTAAAAAGTCCTGCTTTCACCATGTACGCGGCATGACGTCTGACAATATACAGCGTCCGAATTCCACTGTGCACAATAAGACTGCATTTGTAATTTTTACATTTTATAGAATCCACAAAATATTGGTGTCAAATTGTCGAGAATTTCTTGCCTTATCCATAATTACAAAAGTTTGTTCGACACCTTGAATAGAGTCGAGGCAAAATTCAACGGTATGGGGACTAGTGTTAGCTCATTTGCGGAAATTTTCATGCGGACCTAAACTGGGTAATCAGTCATAATTCACGTTTTTATAACTTTTTTCCAGTAAAAGAAATATTTTCAAAATGGGTATCAAATTGTGTGCAATTATTTGATTTGTCTATGTTTACAGGGATTTTTCATTTGCTCAAGTAGTAAACAGTACAGCTTTCACCATGTGCGCGGTATGTCGTTTGACAATTTACAGCGTCCGAATTCCAGTGTGCACAATAAGACTGCATTTGTAATTTTTCCTTTTTATAGAATCCACAAAATATTGGTGTCAAATTGTCGTGAATTTCTTGCCTTATCCATAATTACAAAAGTTTGTTCGACACCTTGAATAGAGTCGATTCAAAATTCAACGGTATGGGGACTTGTGTTAGCTCATTTGTGGAAATTGTCATGCGGCCCTAAACTGGGAAATCAGTGATATTTCACTTGTCTATAACTTTTTTCCAGTAAAAGAAATATTTTCAAAATGGGTATCAAATTGTGTGAAATTATTTGGTTTGTCTATGTTTACAGGGATTTTTCATTTGCTCAGATAGTAAAAAGTACAGCTTTCACCATGTGCGCGGTATGTCGTCTGACAATTTACAGCGTCCGAATTCCACTGTGCACAATAAGACTGCATTTGTAATTTTTCCTTTTTATCGAATCCACAATATATTGGTGTCCAATTGTCGGGAATTCCTTACCTTATCCATAATTACGAAAGTTTGTTCGACACCTTGAATAGAGTCGAGGCAAAATTCAACGGTATGGGGACTAGTGTTAGCTCATTTGCGGAAATTTTCATGCGGACCTAAACTGGGTAATCAGTCATAATTCACTTTTTTATAACTTTTTTCCAGTAAAAGAAATATTTTCAAAATGGGTATCAAATTGTGTGCTATTATTTGATTTGTCTATGTATACAGGGATTTTTCTTTTGCTCAGATAGTAAAAAGTACAGCTTTCACCATGTGCGTGGTATGTCGTCTGACAATCTACAACGTCCAAATTCCAGTGTGCACAATAAGACTGCATTTGTAATTTTTCCTTTTTATCGAATCCACAATATATTGGTGTCCAATTGTCGGGAATTTCTTGCCTTATCCATAATTACAAAAGTTTTTCCGACACCTTGATTAGAGTCGAGTCGAAATTCAACGGTATGGGGACTTGTGTTAGCCCATTTGCGGAAATTTTCATGCGCCCCTAAACTGGGAAATCAGTGATATTTCACTTGTTTTTAACTTTTTTCCAGTAAAAGAAATATTTTCAAAATGGGTATCAAATTGTGTGCAATTATTTGATATGTCTATGTTTACAGGGATTTTTCATTTGCTCAGATAGTAAAAAGTCCTGCTTTCACCATGTACGCGGCATGACGTCTGACAATATACAGCGTCCGAATTCCACTGTGCACAATAAGACTGCATTTGTAATTTTTACATTTTATAGAATCCACAAAATATTGGTGTCAAATTGTCGAGAATTTCTTGCCTTATCCATAATTACAAAAGTTTGTTCGACACCTTGAATAGAGTCGAGGCAAAATTCAACGGTATGGGGACTAGTGTTAGCTCATTTGCGGAAATTTTCATGCGGACCTAAACTGGGTAATCAGTCATAATTCACGTTTTTATAACTTTTTTCCAGTAAAAGAAATATTTTCAAAATGGGTATCAAATTGTGTGCAATTATTTGATTTGTCTATGTTTACAGGGATTTTTCATTTGCTCAAGTAGTAAACAGTACAGCTTTCACCATGTGCGCGGTATGTCGTTTGACAATTTACAGCGTCCGAATTCCAGTGTGCACAATAAGACTGCATTTGTAATTTTTCCTTTTTATAGAATCCACAAAATATTGGTGTCAAATTGTCGTGAATTTCTTGCCTTATCCATAATTACAAAAGTTTGTTCGACACCTTGAATAGAGTCGATTCAAAATTCAACGGTATGGGGACTTGTGTTAGCTCATTTGTGGAAATTGTCATGCGGCCCTAAACTGGGAAATCAGTGATATTTCACTTGTCTATAACTTTTTTCCAGTAAAAGAAATATTTTCAAAATGGGTATCAAATTGTGTGAAATTATTTGGTTTGTCTATGTTTACAGGGATTTTTCATTTGCTCAGATAGTAAAAAGTACAGCTTTCACCATGTGCGCGGTATGTCGTCTGACAATTTACAGCGTCCGAATTCCACTGTGCACAATAAGACTGCATTTGTAATTTTTACATTTTATAGAATCCACAAAATATTGGTGTCAAATTGTCGAGAATTTCTTGCCTTATCCATAATTACAAAAGTTTGTTCGACACCTTGAATAGAGTCGAGGCAAAATTCAACGGTATGGGGACTAGTGTTAGCTCATTTGCGGAAATTTTCATGCGGACCTAAACTGGGTAATCAGTCATAATTCACGTTTTTATAACTTTTTTCCAGTAAAAGAAATATTTTCAAAATGGGTATCAAATTGTGTGCTATTATTTGATTTGTCTATGTTTACAGGGATTTTTCATTTGCTCAAGTAGTAAAAAGTACAGCTTTCACCATGTGCGCGGTATGTCGTTTGACAATTTACAGCGTCCGAATTCCAGTGTGCACAATAAGACTGCATTTGTAATTTTTCCTTTTTATAGAATCCACAAAATATTGGTGTCAAATTGTCGTGAATTTCTTGCCTTATCCATAATTACAAAAGTTTGTTCGACACCTTGAATAGAGTCGATTCAAAATTCAACGGTATGGGGACTTGTGTTAGCTCATTTGTGGAAATTGTCATGCGGCCCTAAACTGGGAAATCAGTGATATTTCACTTGTCTATAACTTTTTTCCAGTAAAAGAAATATTTTCAAAATGGGTATCAAATTGTGTGAAATTATTTGGTTTGTCTATGTTTACAGGGATTTTTCATTTGCTCAGATAGTAAAAAGTACAGCTTTCACCATGTGCGCGGTATGTCGTCTGACAATTTACAGCGTCCGAATTCCAGTGTGCACAATAAGACTGCATTTGTAATTTTTCCTTTTTATCGAATCCACAATATATTGGTGTCCAATTGTCGGGAATTCCTTACCTTATCCATAATTACAAAAGTTTGTTCGACACCTTGAATAGAGTCGAGGCAAAATTCAACGGTATGGGGACTAGTGTTAGCTCATTTGCGGAAATTTTCATGCGGACCTAAACTGGGTAATCAGTCATAATTCACTTTTTTATAACTTTTTTCCAGTAAAAGAAATATTTTCAAAATGGGTATCAAATTGTGTGCTATTATTTGATTTGTCTATGTATACAGGGATTTTTCTTTTGCTCAGATAGTAAAAAGTACAGCTTTCACCGTGTGCGCGGTATGTCGTCTGACAATTTACAGCGTCCGAATTCCAGTGTGCACAGTAAGACTGCATTTGTAATTTTTCCTTTTTATCGAATCCACAATATATTGGTGTCCAATTGTCGGGAATTCCTTACCATATCCATAATTACGAAAGTTTTTTCGACACCTGGAATAGAGTCGATTCGAAATTCAACGGTATAGGGGACTTGTGTTAGCTCATTTGTGGAACTTGTCATGCGCCCCTAAACTGGGAAATCAGTGATATTTCACTTGTTTATAACTTTTTTCCAGTAAAACAAATATTTTCAAAATGGGTATCAAATTGTGTGCAATTATTTGATATGTCTATGTTTACAGGGATTTTTCATTTGCTCAGATAGTAAAAAGTCCTGCTTTCACCATGTACGCGGCATGACGTCTGACAATATACAGCGTCCGAATTCCACTGTGCACAATAAGACTGCATTTGTAATTTTTACATTTTATAGAATCCACAAAATATTGGTGTCAAATTGTCGAGAATTTCTTGCCTTATCCATAATTACAAAAGTTTGTTCGACACCTTGAATAGAGTCGAGGCAAAATTCAACGGTATGGGGACTAGTGTTAGCTCATTTGCGGAAATTTTCATGCGGACCTAAACTGGGTAATCAGTCATAATTCACGTTTTTATAACTTTTTTCCAGTAAAAGAAATATTTTCAAAATGGGTATCAAATTGTGTGCAATTATTTGATTTGTCTATGTTTACAGGGATTTTTCATTTGCTCAAGTAGTAAAAAGTACAGCTTTCACCATGTGCGCGTTATGTCGTCTGACAATTTACAGCGTCCGAATTCCAGTGTGCACAATAAGACTGCATTTGTAATTTTTCCTTTTTATAGAATCCACAAAATATTGGTGTCAAATTGTCGTGAATTTCTTGCCTTATCCATAATTACAAAAGTTTGTTCGACACCTTGAATAGAGTCGAGGCAAAATTCAACGGTATGGGGACTTGTGTTAGCTCATTTGTGGAAATTGTCATGCGGCCCTAAACTGGGAAATCAGTGATATTTCACTTGTCTATAACTTTTTTCCAGTAAAAGAAATATTTTCAAAATGGGTATCAAATTGTGTGAAATTATTTGATTTGTCTATGTTTACAGGGATTTTTCATTTGCTCAGATAGTAAAAAGTACAGCTTTCACCATGTGCGCGGTATGTCGTCTGACAATTTACAGCGTCCGAATTCCAGTGTGCACAATAAGACTGCATTTGTAATTTTTCCTTTTTATCGAATCCACAATATATTGGTGTCCAATTGTCGGGAATTCCTTACCTTATCCATAATTACAAAAGTTTGTTCGACACCTTGAATAGAGTCGAGGCAAAATTCAACGGTATGGGGACTAGTGTTAGCTCATTTGCGGAAATTTTCATGCGGACCTAAACTGGGTAATCAGTCATAATTCACTTTTTTATAACTTTTTTCCAGTAAAAGAAATATTTTCAAAATGGGTATCAAATTGTGTGCTATTATTTGATTTGTCTATGTATACAGGGATTTTTCTTTTGCTCAGATAGTAAAAAGTACAGCTTTCACCGTGTGCGCGGTATGTCGTCTGACAATTTACAGCGTCCGAATTCCAGTGTGCACAGTAAGACTGCATTTGTAATTTTTCCTTTTTATCGAATCCACAATATATTGGTGTCCAATTGTCGGGAATTCCTTACCATATCCATAATTACGAAAGTTTTTTCGACACCTGGAATAGAGTCGATTCGAAATTCAACGGTATAGGGGACTTGTGTTAGCTCATTTGTGGAACTTGTCATGCGCCCCTAAACTGGGAAATCAGTGATATTTCACTTGTTTATAACTTTTTTCCAGTAAAACAAATATTTTCAAAATGGGTATCAAATTGTGTGCAATTATTTGATATGTCTATGTTTACAGGGATTTTTCATTTGCTCAGATAGTAAAAAGTCCTGCTTTCACCATGTACGCGGCATGACGTCTGACTATATATAGCGTCCGAATTCCACTGTGCACAATAAGACTGCATTTGTAATTTTTACATTTTATAGAATCCGCAAAATATTGGTGTCAAATTGTCGAGAATTTCTTGCCTTATCCATAATTACAAAAGTTTGTTCGACACCTTGAATAGAGTCGAGGCAAAATTCAACGGTATGGGGACTAGTGTTAACTCATTTGCGGAAATTTTCATGCGGACCTAAACTGGGTAATCAGTCATAATTCACGTTTTTATAACTTTTTTCCAGTAAAAGAAATATTTTCAAAATGGGTATCAAATTGTGTGAAATTATTTGATTTGTCTATGTATACAGGGATTTTTCTTTTGCTCAGATAGTAAAAAGTACAGCTTTCACCATGTGCGCGGTATGTCGTCTGACAATTTACAGCGTCCGAATTCCAGTGTGCACAATAAGACTGCATTTGTAATTTTTCCTTTTTATCGAATCCACAAAATATTGCTGTCCAATTGTCAGGAATTTCTTGCCTTATCCATAATTACAAAAGTTTTTTCGACACCTTGATTAGAGTCGGGTCGAAATTCAACGGTATGGGGACTTGTGTTAGCTCATTTGCGGAAATTTTCATGCGGCCGTAAACTGGGAAATCAGTGATATTTCACTTGTCTATAACTTTTTTCCAGTAAAAGAAATATTTTCAAAATGGATATCAAATTGTGTGAAATTATTTGATTTGTCTATGTTTACAGGGATTTTTCATTTGCTCAGATAGTAAAAAGTACAGCTTTCACCATGTGCGCGGTATGTCGTCTGACAATTTACAGCGTCCGAATTCCAGAGTGCACAATAAGACTGCATTTGTAATTTTTCCTTTTTATCGAATCCACAATATATTGGTGTCCAATTGTCGGGAATTCCTTACCTTATCCATAATTACAAAAGATTTTTCGACACCTTGAATAGAGTCGATTCGAAATTCAACGGTATGGGGACTTGTGTTAGCTCATTTGTGGAAATTGTCATGCGGCCCTAAACTGGGAAATCTGTGATATTTCACATCTTTATAACTTTTTTCCAGTAAAAGAAATATTTTCAAAATGGTTATCAAATTGTGTGCAATTATTTGATTTGTATATGTTTACAGGGATTTTTCATTTGCTCAGGTAGTAAAAAGTACAGCTTTCACCATGTGCGCGGTATCTCGTTTGACAATTTACAGCGTCCGAATTGCAGTGTGCACAATAAGAATGCATTTCTACTTTTTTCTTTTTAGAGAATCCACAAAATATTGGTGTCAAATTGTCGTGAATTTCTTGCCTTATCCATAAATACAAAAGTTTTTTCGACACGTTGAATAGAGTCGAGACGAAATTTAACGGTATGGGGACTTGTGTTAGCTCATTTGCGGAAATTGTCATGCGGCCCTAAACTGGGAAATCAGTGATATTTCACTTGTTTATAACTTTTTTCCAGTAAAAGAAATATTTTCAAAATGGGTATCAAATTGTGTGCAATTATTTGATTTTTCTATGTTTACAGGGATGTTTCATTTGCTCAGATAGTAAAAAGTACAGCTTTCACCATTTGCGCGGCATGACGTCTGACAATTTACAGCTTCCGAATTCCAGTGTGCACAATAAGACTGCATTTCTACTTTTTCCTTTTTATAGAATCCACAAAATATTGGTGTCCAATTGTCGGGAATTCCTTACCTTATCCAATATTACAAAAGTTTTTTCGACACCTTGATTAGAGTCGAGTCGAAATTCAACGGTATGGGGACTTGTGTTAGCTCATTTGCGGAAATTGTCATGCGGCCCTAAACTGGAAAATCAGTGATATTTCACATGTTTATAACTTTTTTCCAGTAAAAGAAATATTTTCAAAATGGGTATCAAATTGTGTGCAATTATTTGATTTGTCTATGTTTACGTGGATTTTTCATTTGCTCAGATAGTAAAAAGTACAGCTTTCACCATGTGCACGGTATGTCGTTTGACAATTTACAGCGTCCGAATTCCAGTGAGCACAATAAGAATGCTTTTCTACTTTTTCCTTTTTAGAGAATCCACAAAATATTGGTGTCAAATTGTCGGGAATTTCTTGCCTTATCCATAATTACAAAATTTTTTCGACACGTTGAATAGAGTCGAGGCGAAATTTAACGGTATGGGGTCTAGAGTTAGCTGATTTGCGGAAATTGTCATGCGGCCCTAAACTGGGAAATCAGTGATATTTCACTTGTTTATAACTTTTTTCCAGTAAACGAAATATTTTCAAAATGGGTATCAAATTGTGTGCAATTATTTGATTTATCTATGTTTGCAGGTATGTTTCATTTGGTCAGATAGTAAAAAGTACAGCTTTCACGATGTGCGCGGTATGTCGTCTGACAATATACAGCGTCCGAATTCCAGTGTGCACAATAAGAATGCATTTGTAATTTTTCCTTTTTATAGAATCCACAAAATATTGCGGTCCAATTGTCGGGAATTTCTTGCCTTATACATAATTACAAAAGTTTTTTCGACACCTTGATTAGAGTCGAGTCGAAATTCAACGGTATGGGGGCTTGTGTTAGCTCATTTGCGGAAATTGTCATGCGGCCCTAAACTGGGAATTCAGTGATATTTCACATGTTTATAACTTTTTTCCAGTAAAAGAAATATTTTAAAAATGGGTATCAAATTGTGTGCAATTATTTGATTTGTCTATGTTTACAGGGATTTTTCATTTGCTCAGATAGTAAAAAGTACAGCTTTCACCATGTGCGCGTTATGTCGTCAGACGATTTACAGCGTCCGAATTCCAGTGTGCACAATAAGACTGCATTTGTAATTTTTCCTTTTTATAGAATCCACAAAATATTGGTGTCACATTGTCGGAAATTTCGTGCCTTATCCATAATTACAAAAGTTTGTTCGACAACTTGAATAGAGTCGAGGCAAAATTCAACGGTATGGGGACTATTGTTAGCTCATTTGCGGAAATTTTCATGCGGACCGAAACTGGGTAATCAGTCATTATTCACGTTTTTATAACTTTTTTCCAGTAAAAGAAATATTTTCAAAATGGGTATCAAGTTCTGCGCAATTATTTGATATGTCTATGTTTACAGGGATTTTTCATTTGCTCAGATAGTAAAAAGTACAGCTTTCACCATGTGCGCGGCATGACGTCTGACAATTTATAGCGTCCGAATTTCAGTGTGCACAATAAGAATGCATTTCTACTTTTTCCTTTTTAGAGAATCCACAAAATATTGGTGTCAAATTGTCGCTAATTTCTTGCCTTATCCATAATTACAAAAGTTTTTTCGACACGTTGAATAGAGTCGAGGCGAAATTTAACGGTATGGGGACTTGTGTTAGCTCATTTGCGGAAATTGTCAGGCGGCCCTAAACTGGGAAATCAGTGATATTTCACTTGTTTATAACTTTTTTCCAGTAAAAGAAATATTTTCAAAATTGGTATCAAATTGTTTGAAATTATTTGATTTGTCTATGTATACAGGGATTTTTCTTTTGCTCAGATAGTAAAAAGTACAGCTTTCACCATGTGCGCGGTATGTCGTCTGAAGATTTACAGCGTCCGAATTCCAGTGTACACAATAAGACTGCATTTGTAATTTTTCCTTTTTATCGAATCCACAATATATTGGTGTCAAATTGTCGTGAATATCTTGCCTTATCCATAATTACAAAAGTTTTTTCGACACCTTGATTAGAGTCGAGTCGAAATTCAACGGTATGGGGACTTGTGTTAGCTCATTTCGGAAATTGTCATGCGGCCCTAAACTGGGAAATCAGTGATATTTCACTTGTTTATAAATTTTTCCAGTAAAAGAAATATTTTCAAAATGGGTATCAAATTGTGTGAAATTATTTGATTTGTCTATGTTTACAGGGATTTTTCATTTGCTCAGATAGTAAAAAGTACAGCTTCCACCATGTGCGCGGTATGTCGTCTGACAATTTACAGCCTCCGAATTCCAGTGTGCACAATAAGACTGCATTTGTAATTTTTCCGTTTTATCGAATCCACAATATATTGGTGTCCAATTGTCGGGAATTCCTTACCTTATCCATAACTACAAAAGTTTTTTAGACACCTTGAATAGAGTCGATTCGAAATTCAACGGTATGGGGACTTGTGTTAGCTCATTTGTGGAAATTGTCATGCGGCCCTAAACTGGGAAATCAGGCATAATTCACGTTTTTATAACGTTTTTACAGTAAAAGAAATATTTTCAAATTGGGTATAAAATTGTGTGCAATTATTTGATATGTCTATGTTTACAGGGATTTTTCATTTGCTCAGACAGTAAAAAGTACAGCTTTCACCATGTGCGCGGCATGACGTCTGACAATTTATAGCGTCCGAATTCCAGTGTGCACAATAAGAATGCATTTCTACTTTTTCCTTTTTATCGAATCCATAAAATATTGGTGTCAAATTGTCGAGAATTTCTTGCCTTATCCATAATTACAAAAGTTTTTTCGACACCTTGATTAGAGTCGAGTCGAAATTCAACGGTATGGGGACTAGTGTTAGCTCATTTGCGGAAATTTTCATGCGGACCTAAACTGGGTAATCAGTCATAATTCACTTTTTTATAACTTTTTTCCAGTAAAAGAAATATTTTCAAAATGGGTATCAAATTGTGTGCAATTATTTGATTTGTCTATGTATACAGGGATTTTTCTTTTGCTCAGATAGTAAAAAGTACAGCTTTCACCATGTGCGCGGTATGTCGTCTGACAATATACAGCGTCCGAATTCAAGTGTGAACAATAAGAATGCATTTGTAATTTTTCCTTTTTATAGAATCCACAAAATATTGCTGTCCAATTGTCGGGAATTTCTTGCCTTATCCATAATTACAAAAGTTTGTTCGACACCTTGAATAGAGTCGAGGCATAATTCAACGGTATGGGGAGTAGTGTTAGCTCATTTGCGGAAATTTTCATGCGGACCTAAACTGGGTAATCAGTCATAATTCACTTTTTTATAACTTTTTTCCAGTAAAAGAAATATTTTCAAAATGGATATCAAATTGTGTACAATTATTTGATTCGTCTATGTATACAGGGGTTTTTCATTTGCTCAGATAGTAAAAAGTACAGCTTTCACGATGTGCGCGGTATGTCGTCTGACAATTTACAGCCTCCGAATTCCAGTGTGCACAATAAGACTGCATTTGTAATTTTTCCTTTTTATCGAATCCACAATGTATTGGTGTCCAATTGTCGGGAATTCCTTACCTTATCCATAATTACAAAAGTTTGTTCGACACCTTGAATAGAGTCGATTCGAAATTCAACGGTATGGGGCCTTGTGTTAGCTCATTTGTGGAAATTGTCATGCGGCCCTAAACTGGGAAATCAGTCATAATTCACTTGTTTATAACTGTTTTCCAGTAAAAGAAATATTTTCAAAATGGGTATCAAATTGTGTGCAATTATTTGATATGTCTATGTTTACAGGGATTTTTCATTTGCTCAGATAGTAAAAAGTACAGCTTTCACCATGTGCGCGGTATGTCGTCTGACAATTTACAGCGTCCGAATTCCAGTATGCACAATAAGACTGCATTTCTACTTTTTCCTTTTTATAGAATCCACAAAATATTGGTGTCAAATTGCAGAGAATTTCTTGCCTTATCCATAATTACAAAAGTTTTTTCGACACGTTGAATGGAGTCGAGGCAAAATTCAACGGTATGGGGACTAGTGTTAGCTCATTTGCGGAAATTGTCATGCGGCCTTAAACTGGGAAATCAGTGATATTTCACTTGTTTATAACTTTTTTCCAGTGAAAGAAATATTTTCAAAATGGGTATCAAATTGTGTGAAATTATTTGATTTGTCTATGTTTACAGGGATGTTTCATTTGGTCAGATAGTAAAAAGTACAGCTTTCACTATGTGCGCGGTATGTCGTCTGACAATTTACAACGTCCGAATTCCAGTGTGCACAATAAGACTGCATTTGTAATTTTTCCTTTTTATAGAATCCACAAAATATTGGTGTCAAATTGTCGGGAATTTCTTGCCTTATCCATAATTACAAAAGTTTTTTCGACACCTTGATTAGAGTCGAGTCGAAATTCAACGGTATGGGGACTTGTGTTAGCTCATTTGCGGAAATTGTCATGCGGCCCTAAACTTTGAAATCAGTGATATTTCACTTGTTTATAACTTTTTTCCAGTAAAAGAAATATTTTCAAAATGGGTATCAAATTGTGTGAAATTATTTGATTTGTCTATGTTTACAGGGATTTTTCATTTGCACAGATAGTAAAAAGTACAGCTTTCGCCATGTGCGCGGCATGACGTCTGACAATTTACAGCGTCCGAATTCCTGTGTGCACAATAAGACTGCATTTCTACTTTTTTTTTTTATAGAATCCACAAAATATTGGTTTCAAAAATTCGCGAATTTCTTGCGTTATCCATAATTACAAAAGTTTTTTCGACACGTTGAATAGAGTCGAGGCGAAATTTAACGGTATGGGGACTTGTGTTAGCTCATTTGCGGAAATTGTCATGCGGCCCTAAACTGGAAAATCAGTGATATTTCACTTGTTTATAACTTTTTTCCATTAAAAGAAATATTTTCAAAATGGGTATCAAATTGTGTGAAATTATTTGATTTATCTATGTTTACAGGGATGTTTCATTTGGTCAGATAGTAAAAAGTACAGCTTTCACTATGTGCGCGGTATGTCGTCTGACAATTTACAGCGTCCGAATTCCAGTGTGCACAATAAGACTGCATTTGTAATTTTTCCTTTTTATAGAATCCACAAAATATTGGTGTCAAATTGTCGTGAATTTCTTGCCTTATACATAATTACAAAAGTTTGTTCGACACAGTGAATAGAGTCGAGGCAAAATTCAACGGTATGGGGACTAGTGTTAGCTCATTTGCGGAAATTTTCATGCGGACCTAAACTGGGTAATCAGTCATAATTCACTTTTTTATAACTTTTTTCCAGTAAAAGAAATATTTTCAAAATGGGTATCAAATTGTGTGCAATTATTTGATTTGTCTATGTATACAGGGATTTTTCTTTTGCTCAGATATTAAAAAGTACAGCTTTCACCATGTGCGCGTTATGTCGTCTGACAATTTACAGCGTCCGTATACCAGTGTGCACAATATGACTGCATTTGT
Organism: Acanthosepion esculentum; assembly: GCA_964036315.1. NCBI lineage: Eukaryota > Metazoa > Mollusca > Cephalopoda > Sepiida > Sepiidae > Acanthosepion > Acanthosepion esculentum. The sequence goes on along the minus strand of CAXIWW010000036.1, from coordinate 78,848 downwards.
AATTTTTCCTTTTAATCGAATCCACAATATATTGGTGTCCAATGCTCGGGAATTCCTTACCTTATCCATAATTACAAAAGATTTTTCGACACCCTGAATAGAGTCGATTCGAAATTCAACGGTATTGGGACTTGTGTTAGCTCATTTGTGGAAATTGTCATGCGGCCCTAAACTGGGAAATCAGTGATATTTCACTTGTTTATAACTTTTTGCCAGTAAAAGAAATATTTTCAAAATGGGTATCAAATTGTGTGCAATTATTTGATATGTCTATGCTTTCAGGGATTTTTCATTTGCTCCGATAGTAAAAAGTACAGCTTTCACCATGTGCGCGGCATGACGTCTGACAATTTACAGCGTCCGAATACCAGTGTGCACAATAAGACTGCATTTCTACTTTTTCCTTTTTATAGAATCCACAAAATATTGCTGTCCAATTGTCGGGAATTTCTTGCCTTATCCATAATTACAAAAGTTTTTTCGACTCATTGAATAGAGTCGAGGCGAAATTTAACGGTATTGGGACTTGTGTTAGCTCATTTGCTGAAATTGTCATCCGGACCTAAACTGGGTAATCAGTCATATTTCACTTGTTTATAACTTTTTTCCAGTAAAAGATATATTTTCAAAATGGGTATCAAATTGTGTACAATTATTTGGTTGGTCTATGTATAAAGGGATTTTTCATTTGGTCAGATAGTAAAAAGTACAGCTTTCACCATGTGCGCGGTATGTCGTCTGACAATTTTCAGCGTCCGAATTCCAGTGTGCACAATAAGACTGTATTTCTAATTTTTCCTTTTTATCGAATCCACAAAATATTGCTGTCCAATTGTCGGGAATGTCTTAACTTATCCATAATTACAAAAGTTTTATCGACACTTGAATAGAGTCGAGGCGAAATTCAACGGTATGGGGACTTGTGTTAGCTCATTTCGGAAATTGTCATGCAGCCCTAATCTGGGAAATCAGTCATATTTCACTTGTTTATAACTTTTTTCCAGTATAAGAAATATTTTCAAAATGGGTATCAAATTGTGTGCAATTATTTGATTCGTCTATGTATACAGGGGTTTTTCATTTGCTCCGATAGTAAAAAGTACAGCTTTCACCATGTGCGCGGTATGTCGTCTGACAATTTACAGCCTCCGAATTCCAGTGTGCACAATAAGACTGCATTTGTAATTTTTCCTTTTTATCGAATCCACAATATATTGATGTCCAATTGTCGGGAATTCCTTACCTTATCCATAATTACAAAAGATTTTTCGACACCCTGAATAGAGTCGATTCGAAATTCAACGGTATTGGGACTTGTGTTAGCTCATTTGTGGAAATTGTCATGCGGACCTAAACTGGGAAATCAGTGATATTTCACTTGTTTTAACTTTTTTCCAGTAAAAGAAATATTTTCAAAATGGGTATCAAATGGTGTGCAATTATTTGATATGTCTATGCTTTCAGGGATTTTTCATTTGCTCCGATAGTAAAAAGTACAGCTTTCACCATGTGCGCGGCATGACGTCTGACAATTTACAGCGTCCGAATACCAGTGTGCACAATAAGACTGCATTTCTACTTTTTCCTTTTTATAGAATCCACAAAATATTGCTGTCCAATTGTCGGGAATTTCTTGCCTTATCCATAATTACAAAAGTTTTTTCGACTCATTGAATAGAGTCGAGGCGAAATTTAACGGTATTGGGACTTGTGTTAGCTCATTTGCTGAAATTGTCATCCGGACCTAAACTGGGTAATCAGTCATATTTCACTTGTTTATAACTTTTTTCCAGTAAAAGATATATTTTCAAAATGGGTATCAAATTGTGTACAATTATTTGGTTGGTCTATGTATAAAGGGATTTTTCATTTGGTCAGATAGTAAAAAGTACAGCTTTCACCATGTGCGCGGTATGTCGTCTGACAATTTTCAGCGTCCGAATTCCAGTGTGCACAATAAGACTGTATTTCTAATTTTTCCTTTTTATCGAATCCACAAAATATTGCTGTCCAATTGTCGGGAATGTCTTAACTTATCCATAATTACAAAAGTTTTATCGACACTTGAATAGAGTCGAGGCGAAATTCAACGGTATGGGGACTTGTGTTAGCTCATTTCGGAAATTGTCATGCAGCCCTAATCTGGGAAATCAGTCATATTTCACTTGTTTATAACTTTTTTCCAGTATAAGAAATATTTTCAAAATGGGTATCAAATTGTGTGCAATTATTTGATTCGTCTATGTATACAGGGGTTTTTCATTTGCTCCGATAGTAAAAAGTACAGCTTTCACCATGTGCGCGGTATGTCGTCTGACAATTTACAGCCTCCGAATTCCAGTGTGCACAATAAGACTGCATTTGTAATTTTTCCTTTTTATCGAATCCACAATATATTGATGTCCAATTGTCGGGAATTCCTTACCTTATCCATAATTACAAAAGATTTTTCGACACCCTGAATAGAGTCGATTCGAAATTCAACGGTATTGGGACTTGTGTTAGCTCATTTGTGGAAATTGTCATGCGGACCTAAACTGGGAAATCAGTGATATTTCACTTGTTTTAACTTTTTTCCAGTAAAAGAAATATTTTCAAAATGGGTATCAAATTGTGTGCAATTATTTGATATGTCTATGCTTTCAGGGATTTTTCATTTGCTCCGATAGTAAAAAGTACAGCTTTCACCATGTGCGCGGCATGACGTCTGACAATTTACAGCGTCCGAATACCAGTGTGCACAATAAGACTGCATTTCTACTTTTTCCTTTTTATAGAATCCACAAAATATTGCTGTCCAATTGTCGGGAATTTCTTGCCTTATCCATAATTACAAAAGTTTTTTCGACTCATTGAATAGAGTCGAGGCGAAATTTAACGGTATTGGGACTTGTGTTAGCTCATTACGGAAATTGTCATGCAGCCCTAATCTGGGAAATCAGTCATATTTCACTTGTTCATAACTTTTTTCCAGTATAAGAAATATTTTCAAAATGGGTATCAAATTGTGTGCAATTATTTGATTTGACGATGTTTACAGGGAGTTTTCATTTGGTCAGATAGTAAAAAGTATAGCTTTCACCATGTGCGCGTCATGACGTCTGACAATTTACAGCGACCGAATCCCAGTGTGCACAATAAGACTGCATTTCTACTTTTTCCTTTTTATAGAATCCACAAAATATTGGTGTCAAATTATCGGGAATCTCTTGCCTTATCCATAATTACAAAAATTTGTACGACACCTTGAATAGAGTCGAGGGAAAATTCAACGGTATGGGGACTAGTGTTAGCTCATTTGCGGAAATTTTCATGCGGACCTAAACTGGGTAATCTGTCATAATTCACTTTTTTATAACTTTTTTCCAGTAAAAGAAATATTTTCAAAATGGGTATCAAATTGTGTGCAATTATTTGATTTGTCTATGTTTACAGGGATTTTTCATTTGCTCAGATAGTAAAAAGTACAGCTTTCACCATGTGCGCGGTATGTCGTCTGACAATATACAGCGTCCTAATTACAGTGTGAACAATATGAATGCATTTGTAATTTTTCCTTTTTATAGAATCCATAAAATATTGCTGTCCAATTGTCGGGAATTTCTTGCCTTATCCATAATTACAAAAGATTTTTCGACACCTTGAATAGAGTCGAGGCAAACTTCAACGGTATGGGGACTAGTGTTAGCTCATTTGCGGAAATTTTCATGCGGACCTAAACTGGGTAATCAGTAATAATTCACTTTTTTATAACTTTTTTCCAGTAAAAGAAATATTTTCAAAATGGGTATCATGTTGTGTGCAATTATTTGATTTGTCTATGTATACAGGGATTTTTCTTTTGTCCAGATAGTAAAAAAGTACAGCTTTCACCATGGGCGCGGTATGTCGTCTGACAATTTACAGCGTCCGAATTCCAGTGTGCACAATAAGACTGAATTTGTAATTTTTCCTTTTCATCGAATCCACAATATATTGGTGTCAAATTGTCGGGAATTTCTTGCCTTATCCATAATTACAAAAGTTTTTTCGACACCTTGATTAGAGTCGAGTCGAAATTCAACGGTATGGGGACATGTGTTAGCTCATTTGCGGAAATTGTCATGCGGCCCTAAACTGGGAAATCAGTGATATTTCACTTGTTTATAACTTTTTTCCAGTAAAAGAAATATTTTCAAAATGGGTATCAAATTGTGTGAAATTATTTGATTTGTCTATGTTTACAGGGATTTTTCATTTGCTCAGATTGTAAAAAGTACAGCTTTCACCATGTGCGCGGCATGACGTCTGACAATTTACAGCGTCCGAATTCCAGTATGCACAATAAGACTGCATTTCTACTTTTTCGTTTTTATAGAATCCACAAAATATTGGTGTCAAATTGTCAGGAATTTCTTGCCTTTTCCATAATTACAAAAGTTTGTTCGACACCTTGAATAGAGTCGAGGCAAAATTCAAAGGTATGGGGACTAGTGTTAGCTCATTTGCGGCAATTTTCATGCGGACCTAAACTGGGTAATCAGTGATATTTCACTTTTTTATAACTTTTTTCCAGTAAAAGAAATATTTTCAAAATGGGTATCAAATTGTGTGCAATTATTTGATTTGTCTATGTATACAGGGATTTTTCTTTAGCTCAGATAGTAAAAAGTACAGCTTTCACCATGTGCGCGGTATGTCGTCTGACAATTTACAGCGTCCGAATTCCAGTGTGCACAATAAGACTGCATTTGTAATTTTTCCTTTTTATCGAATCCACAAAATATTGGTGTCAAATTGTCGGGAATTTCTTGCCTTATACATAATTACAAAAGTTTGTTCGACACCTTGAATACAGTCGAGGCAAAATTCAACGGTATGGGGACTAGTGTTAGCTCATTCGGGAAATTGTCATGCGGCCCTAAACTGGGAAATCAGTGATATTTCACATGTTTATAACTTTTTTCCAGTAAAAGAAATATTTTCAAAATGGGTATCAAATTGTGTGCAATTATTGGATTTGTATATGTTTACAGGGATTTTTCATTTGCTCAGATAGTAAAAAGTACAGCTTTCACCATGTGCGCGGTATGTCGTCTGACAATTTACAGCGTCCGAATTCCAGTGTGCATAATAAGTCCGCATTTGTAATTTTTCATTTTTATCGAATCCACAATATAATGCTGTCCAATTGTCGGGAATTCCTTACCTTATCCATAATTACAAAAGTTTTTTCGACACCTTGAATAGAGTCGATTCGAAATTCAACGGTATGGGGACTTGTGTTAGCTCATTTGTGGAAATTGTCATGCGGCCCTAAACTGGGAAATCAGTCATATTTCACTTGTTTATTACTTTTTTCCAGTAAAAAAATACTTTCAAAATGGGTATCAAATGGTGTGAAATTATTTTATTTATCTATGTTTACAGGGATGTTTCATTTGGTCAGATAGTAAAAAGTACAGCTTTCACTATGTGCGCGGTATGTCGTCTGACAATTTACAGCGTCCGAATTCCAGTTTGCACAATAAGACTGCATTTTTAATTTTTCCTTTTCATAGAATCCACAAAATATTATTGTCAAATTGTCGAGAATTTCTTGCCTTATCCATAATTACAAAAGTTTTTTCGACACCTTGATTAGAGTCGGGTCAAAATTCAACGGTATGGGGACTAGTGTTAGCTCATTTGCGGAAATTGTCATGCGGCCCTAACCTGGGTAATCAGTCATAATTCACTTTTTTATAACTTTTTTCTAGTAAAAGAAATATTTTCAAAATGGGTATCAAATTGTGTGCAATTATTTGATTTGTCTATGTATACAGGGATTTTTCTTTTGCTCAGATGGTAAAAAGTACAGCTTTCACCATGTGCGCAGTATGTCGTCTGACAATATACAGAGTCCGAATTCCAGTGTGAACAACAAGAATGCATTTGTAATTTTTCCTTTTTATAGAATCTACAAAATATTGCTGTCCAATTGTCGAGAATTTCTTGCCTTATCCATAATTACAAAAGTTTGTTCAACACCTTGAATAGAGTCGAGGCAAAATTCAACGGTATGGGTACTAGTGTTAGCTCATTTGCGGAAATTTTCATGCGGACCTAAACTGGGTATTCAGTCATAATTCACTTTTTATAACTTTTTTCCAGTAAAAGAAATATTTTCAAAATGGGTATCAAATTGTGTGCAATTATTTGATTTGTCTATGTATACAGGGATTTTTCTTTTGCTCAGACAGTAAAAAGTACAGCTTTCACCATGTGCGCGGTATGTCGTCTGACAATATACAGCGTCCGAATTCCAGTGTGAACAATAAGAATGCATTTGTAATTTTTCCTTTTTATAGAATCCACAAAATATTGCTGTCCAATTGTCGGGAATTTCTGGCCTTATCCATAATTACAAAAGTTTGTTCGACACCTTGAATAGAGTCGAGGCAAAATTCAACGGTATGGGGACTAGTGTTAGCTCATTCGGGAAATTTTCATGTGGCCCTAAACTGGGAAATCAGTGATATTTCACATGTTTATAACTTTTTTCCAGTAAAAGAAATATTTTCAAAATGGGTATCAAATTGTGTGCAATTATTTGATTTGTCTATGTTTACAGGGATTTTTCATTTGCTCAGATAGTAAAAAGTACAACTTTCACCATGTGCGCGGTATGTCGTCTGACAATTTACAGCGTCCGAATTCCAGTGTGCCCATAAGACTGCATTTGTAATTTTTCCTTTTTATCGAATCCACAATATATTGGTGTCCAATTGTCGGGAATTCCTTACCGTTTCCATAATTACAAAAGTTTGTTCGACACCTTGAATAGAGTCGAGGAAAAATTCAAATGTATGGGGACTAGTGTTAGCTCATTTGCGGAAATTTTCATGCCGACCTAAACTGGGTAATCAGTCATAATTCACTTTTTTATAACTTTTTTCCAGTAAAAGAAATATTTTCAAAATGGGTATCAAATTGTCTGCAATTATTTGATTCGTCTATGTATACAGGGATTTTTTTTTTGCTCAGATAGTAAAAAGTACAGCTTTCACCATGTGCGCGGTATGTCGTCTGACCATTTACAGCGTCCGAATTCCAGTGTTCACAATAAGACTGCATTTGTAATTTTTCCTTTTTATAGAATCCACAAAATATTGCGGTCCAATTGTCGGGAATTTCTTGCCTTATACATAATTACAAAAGGTTTTTCGACACATTGATTAGAGTCGAGTCGAAATTCAACGGTATGGGGACTTGTGTTAGCTTATTTGCGGAAATTGTCATGCGGCCCTAAACTGGGAAAGCAGTCATATTTCACTTGTTTATAACTTTTTTCCAGTAAAAGAAATATTTTCAAAATGGGTATCAAATTGTGTGCAATTATTTGATATGTCTATGTTTACAGGGATTTTTCATTTGCTCAGAGAGTAAAAAGTACAGGTTTCACCATGTGCGCGGCATGACGTCTGACAATTTACAGCGTCCGAATTCCAGTGTGCACAATAAGACTGCATTTCTATTTTTTCCTTTTTATAGAATCCACAAAATATTGGTGTTAAATTGTCGGAAATTTGGTCCCTTATCCATAATTACAAAAGTTTGTTCGACACCTTGAATAGAGTCGAGGCAAAATTCAACGGTATGGGGACTAGTGTTAGCTCATTTGCGGAAATTTTCATGCGGACCTAAACTGGGTAATCAGTCATAATTCCCTTTTTTATAACTTTTTTCCAGTAAAAGAAATATTTTCAAAATGGGTATCAAATTGTGTGCAATTATTTGATTTGTCTATGTATACAGGGATTTTTCTTTTGCTCAGATAGTAAAAAGTACAGCTTTCACCATGTCCGCGGTATGTCGTCTGACAATATACAGCGTCCGAATTCCAGTGTGAACAATAAGAATGCATTTGTAATTTTTCCTTTTTAGAGAATCCACAAAATATTGCTGTCCAATTGTCGGGAATTTCTTGCCTTATCCATAATTACAAAAGTTTGTTCGGCACCTTGAATAGAGTCGAGGCAAAATTCAACGGTATGGGGACTAGTGTTAGCTCATTTGCGGAAATTTTCATGCGGACCTAAACTGGGTAATCCATCATAATTCACATTTTTATAACTCTTTTCCAGTAAAAGAAATATTTTCAAAATGGGTATCAAATTGTGTGTAATTATTTGATTCGTCTATGTATACAGGGATTTTTCTTTTGCTCAGATGGTAAAAAGTACAGCTTTCACCATGTGCGCGGTATGTCGTCTGACAATTTACAGCGTCCGAATTCCAATGTGCACAATAAGACCGCATTTGTAATTTTTCCTTTTTATCGAATCCACAATATATTGGTGTCAAATTGTCGGGAATTTCTTGCCTTATCCATAATTAGAAAAGTTTTTTCGACACCTTGATTAGAGTCGAGTCGAAATTCAACGGTATGGGGACTTGTGTTAGCTCATTTGCGGAAATTGTCATGCGGCCCTAAACTGGGAAGTCAGTCATATTTCACTTGTTTATAACTTTTTTCCAGTAAAAGAAATATTTTCAAAATGGGTATCAAATTGTGTGCAATTATTTGATATGTCTATGTTTACAGGGATTTTTCATTTGCTCAGATAGTAAAAAGTACAGCTTTCACCATGTGCGCGGCATGACGTCTGACAATTTACAGCGTCCGAATTCCAGTGTGCACAATAAGACTGCATTTCTACTTTTTCCTTTTTATAGAATCCACAAAATATTGGTGTCAAATTGTCGCGAATTTCTTGCCTTATCCATAATTACAAAGGTTTTTTCGACACGTTGAATAGAGTCGAGGCGAAATTTAACGGTATGGGGACTAGTGTTAGGTCATTTGCGCAAATTTTCATGCAGACCTAAACTGGGTAATCAGTCATAATTCACGTTTTTATAACTTTTTTCCAGTAAAAGAAATATTTTCAAAATGGGTATCAAATTGTGTGCAATTATTTGATTTGTCTATGTATACAGGGATTTTTCTTTTGCTCAGATAGTAAAAAGTACAGCTTTCACCATGTGCGCGGTATGTCGTCTGACAATATACAGCGTCCGAATTCCAGTGTGCACAATAAGAATGCATTTGTAATTTTTCCTTTTTATAGAATCCACAAAATATTGCGGTCCAATTGTCGGGAATTTCTTGCCTTATACATAATTACAAAAGTTTTTTCGACACATTGATTAGAGTCGAATCGAAATTCAACGGTATGGGGACTTTTGTTAGCTTATTTGCGGAAATTGTCATGCGGCCCTAAACTGGGAATTCAGTGATATTTCACATGTTTATAACTTTTTTCCAGTAAAAGAAATATTTTAAAAATGGGTATCAAATTGTGTGCAATTATTTGATTTTTCTATGTATACAGGGATTTTTCATTTGCTCAGATAGTAAAAAGTACAGCTTTCACCATGTGCGCGTTATGTCGTCAGACGATTTACAGCGTCCGAATTGCAGTGTGCACAATAAGACTGCATTTGTAATTTTTCCTTTTTATCGAATCGACAATATGTTGGTGTCCAATTTTCGGGAATTCCTTACCTTATCCATAATTACAAAAGTTTTTTTGACACCTTGAATAGAGTTGAGGCGAAATTCAACGGTATGGGGACGTGTTAGCTCATTTGTGGAAATTGTCATGCGGCCCTAAACTGGGAAATCAGTCATATTTCACTTGTTTATAACTTTTTTCCAGTAAAAGAAATATTTTCAAAATGGGTATCAAATTGTGTGTAATTATTTGATATGTCTATGTTTACAGGGATTTTTCATTTGCTCAGATAGTAAAAAGTACAGGTTTCACCATGTGCGCGGCATGACGTCTGACAATTTACAGCGTCCGAATTCCAGTGTGCACAATATGACTGCATTTCTATTTTTTCCTTTTTATAGAATCCACAAAATATTGGTGTCAAATTGTCGGGAATTTCGTGCCTTATCCATAATTACAAAAGTTTGTTCGACACCTTGAATAGAGTCGAGGCAAAATTCAACGGTATGGGGACTAGTGTTAGCTCATTTGCGGAAATTTTCATGCGGACCTAAACTGGGTAATCAGTCATAATTCACTTTTTTATAACTTTTTTCCAGTAAAAGAAATATTTTCAAAATGGGTATCAAATTTCTGTGAAATTATTTGATTTGTCTATGTTTACAGGGATTTTTCATTTGCTCAGATAGTAAAAAGTACAGCTTTCACCATGTGACCGGCATGACGTCTGACAATTTACAGCGACCGAATTCCAGTGTGCACAATAAGAATGCATTTCTACTTTTTCCTTTTTAGAGAATCCACAAAATATTGCTGTCCAATTGTCAGGAATTCCTTACCTTATCCATAACTACGAAAGTTTTTTCGACACCTTGAATAGAGTCGATTCGGAATTCAACGGTATGGGGACATGTGTTAGCTCATTTGTGGAACTTGTCATGCGCCCCTAAACTGGGAAATCAGTGATATTTAACTTGTTTATAACTTTTTTCCAGTAAAAGAAATATTTTCAAAATGGTTATCAAATTGTGTGCAATTATTTGATATGTCTATGTTTACAGGGATTTTTCATTTGCTCAGATAGTAAAAAGTACAGCTTTCACCATGTGCGCGGTATGTCGTCTGACAATTTACAGCGTCCGAATTCCAATGTGCACAATAAGACCGCATTTGTAATTTTTCCTTTTTATCGAATCCACAATATATTGGTGTCAAATTGTCGGGAATTTCTTGCCTTATCCATAATTAGAAAAGTTTTTTCGACACCTTGATTAGAGTCGAGTCGAAATTCAACGGTATGGGGACTTGTGTTAGCTCATTTGCGGAAATTGTCATGCGGCCCTAAACTGGGAAGTCAGTCATATTTCACTTGTTTATAACTTTTTTCCAGTAAAAGAAATATTTTCAAAATGGGTATCAAATTGTGTGCAATTATTTGATATGTCTATGTTTACAGGGATTTTTCATTTGCTCAGATAGTAAAAAGTACAGCTTTCACCATGTGCGCGGCATGACGTCTGACAATTTACAGCGTCCGAATTCCAGTGTGCACAATAAGACTGCATTTCTACTTTTTCCTTTTTATAGAATCCACAAAATATTGGTGTCAAATTGTCGCGAATTTCTTGCCTTATCCATAATTACAAAGGTTTTTTCGACACGTTGAATAGAGTCGAGGCGAAATTTAACGGTATGGGGACTAGTGTTAGGTCATTTGCGCAAATTTTCATGCAGACCTAAACTGGGTAATCAGTCATAATTCACGTTTTTATAACTTTTTTCCAGTAAAAGAAATATTTTCAAAATGGGTATCAAATTGTGTGCAATTATTTGATTTGTCTATGTATACAGGGATTTTTCTTTTGCTCAGATAGTAAAAAGTACAGCTTTCACCATGTGCGCGGTATGTCGTCTGACAATATACAGCGTCCGAATTCCAGTGTGCACAATAAGAATGCATTTGTAATTTTTCCTTTTTATAGAATCCACAAAATATTGCGGTCCAATTGTCGGGAATTTCTTGCCTTATACATAATTACAAAAGTTTTTTCGACACATTGATTAGAGTCGAATCGAAATTCAACGGTATGGGGACTTTTGTTAGCTTATTTGCGGAAATTGTCATGCGGCCCTAAACTGGGAATTCAGTGATATTTCACATGTTTATAACTTTTTTCCAGTAAAAGAAATATTTTAAAAATGGGTATCAAATTGTGTGCAATTATTTGATTTGTCTATGTATACAGGGATTTTTCATTTGCTCAGATAGTAAAAAGTACAGCTTTCACCATGTGCGCGTTATGTCGTCAGACGATTTACAGCGTCCGAATTGCAGTGTGCACAATAAGACTGCATTTGTAATTTTTCCTTTTTATCGAATCGACAATATGTTGGTGTCCAATTTTCGGGAATTCCTTACCTTATCCATAATTACAAAAGTTTTTTCGACACCTTGAATAGAGTTGAGGCGAAATTCAACGGTATGGGGACGTGTTAGCTCATTTGTGGAAATTGTCATGCGGCCCTAAACTGGGAAATCAGTCATATTTCACTTGTTTATAACTTTTTTCCAGTAAAAGAAATATTTTCAAAATGGGTATCAAATTGTGTGTAATTATTTGATATGTCTATGTTTACAGGGATTTTTCATTTGCTCAGATAGTAAAAAGTACAGGTTTCACCATGTGCGCGGCATGACGTCTGACAATTTACAGCGTCCGAATTCCAGTGTGCACAATATGACTGCATTTCTATTTTTTCCTTTTTATAGAATCCACAAAATATTGGTGTCAAATTGTCGGGAATTTCGTGCCTTATCCATAATTACAAAAGTTTGTTCGACACCTTGAATAGAGTCGAGGCAAAATTCAACGGTATGGGGACTAGTGTTAGCTCATTTGCGGAAATTTTCATGCGGACCTAAACTGGGTAATCAGTCATAATTCACTTTTTTATAACTTTTTTCCAGTAAAAGAAATATTTTCAAAATGGGTATCAAATTTCTGTGAAATTATTTGATTTGTCTATGTTTACAGGGATTTTTCATTTGCTCAGATAGTAAAAAGTACAGCTTTCACCATGTGACCGGCATGACGTCTGACAATTTACAGCGACCGAATTCCAGTGTGCACAATAAGAATGCATTTCTACTTTTTCCTTTTTAGAGAATCCACAAAATATTGCTGTCCAATTGTCAGGAATTCCTTACCTTATCCATAACTACGAAAGTTTTTTCGACACCTTGAATAGAGTCGATTCGGAATTCAACGGTATGGGGACATGTGTTAGCTCATTTGTGGAACTTGTCATGCGCCCCTAAACTGGGAAATCAGTGATATTTAACTTGTTTATAACTTTTTTCCAGTAAAAGAAATATTTTCAAAATGGTTATCAAATTGTGTGCAATTATTTGATATGTCTATGTTTACAGGGATTTTTCATTTGCTCAGATAGTAAAAAGTACAGCTTTCACCATGTGCGCGGTATGTCGTCTGACAATTTACAGCGTCCGAATTCCAGTGTGCACAATAAGAATGCATTTCTACTTTTTCTTTTTTAGAGAATCCACAAAATATTGCTGTCCAATTGTCAGGAATTTCTTGCCTTATCCATAATTATAAAAGTTTTTTCGACACCTTGATTAGAGTCGGGTCGAAATTCAACGGTATGGGGACTTGTGTTAGCTCATTTGCGGAAAATTTCATGCGGCCCTAAACTGGGAAATCAGTGATATTTCACTTGTCTATAACTTTTTTCCAGTAAAAGAAATATTTTCAAAATGGGTATCAAATTGTGTGAAATTATTTGATTTGTCTATGTTTACAGGGATTTTTCATTTGCTCAGATAGTAAAAAGTACAGCTTTCACCATGTGCGCGGTATGTCGTCTGACAATTTACAGCGTCCGAATTCCAGTGTGCACAATAAGACTGCATTTGTAATTTTTCCTTTTTATCGAATCCACAATATATTGGTGTCCAATTGTCGGGAATTCCTTACCTTATCCATAATTACAAAAGTTTTTTCGACACCTTGATTAGAGTCGATTCGAAATTCAACGGTATGGGGACTTGTGTTAGCTCATTTGTGGAAATTGTCATGCGGCCCTAAACTGTGAAATCAATCATAATTCACTTGTTTATAACTTTTTTCCAGTAAAAGAAATATTTTCAAAATGCGTATCAAATTGTGTGCAATTATTTGATTTGTCTATGTATACAGGGATTTTTCTTTTGCTCAGATAGTAAAAAGTACAGCTTTCACCATGTGCGCGGTATGTCGTCTGACAATATACAGCGTCCGAATTCCAGTGTTAACAATAAGAAGGCATTTGTAATTTTTCCTTTTTATAGAATCCACAAAATATTGCAGTCCAATTGTCGGGAATTTCGTGCCTTATCCATAATTACAAAAGTTTGTTTGACACCTTGAATAGAGTCGAGGCAAAATTCAACGGTATGGGGACTTGTGTTAGCTCATTTGCGGAAATTTTCATGCGGCCCTAAATTGGGAAATCAGTGATATTCACTTATCTATAACTTTTTTCCAGTAAAAGAAATATTTTCAAAATGGGTATCAAATTGTGTGAAATTATTTGATTTGTCTATGTTTACAGGGATTTTTCATTTGCTCAGATAGTAAAAAGTACAGCTTTCACCATGTGCGCGGTATGTCGTCTGACAATTTACAGCGTCCGAATTCCAGTGTGCACAATAAGACTGCATTTGTAATTTTTCCATTTTATCGAATCCACAATATATTGGTGTCCAATTGTCGGGAATTCCTTACCTTATCCATAACTACGAAAGTTTTTTCGACACCTTGAATAGAGTCGATTCGGAATTCAACGGTATGGGGACATGTGTTAGCTCATTTGTGGAACTTGTCATGCGCCCCTAAACTGGGAAATCAGTGATATTTAACTTGTTTATAACTTTTTTCCAGTAAAAGAAATATTTTCAAAATGGTTATCAAATTGTGTGCAATTATTTGATATGTCTATGTTTACAGGGATTTTTCATTTGCTCAGATAGTAAAAAGTACAGCTTTCACCATGTGCGCGGTATGTCGTCTGACAATTTACAGCGTCCGAATTCCAGTGTGCACAATAAGAATGCATTTCTACTTTTTCTTTTTTAGAGAATCCACAAAATATTGCTGTCCAATTGTCAGGAATTTCTTGCCTTATCCATAATTATAAAAGTTTTTTCGACACCTTGATTAGAGTCGGGTCGAAATTCAACGGTATGGGGACTTGTGTTAGCTCATTTGCGGAAATTTTCATGCGGCCCTAAACTGGGAAATCAGTGATATTTCACTTGTCTATAACTTTTTTCCAGTAAAAGAAATATTTTCAAAATGGGTATCAAATTGTGTGAAATTATTTGATTTGTCTATGTTTACAGGGATTTTTCATTTGCTCAGATAGTAAAAAGTACAGCTTTCACCATGTGCGCGGTATGTCGTCTGACAATTTACAGCGTCCGAATTCCAGTGTGCACAATAAGACTGCATTTGTAATTTTTCCTTTTTATCGAATCCACAATATATTGGTGTCCAATTGTCGGGAATTCCTTACCTTATCCATAATTACAAAAGTTTTTTCGACACCTTGATTAGAGTCGATTCGAAATTCAACGGTATGGGGACTTGTGTTAGCTCATTTGTGGAAATTGTCATGCGGCCCTAAACTGTGAAATCAGTCATAATTCACTTGTTTATAACTTTTTTCCAGTAAAAGAAATATTTTCAAAATGCGTATCAAATTGTGTGCAATTATTTGATTTGTATATGTTTACAGGGATTTTTCATTTGCTCAGATAGTAAAAAGTACAGCTTTCACCATGTGCGCGGTATGTCGTTTGACAATTTACAGCGTCCGAATTGCAGTGTGCACAATAAGAATGCATTTCTACTTTTTTCTTTTTAGAGAATCCACAAAATATTGGTGTCAAATTGTCGTGAATTTCTTGCCTTATCCATAATTACAAAAGTTTTTTCGACACGTTGAATAGAGTCGAGGCGAAATTTAACGGTATGGGGACTTGTGTTAGCTCATTTGCGGAAATTGTCATGCGGCCCTAAACTGGGTAATCAGTCATAATTCACTTTTTTATAACTTTTTTCCAGTAAAAGAAATATTTTCAAAATGGGTATCAAATTGTGTGCAATTATTTGATTTGTCTATGTATACAGGGATTTTTTTTTTGCTCAGATAGTAAAAAGTACAGCTTTCACCATGTGCGCGGTATGTCGTCTGACAATATACAGCGTCCGAATTCCAGTGTTAACAATAAGAAGGCATTTGTAATTTTTCCTTTTTATAGAATCCACAAAATATTGCAGTCCAATTGTCGGGAATTTCTTGCCATATCCATAATGACAAAAGTTTGTTCGGCACCTTGAATAGAGTCGAGGCAAAATTCAACGGTATCGGCACTAGTGTTAGCTCATTTGCGGAAATTTTCATGCGTACCTAAACTGGGTAATCAGTCATAAATCACTTTTTTATAACTCTTTTCCAGTAAAAGATATATTTTCAAAATGGGTATCAAATTGTGTGCAATTATTTGATTCGTCTATGTATACAGGGATTTTTCTTTTGCTCAGATAGTAAAAAGTACAGCTTTCACCATGTGCGCGGTATGTCGTCTGACAATTTACAGCGTCCGAATTCCAGTGTGCACAATAAGACCGCATTTGTAATTTTTCCTTTTTATCGAATCCACAATATTTTGGTGTCAAATTGTCGGGAATTTCTTGCCTTATCCATAATTACAAAAGTTTTTTCGACACCTTGATTAGAGTCGAGTCGAAATTCAACGGTATGGGGACTTGTGTTAGCTCATTTGTGGAACTTGTCATGCGCCCCTAAACTGGGAAATCAGTGATATTTCACTTGTTTATAACTTTTTTCCAGTAAAAGAAATATTTTCAAAATGGGTATCAAATTGTGTGCAATTATTTGATTTGTATATGTTTACAGGGATTTTTCATTTGCTCAGATAGTAAAAAGTACAGCTTTCACCATGTGCGCGGCATGACGTCTGACAATTTACAGCGTCCGAATTCCAGTGTGCACAATAAGACTGCATTTCTACTTTTTCCTTTTTATAGAATCCACAAAATATAGGTGTCAAATTTTCGTGAATTTCTTGCCTTATCCATAATTACAAAAGTTTGTTCGACACCTTGAATAGAGTCGAGGCAAAATTCAAAGGTATGGGGACTAGTGTTAGCTCATTTGCGGAAATTTTCATGCGGACCTAAACTGGGTAATCAGTCATAATTCACTTTTTTATAACTTTTTTCCAGTAAAAGAAATATTTTCAAAATGGGTATCAAATTGTGTGCAATTATTTGATTTGTCTATGTATACAGGGATTTTTCTTTTGCTCAGACAGCAAAATGTACAGCTTTCACCATGTGCGCGGTATGTCGTCTGACAATATACAGCGTCCGAATTCCAGTGTGCACAATAAGAATGCATTTGTAATTTTCCCTTTTTATAGAATCCACAAAATATTGCGGACCAATTGTCGGGAATTTCTTGCCTTATCCATAATTACAAAAGTTTTTTCGACACGTTGAATAGAGTCGGGCGAAATTTAACGGTATGGGGACTTGTGTTAGCTCATTTGTGGAAATTGTCATGCGGCCCTAAACTGGGAAATCAGTGATATTTCACTTGTTTATAACTTTTTTCCAGTAAAAGAAATATTTTCAAAATGGTTATCAAATTGTGTGAAATTATTTGATTTATCTTTGTTTACAGGGATGTTTCATTTGGTCAGATAGTAAAAAGTACAGCTTTCACCATGTGCGAGGTATGTCGTCTGACAATTTACAGCGTCCGAATTCCAGTGTGCACAACAGGAATGCATTTCTACTTTTTCCTTTTTAGAGAATCCACAAAATATTGGTGTCCAATTGTCGGGAATTTCTTGCCTTATCCATAATTACAAAAGTTTGTTCGACACGTTGAATTGAGTCGAGGCGAAATTTAACGGTATGGGGACTTGTGTTAGCTCATTTGCGGAAATTGTCATGCGGCCCTAAACTGGGAAATCAGTGATATTTCACTTGTTTATAACTTCTTTCCAGTAAAAGAAATATTTTCAAAATGGGTATCAAATTGTGTGCAATTATTTGATTTATCTATGTTTACAGGGATGTTTCATTTGCTCAGATAGTAAAAAGTACAGCTTTCACCATGTGCGCGGCATGACGTCTGACAATTTACAGCGTCCGAATTCCAGTGTGCACAATAATACTGCATTTGTAATTTTTCCTTTTTATAGAATCCACAAAATATTGCTGTCCAATTGTCGTGAATTTCTTGCTTTATCAATAATTACAAAAGTTTTTTCGACACTTTGATTAGAGTCTATTCGAAATTCAACGGTATGGGGACTTGTGTTAGCTCATTTGCGATAATAATCATGCGGCCCTAAACTCGGAAATCAATCATATTTCACTTTTTTATAAATTTTTTCCAGTAAAAGAAATATTTTCAAAATGGGTATCAAAATGTGTGAAATTATTTGATTTATCTATGTTTACAGGGATTATTCATTTGGTCAGATAGTAAAAAGTACATCTTTCTGCATGTGCGCTGTATGTCGTCTGACAATTTACAGCGTCCGTATTCCAGTGTGCACAATAAGTCTGCATTTTTAATTTTTCGTTTTTATAGAATCCACAAAATATTGGTGTCCAATTGTCGGGAATTCCTTACCTTATCCATAATTGCAAAAGATTTTTTCGACATCTTGAATAGAGTCGAGGCGAAATTCAACGGTGTGGTGATTTGTGTTAGCTCATTTGCGGAAATTGTCATGCGGCGCTAAACTGGGAAATCAGTCATATTTCACTTGTTTATAACTTTTTTGCAGTAAAAGAAATATTTTCAAAATGGGTTGGCTTCTAGTCAATAATTTAGCGTCTTGTGTAAGATGATACACTACGTCCAGCAGCCCTGTTTCTGATCTCATGGTTTCTGTTGCATATTTGAGCGTCTAATGTAAAAAGATAAACTACATCCAGCTGCATGGCCTCTGACCTGTTGGCTTCCGGTCCATACTTGAGCGTCTTGTGTAAGATGATACACTAGTTCCAGCAGCCCTGTCTCTGATCTCTTGGTTTCTGGTGCATATTTGAGCGTCTAATGTAAAAAAATAAACTACGCCCAGCAGCATGGCCTCTGATCTGTTGGTTTCCGTTCCCTATTTGAGCGTCTTGTGTCAGATGATACACTACGTCCTGCAGCCATGATTCTGAATTGGTGGTTTCTGGTGCATATTTGAGCGTCTAATGTAAAAAGATATACTACGTCCAGCAACATGGCCTCTGAACTGTTGGTTTCCGGTCCATATTTGGGAATCTGATGTAATATTTTAGACTACGTCCAGCAGTATGGCCTCTGACCTGTTGGCTTCCGGTCAATATTTGAGCGTCTTGTGTAAGATGATACACTACGTCCAGCAGCCCTGTCTCTGATCTCTTTGTTTCTGGTGCATATTTTAGCGTCTAATGTAAAAAGATAAACTACGTCCAGCAGCATGACCTCTGATCTCTTGGTTTCCTGTCCATATTTGTGCGTCTAATGTAAGATTTTCGATTATGGCCAGCAGCATGGCCTCTGACCTGTTGGCTTCCGGTCCATATTTGAGCGCCTTGTGTAAGATGATACACTAATTCCAGCAGCCATGATTCTGATCTGTTGGTTTCTGGTGCATATTTGAGCGTCTAATGTAAAAAATAAACTACGTCCAACAGCATGGCCTCTGATCGGTTGGTTTCCGGTCCACATTTGAGCGTCTAATGTAAGATTTTAGACTACGTCCAGCAGCATGGCGTTTGTCCTGTTGGCTTCCGGTGCATATTTGAGCGTCTTGTGTAAGATGATACACTACGTCCAGAAGCCATGTTTCTGATCTGTTGGTTTCTGGTGCATATTTGAGCGTCTAATGTAAAAAGATAAACTACGACCAGCAGCATGGCCTCTAATCTGTTGGTTTCTGTTCACTATTTGAGCGTCTTGTGTAAGATGATACACTACGTCCTGCAGCCATGATTCTGAATTGGTGGTTTCTGGTGCATATTTGAGCGTCTAATGTAAAAAGATAAACTACGTCCAGCAACATGGCCTCTGATCTTTTGGTTTCCGGTCCATATTTGAGAATCTGATGTAAGATTTTAGACTACGTCCAGCAGCAGGGCCTCAGACCTCTTGGCTTTCGGTCCATATTTGAGCGTCTTGTGTAAGATGAAACACAACGTCCAGCAGCCATGTTTCTGATCTCTTGGTTTCTGGTGAATATTTGAGCGTCTAATGTAAAAAGATAAACTACGTCCAGCAGAATGGCCTCAGATCTGCTGGTTTCCGGTCAATATTTGGGCGTCTAATGTAAGATTTTAGACTACACCCAGCAGCATGGCCTCTGACCTGTTGGCTTCCGGTCCATAATTGAGCGTCTTGTGTGAGATGAAACACTACGTCAAGCAGCACTGTTTCATATCTCTTGGTTTCTGGTGCATATTTGAGCGTCTAATGTAAAAAGATAAACTACGTTCAGCAGCATGGCCTCTGATCTGTTGGTTTCCGGTCCATATTTGAGCGTCTAATGTAAGATTTTAGACTACGTCCAGCAGCATGGCCTCTGATCTGTTGGCTTCCGGTGCATATTTGAACGGCTTGTGTAAGTTGATACACTACGTCCAGCAGCCCTGTTTCTGATCTCTTGGTTTCTGGTGCATATTAGAGCGTCTAATGTAAAAAAATAAACTACGTCCAGCAGAATGGCCTCTGATCTGCTGTTTTCCGCTTCATATTTGAGTGTCTAATGTAAGATTTTAGAGTACGTCCAGCAGCATGGCCTCTGACATGTTAGCTTCCGGTCCATATTTGAGCGTTTTGTGTGAGATAATACACTAAGTCCAGCAGCGATGATTCTGATCTGTTTGCTTCTGGTGCATATTTGAGCGTCTAATATAAAAGATAAACTACGTCCAGCAGCATGGTCTTTGATCTGTTGTTTTCCGGTCCATATTTGAACGTCTAATGTAAGATTTTAGGGTACGTCCAGCAGCATTGCTTCTGACCTCTTGGATTCCGGTCCATATTTGAGCGACTTGTGTAAGATGATACACTACGTCCAGCAGGCCTGTTTCTGATCTCTTGGTTTCTCGTGCATATTTGAGCGTCTAATGTAAGAAGATAAACTACGTCCAGCAGCATGGACTCTGATCTATTGGTTTCCGGTCCATATTTGAGCGTCTAATGTAAGATGTTTGACTACGTCCAGCAGCATGGCCTCTGACCTCTTGGCTTACGGTCAATATTTGAGCGTCTTGTGTGAGATGATACACTACGTCAAGCAGCCGTGATACTGATCTGTTGGTTCTGGTGCATATTTTAGCGTCTAATGTAAAAAGATAAACTACGTCCAGTAGCATGGCCTCAGATCTCTCGGTTTCCCGTCCATATTTGAGCGTCTAATGTAAGATTTTAGACTACGCCCAGTAGCATGGCCTCTGACCTGTTGGCTTCCGGTCCATATGTGAGCGTCTCGTGTAAGATGATACACTACGTCCAGCAGCCCTGTTTCTGATCTCTTGGTTTCTGGTGCATATTTGTGGGTCTAATGTAAAAAGATATATTACGTCCAGCAGCATGGCCTCTGATCTGTTGGTTTCCAGTCCATATTTGAGCGTCTAACGTAAGATTTTTGAATACGTCCAGCAGCATGGCCTCTGAGCTGTTGGCTTCCGGTCGATATTTGAGCGTCATGTGTAAGATGATACACTACGTCCAGCAGCCATGATTCTGATCTGTTATTCTCTGGTGATTATTTGAGCGTCTAATGTAAAAAGATGAATTACGTCCAGCAGCATGGCCTCTGATCTGCTGATTTCCGGTCCATATTTGAGCGTCTAATGTAAGATTTTAGACTACGTCCAGCAGCATGGCCTCTGACCTGTTGGCTTCCGGTCCATATATGAGCGTCTTGTGTAACATGATACACTACGTCCAGCAGACCTGTTTCTGATCTATTGGTTTCTGGGGCATATTTGAGCGTCTAATGTAAAAAAATAATCTAAGTCCAGCAGCATGGCCTCTGGTCCGCTGGTTTCCGGTCCATATTTGCGCGTCTAATGTAAGATTTTAGACTACGGCCAGCAGCATGGCCTCTGACCTGTTGGCTTCCGGTCCATATTTGAGCGTCTTGACTAAGATGATACACTACGTCCAGCAACCATGATTCTGATCTCTTGGTGTCTGGTGCATATTTGAGCTTCTAATGTAAAAAGATAAACTACGTCCAGCAGCATGGCCTCTGACCTGTTGCCTTCCGGTCCATATTTGAGCGTCTTGTGTAAGATGATACACTACGTCCAGCAGCCCTGTTTCTGATCTCTAGGTTTCGGGTGCATATTTGAGCGTCTAATACAAAAAGATAAACTACGTTCAGCAGCAAGGCCTCTTATCTGTTGGTTTCAGGTCGATGTTTGGGCGGCTAATGTAAGATATTTGTATACGACCAGCAGCATGGCCTCTGACCTGTTGGCTTCTTGTCCATATTTGAGCGTCTTGTGTAAGATCTGTTGGTTTCTGGTGCATATTTGAGCGTCTAATGTAAAAGATAAATTACATCCAGCAGCATGGCCTCTGATCTGTTGGTTTCCGGTCCATATTTGAACGTCTAATGTAAGATTGTAGTCTACGTCCAGCAGCATGGCCTCCGACCTGTTGGCTTCTTGTCCATATTTGAGCGTCTTGTGTAAGATCTGTTGGTTTCTGGTGCATATTTGAGCGTCTAATGTAAAAAGATAAACTACGTCCATTAGCATGGCCTCTGATCTGTTGGTTTCCGGTCCACATTTGAGCGTCTAATGTAAGATTTTTGTGAAAGTCCAGCAGCATGGCCTCTGACCTGTTGGCTTCCGGTCCATATTTGAGCGTCTTGTGTAAGATGATACACAACGTCCAGCAGCCCTGTTTCTGATCACTTGCTTTCTGGTGCATATTTGAGCGTCTAATGTAAAAAGTTAAACTACGTTCAGCAGCATGGCCTCTGATCTGTTGGTTACCGGTCCATATTTGACCGTCTTATGTAAGATTTTACACTACGTCCAGCAGCATGGCCTCTGACCTGTTGGCTTCCGGTCCATATTTGAGCGTCTTGTGTAAGATGATACAATACGTCCAGCAGCCATGATTCTGGTCTCTCGGTTTCTGGTGCATATTTGAGCGTCTTGAGTAAGATGCTACACTACGTCCAGCAAACCTGATTTATATCTCTTGGTGTCTGGTGCATATTTGAGTGTCTAATGTAAAAAGATAAACTACGTCCAGCAGCATGGCCTCTGATCTGTTGGTTTCCGGTCCATATTTGAGCGTCTAATTGAAGATTGTTAGACTACGTCCAGCAGCATAGCCTCTGAGCTGTTGGCTTCCGGTCCATATTTGAGCGTTTTGAGTAAGAAGATACACTACGTCCAGCAGCCCTGTTTCTGATCTCTTGGTTTCTGGTGCATATTTGAGCGTCTAATGTAAAAAGATAAACTACGTTCAGCAGCATGGCCTCTGATGTGTAGGTTTCCAGTACATATTTGTGCGTCTAAGGTAAGATTTTGTCTACGTCCACAGCATGGCCTCTGTCCTGTTGGCTTCAGGTCCATATTTGAGCGTCTTGTGTAAGATGATACACTACGTCCAGCAGCCCTGTTTCTGATCTCTTGCTTTCTGGTGCATATTTAGCGTCTAATGTAAAAAGATAAACTACGTCCAGTAGCATGGCCTCTCATCTGTTGGTTTCCGGTCCATATTTGAGCGTCTAATGTAAGATTCTTGTCTACGTCCAGCTGCATGGCCTCTGACCTGTTGGCTTCCGGTCCATATTTGAGCGTTTTGAATAAGAAGATACACTACGTCCAGCAGCCCTGTTTCTGATCTCTTTGTTTCTGGTGCATATTTGAGCGTCTAATGGAAAAAGATAAACTACGTCCAGCAGCATGGCCTCTGATCTGTTGGTTTCCGGTCCATATTTGGGCGTCTAATTTAAGATTTAGACTACGTCCAGCAGCATGGCCTCTGACCTGTTGGCTTCCGGTCCATATTTGAGCGACTTGTGTAAGATGGTACACTACGTCCAGCAGCCCTGTTTCTGATCTCTTGGTTTCTGGTGCATATTTGAGCGTCTAATCTAAAAAGATAATCTACGTCCAGCAGCATGGCCTCTGATCTGTTGTTTTCCAGTCCATATTTGTGCGTCTAATGTAGGATTTTTGACTACGTCCAGCAGCATGGCCTCTGACCTATTGGCTTCCGGTCCATATATGAGCGTCTTGTGTAAGATGATACACTACGTCCAGCAGCCCTTTTTCTGATCTCTTGCTTTCTGGTGCATATTTGAGCGTCTAATGTAAAAAGATAAACTACGTTCAGCAGCATGGCCTCTGATGTGTAGGTTTCCGGTACATATTTGTGCGTCTAATGTAAGATTTTTGTCTACGTCCACAGCATGGCCTCTGTCCTGTTGGCTTCAGGTCCATATTTGAGCGTCTTGTGTAAGATGATACACTACGTCCAGCAGCCCTGTTTCTGATCTCTTGCTTTCTGGTGCATATTTGAGCGTCTAATGTAAAAAGATAAACTACGTCCAGTAGCATGGCCTCTCATCTGTTGGTTTCCGGTCCATATTTGAGCGTCTAATGTAAGATTGTTGTCTACGTCCAGCAGCATAGCCTCTGACCTGTTGGCTTCCGGTCCATATTTTAGCGTCTTGTGTAAGATGATACACTACGTCCAGCCGTCATGATACTGATCTGTTGGTTTCTGGTGCATATTTGAGCGTCTAATGTAAAATGATAAACTACGCCCAGCAGCATGGCCTCTCATCTGTTGGTTTCCGGTACATATTTGTGCGTCTAATGTAAAATTTTAGATTACGACCAGCAGCATGGCCTCTGACCTGTTGGCTTCCGGTCCATATTTGAGCGTCTTGGGTAAGATGATACACGACGTCCAGCAGCCCTGTTTCGGATCTCTTGGATTCTGGTGTATATTTGTGCGTCAAATGTAAAAAGATAAACTACGTCTAGCAGCATGGCCTCTGATCTGTTGGTTTCCGGTCCATATTTGAGCGTCTAATGTAAGATTTTACACTACGTCCAGCAGCATGGCCTCTGACCTGTTGTCTTCCGGTCCATATATGAGCGTCTTGTGTAAGACGATACACTACGTCCAGCAGCCCTTTTTCTGATCTCTAGGTTTCGGGTGCATATTTGAGCGTCTAATATAAAAAAAAAACTACGTCCAGCATCATGGCCTTTGATCTTCTGGATTCCGGTCCATATTTTCGCCTCTAATGTAAGATTTTAGACTACGTCCAGCAGCATGGCCCCTGACCTGTTGGATTCCGGTCCATATTTGAGCGTCTTGTGTAAGATGATACACTACGTCCAGCAGCCATGATTCTGATCTGTTGGTTTCTGGTGCATATTTGAGCGTCTAATTTAAGATTTTAGACTACGTCTAGTAGCATGGCCTATGATCTGTTTGTTTCCGGTCCATATTTGAGCGTCTAATGTAAGATTTTAGACTACGTCCAGCAGAATGGCCTCTGACCTGTTGGCTTCCGGTCCATATTGGAGCGTCTTGTGTAAGATGATACACTGCGTCCAGCAGCCTTGTTTCTGATCACTTGGTTTCTGTTGCATACTTGTGCGTCTAATGTAAAAAGATAAATTACGTCCAGGAGCATGGCCTCTGATCTGTTGGTTTCTGGTTCATATTTGAGCGTCTAATGTAAGATTTTTGATTAAGTACAGCAGCATGGCCTCTGACCTGTTGGCTTCCGGTCCATATTTGAGCGTCTTGTGTAAGATGATACACTACGTCCAGCAGCCCTCTTTCTGATCTCTTGGTTTCTGGTGCATATTTGAGTGTCTAATGTAAAAAGATAAACTACGACCAGCAGCATGGCCTCTGATCTGTTGGTTACCGGTCCATATTTGCGCGTCTAATGTAAGATTTTACACTACGTCCAGCAGCATGGCTTCTGACCTGTTGGCTTCCGGTCCATATTTGAGCGTCTTGTGTAAGATGATACACTACGTCCAGCAGCCATGATTCTAATCTTTTGGTTTCTGGTACATATTTGAGCGTCTAATGTAAGATTTTAGACTACGGTCAGCAGCATGGCCTCTGACCTGTTGGCTTCCAGTCCATATTTGAGCGTCTTGTGCAAGATTATACACAACGTCCAGCAGCCCTGTTTCTGACCTCTTGGTTTCTGGTGCATATTTGAGCATCTAATGTAGAAAGATAAACTACGTCCAGCAGCATGGCCTCTGATTTGTTGGATTCCGGTCGATATTTGAGCGTCTAATGTAAGATTTTAGACTACGACCAGCAGCATGGCCTCTGACCTGTTGGCTCCTCGTCCATATTTCAGCGTCTTGTGTAAGATGATACATTACGACCTTCAGCCCTGTTTCTGATCTCTTGGTTTATGGTGCATATTTGAGAGTCTAATGCAAAAAGATAAATTACGTCCTGAAGCATGGCCTCTGATCTGTTGGTTTCCGTTCCATATTTGAGCGTCTAATGTAAGATTTTAGACTACGGCCAGCAGCATGGCCTCTGTCCTGTTGGCTTCAGGTCCATATTTGTGCGTCTTGTGTAAGATGATACACTACGTCCAGCAGCCATGATTCTGATCTGTTGGTTTCTGGTGCATATTTGAGCGTCTAATGTAAAAAGATAAACTACGTCCAGCAGCATGGCCTCTGATCTGTTGGTTTCCGGTCCATATTTGAGCGTCTAATGTAAGATTTTAGTCTACGTCCAGCAGCATGGCCTCTGAACTGTTGGATTCCGGTCCATATTTGAGCGTCTTGTTAAGATGATACACTACGTCCAGCAGCCCTTTTCTGATCTCTTGGTTTCTGGTGCCTATCTGTGCGTCTAATGTAAAAAGATAAATTACGTCCAGAAGCATGGCCTCTGATCTGTTGGTTTCCGGTCCATATTTGAGCGTCTAATGTAAGATTTTAGACTACGTCCAGCAGCATGGCCTCTGAGTTGTTGGCTTCCAGTCCATATTTGAGCGTCTTGTGCAAGATTATACACAACGTCCAGCAGCCCTGTTTCTGACCTCTTGGTTTCTGGTGCATATTTGAGCATCTAATGTAGAAAGATAAACTACGTCCAGCAGCATGGCCTCTGATTTGTTGGATTCCGGTCGATATTTGAGCGTCTAATGTAAGATTTTAGACTACGACCAGCAGCATGGCCTCTGACCTGTTGGCTCCTCGTCCATATTTCAGCGTCTTGTGTAAGATGATACATTACGACCTTCAGCCCTGTTTCTGATCTCTTGGTTTATGGTGCATATTTGAGAGTCTAATGCAAAAAGATAAACTACGTCCTGAAGCATGGCCTCTGATCTGTTGGTTTCCGTTCCATATTTGAGCGTCTAATGTAAGATTTTAGACTACGGCCAGCAGCATGGCCTCTGACCTGTTGGCTTCCGGTCCATATTTGAGCGTCTTATGTAAGACGATACACTACGTCCAGCAGCCCTGTTTCTGATGTCTTGGTTTCTGGTGCATATTTGAGCGTCTAATATAAAAAGATAAACTACGTCCAGCAGCATGGCCTCTAATCCGTTGGCTTCCGGTCCATATTTAAGCGTCTTCTGTAAGAGGATACACTACGTCCAGCAGATATGATTCTGATCTTTTGGTTTCTGGCGGATATTTGAGCGTCTAATGCTAAAAGATAAACTACGTCTAGAAGTATGGCCTCTGATCTATTGGTTTCCGGTCTATTTTGAGCGTCTAATGTAAGATTTTAGACAACGTCCACCAGCATGGCCTCTAAAAATGTTGGCTTCCGGTCCATATTTGAGCGTCTTGTGTAAGATGATACACTACGTCCAGCAGCCATGATTCTGATCTGTTGTTTTGTGGTGCATATTTGAATGTCTAATGTAAAAAGATAAACTACGTCCAGCAGCATGACCTCTGATCTGTTGGTTTCCGGTCCATATTTGAGCGTCTAATGAAAGATGATTCACTACGTCCAGCAGCCATGATTCTGATCTGTTGGTTTCTGGTACATATTTGAGCTTCTAATATAAATAGAAAAACTACGTCCAGCAGCATGGCCTCTGATCTCTTGGTTTCCCGTCCATATTTGAGCGTCTAATGTAAGATTTTAGACTACAACCAGCAGCATGGCCTCTGACCTGTTGCCTTCCGGTCCATATTTGAGCGTCTTGTGTAAGATGATACACTACGTCCAGCAGCCATGATTCTGATCTGTTGGTTTCTGGTGCATATTTGAGCGTCTAATGTAAAAAGATAAACTACGTCCAGCAGCATGGCCTCTGATCTGTTGGTTTCCGGTCCATATTTGAGCGTCTAATGTGAGATTTTAGTCTACGTCCAGCAGCATGGCCTCTGACCTTTTGGCTTCCGGTCCATATTTGAGCGTCTTGTGTAAGATGATACACTACGTCCTGCAGCCCTGTTTCTGATCTCTTGGTTTCTGGTGCCTATCTGTGCGTCTAATGTAAAAAGATAAATTACGTCCAGAAGCATGGCCTCTGATCTGTTGGTTTCCGGTCCATATTTGAGCGTCTAATGTAAGATTTTAGACTACTTCCAGCAGCATGGCCTCTGAGTTGTTGGCTTCCGGTCCATATTTGAGCGTCTTGTGTAAGATGACACACAACGTCCAGCAGCCCTGTTTCTGACCTCTTGGTTTCTGGTGCATATTTGAGCATCTAATGTAGAAAGATAAACTACGTCCAGCAGCATGGCCTCTGATTTGTTGGATTCCGGTCGATATTTGAGCGTCTAATGTAAGATTTTAGACTACGTCCGGCACCATGGCCTCTGACCTGTTGTTTTCCGGTCCATATTTGAGCGTCTTTTGTAAGATGATGCACTACGTCCATCAGGCCTGATTCTGATCTGTTGGTTTCTGTTGCATATTTGAGCGTCTAATGTAAAATGATAAACTACGCCCAGCAGCATGGCCTCTGATCTGTTGGTTTCCGGTCCATATTTGTGCGTCTAATGTAAGATTTTAGACTACGTCCAGCAGCATGGCCTCTGACCTGTTGGCTTCCGGTCCATATTTGAGCGTCTCGTGTAAAATGATACATTACGTTCAGCAGAACTGTTTCTGATGTCTTGGTTTCTGGTGCATATTTGTGCTCTAATGTAAAAAGATAAACTACGTCTAGCAGCATGGCCTCTGATCTTTTGGTTTCCGGTCCATATTTGAGCGTCAAATGTAAGATTTTAGACTACGTCCAGCAGCATGACCTCTGACCTGTTGGATTCCGGTCCATATTTGAGCGTCTTGTGTAAGATGATACACTACGTCCAGCAGACCTGTTTCTGATCTCTTGGTTTCTGGTGAATATTTGAGCGTCTAATGTACAAAGATAAACTACGTCCAGTAGCATGGCCTCTGATCTGTTTCTTTCCGGTCCATATTTGAGAGTCTAATGTAAGATTTTAGACTACGTCCAGCAGAATGGCCTCTGCCCTGTTGTCTTCCGGTCCATATTGGTGAGTCTTGTGTAAGATGATACACTAAGTCCAGCAGCCCTGTTTCTGATCTCTTGGTTTCTGGTGCATATTTGTGCGTCTAATGTAAAAAGAAAAATTACGTCAAGCAGCCCGTCCTCTGATCTGTTGGTTTCCTTTCCATATTTGTGCGTCTAATGTAAGATTTTAGATTACGTCCAGCAGCATGGCCTCTGACCTGTTGGCTTCCGGTCCATATTTGAGCGTCTCGTGTAAAATGATACATTACGTCCAGCAGAACTGTTTCTGATCTCTTGGTTTCTGGTGCATATTTGTGCTCTAATGTAAGATTTTAGACTACGTCCAGCAGAATGGCCTCTGACCTGTTGTCTTCCGGTCCATATTGGTGAGTCTTGTGTAAGATGATACACTACGTGCAGCAGCCCTGTTTCTGATCTCTTGGTTTCTGGTGCATATTTGTGCGTCTAATGTAAAAAGATAAATTACGTCAAGCAGCCCGTCCTCTGATCTGTTGGTTTCCGGTCAACATTTGAGCGTCTAATGTAAGATATTTGACTACGTCCAGCAGCATGGCCGGGAATCTTGGATTCTGGTGCATATTTGAGCGTCTAATGTAAAAAGATAAACTACGTCCAGCAGCATGAGCACTGATCTGTTGGTTTCCGGTTCATATTTGAGCGTCTAATGAAAGATTTTACACTACGACCAGCAGCATGGCCTCTGACCTGTTGGCTCCCGGTCCATATTTGAGCGTCTTGTGTAAGATGATACACTACGTCCAGCAGCCATGATTCTGATCTGTTGGTTTCTGGTACATATTTGAGCTTCTAATATAAATAGATAAACTACGTCCAGCAGCATGGCCTCTGATCTGTTGGTTTCCGGTCCATATTTGAGCGTCTAATATAAGATTTTAGACTAAGTCCAGCAGCATGGCCTCTGACCTGTTGGCTCCTCGTCCATATTCCAGCGTCTTGTGTAAGATGATACCTTACGACCAGCAGCCCTGTTCCTTATCTCTTGGTTTCTGTTGCATATTTGAGCGTCTAATGTAAAAAGATAAACTACGTCCTGAAGCATGGCCTCTGATCTGTTGGTTTCCGGTCCATATTTGAGCGTCTAATGTAAGATTTTAGTCTACGTCCAGCAGCATGGCCTCTGACCTGTTGGCTTCCGGTCCATATTTGAGCGTCTTGTGTAAGATGATACACTACGTCCAGCAGCCCTGTTTCTGATCTCTTGGTTTCTAGTGCCTATCTGTGCGTCTAATGTAAAAAGATAAATTACGTCCAGAAGCATGGCCTCTGATCTGTTGGTTTCCGGTCCATATTTGAGCGTCTAATGTAAGATTTTAGACTACGTCCAGCAGCATGGCCTCTGAGTTGTTGGCTTCCGGTCCATATTTGAGCGTCTTGTGTAAGATTATACACAACGTCCAGCAGCCCTGTTTCTGACCTCTTGGTTTCTGGTGCATATTTGTGCATCTAATGTAGAAAGATAAACTACGTCCAGCAGCATGGCCTCTGATTTGTTGGATTCCGGTCGATATTTGAGCGTCTAATGTAAGATTTTAGACTACGTCCGGCACCATGGCCTCTGACCTGTTGTTTTCCGGTCCATATTTGAGCGTCTTTTGTAAGATGATACACTACGACCAGCAGCCCTGTTTCTGATCTCCTGGATTATGGTGCATAATTGAGCGTCTAATGTAAAACGATAAACTACGCCCAGCAGCATGTCCAATGATCTGTTGGTTTCCGGTCCATATTTGAGCGTCTATTGTAAAATATTAGACTACGACCAGCAGCATGGCCTCTGACCTGTTGGCTTCCGGTCCATATTTGAGCGTCTAATATAAGATTTTAGACTAAGTCCAGCAGCATGGCCTCTGATCTGTTGGTTTCTAGTGCATATTTGAGCGTCTAATGTAAAATGATAAACTACGCCCAGCAGCATGGCCTCTGATCTGTTGGTTTCCGGTCCATATTTGTGCGTCTAATGTAAGATTTTAGATTACGTCCAGCAGCATGGCCTCTGACCTGTTGGCTTCCGTTCCATATTTGAGCGTCTCGCGTAAAATGATACATTACGTCCAGCAGAACTGTTTCTGATCTCTTGGTTTCTGGTGCATATTTGTGCTCTAATGTAAGATTTTAGACTACGTCCAGCAGAATGGCCTCTGACCTGTTGTCTTCCGGTCCATATTGGTGAGTTTTGTGTAAGATGATACACTACGTCCAGCAGCCCTGTTTCTGATCTCTTGGTTGCTGGTGCATATTTGTGCGTCTAATGTAAAAAGATAAATTACGTCAAGCAGCCCGTCCTCTGATCTGTTGGTTTCTGGTCACTATTTGAGCGTCTAATGTAAGATATTTGACTACGTCCAGCAGCATGGCCGGGACTCTTGGATTCTGGTGCATATTTGAGCGTCTAATGTAAAAAGATAAACTACGTCCAGCAGCATGACCACTGATCTGTTGGTTTCCGGTTCATATTTGAGCGTCTAATGAAAGATTTTACACTACGTCCAGCAGCATGGCCTCTGACCTGTTGGCTCCCGGTCCATATTTGAGCGTCTTGTGTAAGATGATACACTACGTCCAGCAGCCATGATTCTGATCTGTTGGTTTCTGGTACATATTTGAGCTTCTAATATAAATAGATAAACTACGTCCAGCAGCATGGCCTCTGATCTGTTGGTTTCCGGTCCATATTTGAGCGTCTAATATAAGATTTTAGACTAAGTCCAGCAGCATGGCCTCTGACCTGTTGGCTCCTCGTCCATATTCCAGCGTCTTGTGTAAGATGATACCTTACGACCAGCAGCCCTGTTTCTTATCTCTTGGTTTCTGTTGCATATTTGAGCGTCTAATGTAAAAAGATAAACTACGTCCTGAAGCATGGCCTCTGATCTGTTGGCTTCCGGTCCATATTTGAGCGTCTTGTGTAAGATGATACACTACGTCCAGCAGCCATGATTCTGATCTGTTGGTTTCTGGTGCATATTTGAGCTTCTAATATAAATAGATAAACTACGTCCAGCAGCTCTGTTTCTGATCTCTTGGTTTCCCGTCCATATTTGAGCGTCTAATATAAGATTTTAAACTACATCCAGCAGCATGGCCTCTGACCTGTTTGTTTCCGGTCCATATTTGAGCGTCTAATGTAAGATTTTAGAGTACGGCCAGCAGCATGGCCTCTGTCCTGTTGGCTTCAGGTCCATATTTGTGCGTCTTGTGTAAGATGATACACTAAGTCCAGCAGCCATGATTCTGATCTGTTGGTTTCTGGTGCATATTTGAGCGTCTAATGTAAAAAGATAAACTACGTCCAGCAGCATGGCCTCTGATCTGTTGGTTTCCGGTCCATATTTGAGCGTCTAATGTAAGATTTTCGACTATGACCAGCAGCATGGCCTCTGACCTGTTGGCTCCCGCTCCATATTTGAGCGTCTTGTGTAAGATGATACACTACGACCATCAGCCCTGTTTCTGATCTCTTGGTTTCTGGTGCATATTTGAGCGTCTAATATAAAAAGATAAACTACGTCCTGTAGCATGGCCTCTGAACTGTTGGTTTCCGGTCCATATTTGAGCGTCTAATGTAAGATTTTAGACTACGGCCAGCAGCATGGCCTCTGACCTGTTGGCTTCCGGTCCATATTGGAGCGTCTTATGTAAGATGATACACTACGTCCAGCAGCCCTGTTTCTGATGTCTTGGTTTCTGGTGCATATTTGAGCGTCTAATGTAAAAAGATAAACTACGTACAGCAGCATGGCCTCTAATCCGTTGGCCTCCGGTCCATATGTGAGCGTCTTCTGTAAGATGATACACTACGTCCAGCAGATATGATTCTGATCTTTTGGTTTCTGGTGCATATTTGAGCGTCTAATGTAAAAAGATAAATTACGTCCAGAAGCATGGCCTCTGATCTGTTGTTTTCCGGTCCATATTTCAGCGTCTAATGTAAGATTTTAGACTACGTCCAGCAGCATGGCCTCTGAGTTGTTGGCTTCCGGTCCATATTTGAGCGTCTTGTGCAAGATTATACACAACGTCCAGCAGCCCTGTTTCTGACCTCTTGGTTTCTGGTGCATATTTGAGCATCTAATGTACAAAGATAAACTACGTCCAGCAGCATGGCCTCTGATTTGTTGGATTCCGGTCGATATTTGAGCGTCTAATGTAAGATTTTAGACTACGTCCAGCAGCATGGCCTCTGACCTGTTGGCTCCTCGTCCATATTTCAGCGTCTTGTGTAAGATGATACATTACGACCTTCAGCCCTGTTTCTGATCTCTTGGTTTATGGTGCATATTTGAGCGTCTAATGCAAAAAGATAAACTACGTCCTGAAGCATGGCCTCTGATCTGTTGGTTTCCGGTCCATATTTGAGCGTCTAATGTAAGATTTTAGACTACGGCCAGCAGCATGGCCTCTGACCTGTTGGCTTCCGGTCCATATTTGAGCGTCTTATGTAAGATGATACACTACGTCCAGCAGCCCTGTTTCTGATGTCTTGGTTTCTGATGCATATTTGAGCGTCTAATGTAAAAAGATAAACTACGTCCAGCAGCATGGCCTCTAATCCGTTGGCTTCCGGTCCATATTTAAGCGTCTTCTGTAAGAGGATACACTACGTCCAGCAGATATGATTCTGATCTCTTGGTTTCTGGCGGATATTTGAGCGTCTAATGCAAAAAGATAAACTACGTCTAGCAGTATGGCCTCTGATCTATTGGTTTCCGGTCTATATTTGAGCGTCTAATGTAAGATTTTAGACTACGTCCACCTGCATGGCATCTAAAAATTTTGGCTTGCGGTCCATATTTGAGCGTCTTGTGTAAGATGATACACTACGTCCAGCAGCCATGATTCTGATCTGTTGTTTTGTGGTGCATATTTGAATGTCTAATGTAAAAAGATAAACTACGTCCAGCAGCATGACGTCTGATCTGTTGGTTTCCGGTCCATATTTGAGCGTCTAATGAAAAATTTTACTCTACGTCCAGCAGCATGGCTTCTGACCTGTTGGCTTCCGGTCCATATTTGAGCGTCTTGTGTAAGATGATACACTACGTCCAGCAGCCATGATTCTGATCTGTTGGTTTCTGGTACATATTTGAGCTTCGAATATAAATAGATAAACTACGTCCAGCAGCATGGCCTCTGATCTCTTGGTTTCCCGTCCATATTTGAGCGTCTAATGTAAGATTTTAGACTACAACCAGCAGCATGGCCTCTGACCTGTTGCCTTCCGGTCCATATTTGAGCGTCTTGTGTAAGATGATACACTACGTCCAGCAGCCCTGTTTCTGATCTCTTGGTTTCTGGTGCCTATCTGTGCGTCTAATGTAAAAAGATAAATTACGTCCAGAAGCATGGCCTCTGATCTGTTGGTTTCCGGTCCATATTTGAGCCTCTAATGTAAGATTTTAGACTACGTCCAGCAGCATGGCCTCTGAGTTGTTGGCTTCCGGTCCATATTTGAGCGTCTTGTGTAAGATTATACACAACGTCCAGCAGCCCTGTTTCTGACCTCTTGGTTTCTGGTGCATATTTGAGCATCTAATGTAGAAAGATAAACTACGTCCAGCAGCATGGCCTCTCATTTGTTGGATTCCGGTCGATATTTGAGCGTCTAATGTAAGATTTTAGACTACGTCCGCCACCATGGCCTCTGACCTGTTGTTTTCCGGTCCATATTTGAGCGTCTTTTGTAAGATGATACACTACGACCAGCAACCCTGTTTCTGATCTCCTGGATTATGGTGCATAATTTAGCGTCTAATGTAAAAAGATAAACTACGCCCAGCAGCATGTCCACTGATCTGTTGGTTTCCAGTCCATATTTGAGCGTCTATTGTAAAATATTAGACTACGACCAGCAGCATGACCTCTGACCTGTTGGCTTCCGGTCCATATTTGAGCGTCTTGTGTAAGATGATACACTACGTCCAGCAGCCCTGATTATGATCTGTTGGTTTCTGGTGCATATTTGAGGGTCTGATGTAAAATGATAAACTACGCCCAGCAGCATGGCCTCTGATCTGTTGGTTTCCGGTCCATATTTGTGCGTCTAATGTAAGATTTTAGATTACGTCCAGCAGCATGGCCTCTGACCTGTTGGCTTCCGGTCCATATTTGAGCGTCTCGTGTAAAATGATACATTACGTCCAGCAGAACTCTTTCTGATCTCTTGGTTTCTGGTGCATATTTGTGCGTCTAATGTAAAAAGATAAATTACGTCAAGCAGCCCGTCCTCTGATCTGTTGGATTCCGGTCGATATTTGAGCGACTAATGTAAGATTTTAGACTACGTCCAGCAGCATGGCCTCTGACCTGTTGGCTCCTCGTCCATATTTCAGCGTCTTGTGTAAGATGATACATTACGACCTTCAGCCCTGTTTCTGATCTCTTGGTTTATGGTGCATATTTGAGCGTCTAATGCAAAAAGATAAACTACGTCCTGAAGCATGGCCTCTGATCTGTTGGTTTCCGGTCCATATTTGAGCGTCTAATGTAAGATTTTAGACTACGGCCAGCAGCATGGCCTCTGACCTGTTGGCTTCCGGTCCATATTTGAGCGTCTTATGTAAGATGATACACTACGTCCAGCAGCTCTGTTTCTGATGTCTTGGTTTCTGGTGCATATTTGAGCGTCTAATGTAAAAAGATAAACTACGTCTAGCAGTATGGCCTCTGATCTATTGGTTTCCGGTCCATATTTGAGCGTCTAATGTAAGATTTTAGACTACGTCAAGCAGCATGGCCTCTGTCCTGTTGGCTTCAGGTCCATATTTGTGCGTCTTGTGTAAGATGATACACTACGTCCAGCAGCCATGATTCTGATCTGTTGGTTTCTGCTGCATATTTGAGCGTCTAATGTAAAAACATAAATTACGTCCAGCAGCACGGCCTCTGATCTGTTGGTTTCCGGTCAATATTTGAGCGTCTAATGTAAGATTTTAGACTACGTCCAGCAGCATGGCCTCTGACCTGTTGGCTTCCGGTCCATATTTGAGCGTCTTGTGTAAGATGATACACTACGTCAAGCAGCCATGATTCGGAACTCTTGGATTCTGGTGCATATTTGAGCGTCTAATGTAAAAAGATAAACTACGTCCAGCAGCATGGCCTCTAATCCGTTGGCTTCCGGTCTATATTTGAGCGTCTTCTGTAAGATGATACACTACGTCCAGCAGATATGATTCTGATCATTTGGTTTCTGGTGCATATTTGAGCGTCTAATGCAAAAAGATAAACTACGTCCTGAAGCATGGCCTCTGATCTGTTGCTTTCCGGTCCATATTTGAGCGTCTAATGTAAGATTTTAGATTACGGCCAGCAGCATGGCCTCTGACCTGTTGGCTTCCGGTCCATATTTGAGCGTCTTATGTAAGATGATACACTACGTCCAGCAGCCCTGTTTCTGATGTCTTGGTTTCTGGTGCATATTTGAGCGTCTAATGCAAAAAGATAAACCACGTCCAGCAGCATGGCCTCTAATCCGTTGGCTTCCGGTCCATATTTAAGCGTCTTCTGTAAGAGGATACACTACGTCCAGCTGATATGATTCTGATCTTTTGGTTTCTGGCGGATATTTGAGCGTCTAATGTAAAAAGATAAACTACGTCTAGCAGTATGGCCTCTGATCTATTGGTTTCCGGTCCATATTTGAGGGTCTAATGTAAGATTTTAGACTACGTCAAGCAGCATGGCCTCTGTCCTGTTGGCTTCAGGTCCATATTTGTGCGTCTTGTGTAAGATGATACACTAGGTCCAGCAGCCATGATTCTGATCTGTTGGTTTCTGGTGCATATATGAGCGTCTAATGTAAAATGATAAACTACGCCCAGCTGCATGGCCTCTGATCTGTTGGTTTCCGGTCAATATTTGTGCGTCTAATGTAAGATTTTAGATTACGTCCAGCAGCATGGCCTCTGACCTGTTGGCTTCCGGTCCATATTTGAGCGTCTCGTGTAAGATGATACACTACGTCCAACAGATCTGTTTCAGATCTCTTGGTTTCTGGTGCATATTTGTGCGTCTAATGTAAAAAGATAAACTACGTCTAGCAGCATGGCCACTGATCTGTTTGTTTCCGGTCCATATTTGAGCGTCTAATGTAAGATTTTAGATTAAGTCCTGCAGAATGGCCTCTGACCTGTTGGCTTCAGGTCCATATTGGAGAGTCTTGTGTAAGATGATACACTACGTCCAGCAGCCCTATTTCTGATCTCTTGGTTTCTGGTGCATATTTGTGCGTCTAATGTAAAAAGATAAATTACGTCCAGCAGCACGGCCTCTGATCTGTTGGTTTCCGGTCAATATTTGAGCGTCTAATGTAAGATATTTGACTACGTCCAGCAGCATGGCCTCTGACCTGTTGGCTTCCGGTCCATATTTGAGCGTCTTGTGTAAGATGATACACTACGTCCAGCAGCCATGATTCGGATCTCTTGGATTCTGGTGCATATT
Source organism: Acanthosepion esculentum (assembly GCA_964036315.1). NCBI lineage: Eukaryota > Metazoa > Mollusca > Cephalopoda > Sepiida > Sepiidae > Acanthosepion > Acanthosepion esculentum. Next base: position 41,315 of record CAXIWW010000036.1, on the reverse strand, counting down.
TGAGCGTCTAATGTAAAAAGATAAACTACGTCCAGCAGCATGACCTCTGATCTGTTGGTTTCCGGTCCATATTTGAGAGTCTAATGAAAGATTTTACACTACGTCCAGCAGCATGGCCTCTGACCTGTTGGCTTCCGGTCAATATTTGAGCGTCTTGTATAAGATGATACACTACGTCCAGCAGCCATGTTTCTGATCTGTTGGTTTCTGGTACATATTTGAGCTTCTAATATAAATAGATAAACTACGTCCAGCAGCATGGCCTCTGATCTGTTGGTTTCCGTTTCATATTTGAGCGTATAATGTAAGATTTTACACTACGTCCAGCAGCATGGCCTCTGACCTGTTAGCTTCCGGTCCATATTTGAGCGTCTTGTGTAAGATGATGCACTACGTCCAGCAGCCCTGTTTCTGATATCTTGGTTTCTGGTGCATATATGAGCGTCTAATCTAAAATGATAAACTACGCCCAGCAGCATGGCCTGTGATCTGTTGGTTTCCGGTCAATATTTGTGCGTCTAATGTAAGATTTTAGATTACGTCCAGCAGCATGGCCTCTGACCTCTTGGCTTCCGGTCCATATTTGAGCGTCTCGTGTAAGATGATACACTACGTCCAGCAGACCTGTTTCAGATCTCTTGGTTTCTGGTGCATATTTGTGCGTCTAATATAAAAAGATAAACTACGTCTAGCAGCATGGCCACTGATCTGTTTGTTTCCGGTCCATATTTGAGCATCTAATGTAAGATTTTAGACAACGTCCTGCAGAATGGCCTCTGACCTGTTGGCTTCCGGTCCATAGTGGAGCGTCTTGTGTAAGATGATACACTACGTCCAGCAGCCCTTCTTCTGATCTCTTGGTTTCTGGTGCATATTTGTGCGTCTAATGTAAAAAGATGAATTACGTCCAGCAGCACGGCCTCTGATGTGTTGTTTTCCGGTCCATATTTGAGCGTCTAATGTAAGATTTTAGACTACGTCCCGAAGCATGGCCTCTGACCTGTAGGCTTCCGGTGCATATATTTGAGCCTCTTGTGTAAGATGTTACACTACGTCCAGCAGCCATGATTCTGATCTGTTGGTTTCTGGTGCATATTTGACCGTCTAATGTCAAAAGAAAAACTACGTCCAGCAGCATGGAATCTTATCTGTTGGTTTCCGGTCCATATTTGAGCGGCTAATGTAAGATTTCAGACTACGTCCAGCAGCATGGCCTCTGATCTGTTGGTGTGAAATTGTCGGGAATTTCTTACCTTATCCATAATTATAAAAGTTTTCTCGACACCTTGTATAGCGTCGAGGCGAAATTCAACGGTATGGGGACTTGTGTTACCTCGTCTGCAGAAATTATCATGCGGTCCTAAACTGGGAAATCAGTCATATTTCACTTGTTTATAAATGTTTTCCAGTAAAAGAAATATTTTCAAAATGGGTATCAAATTGTGTGCAATTATTTGATTTGTCTATGTATACTGGGATTTTTCATTTCCTCAGATAGTAAAAAGTAGAGTTTTCACCAGGTCCGCATTATGTCGTCTGACAATTTACAGCGTGCGAATTCCAGTGTGCACAATAAATATTCATTTTGAATTTTTCCTTTTTAAAGAATCCACAAAATATTGCTCTCCAATTGTCGAGAATTTCTTGCCTTATCCATAATTACAAAAGCTTCTTCGACACCTTGAATAGAGTCGAGTCGAAATTCAACGGTATGGGCACTTGTGTTAGCTCATTTGCGGAAATTGTCATGCGGCCCTAAACTGGGTAATCAGTCATATTTCACTTGTTTATAACTTTTTTCTAGTAAAAGAAATATTTTCAAAATGGGTATCAAATTGTGTGTAATTATTTGGTTGGTCTATGTATACAGGGATTTTTCATTTGGTCAGATAGTAAAAAGTACAGCTTTCACCATATGCGCGGTATGTCGTCTGACAACTTACAGCGTCCGAATTCCAGTGTGCACAATAAGACTGCATTTCTAATTTTTCCTTTTTATAGAATCCACAAAATATTGTTGTCCAATTGTAGGGAATTTCTTGCCTTATCCATAATTACAAATGTTTTTTCGACACTTTTATTAGAGTCGAGTCGAAATTCAACGGTATGGGGACTTGTTTTAGCTCATTTGCGGAAATTTCATGCGTCCCTCAACTGGGAAATCAGTCATATTTCACTTGTTTATAACTTTTTTCCAGCAAAAGAAATATTTTCAAAATGATTATCAAATTGTGTGCAATTATTTGATTTGTCTATGTTTACAGGGATTTTTCATTCGGTCAGATAGTAAAAAGTACAGCTTACACCATGTGCGCGGTATGTCGTCTGACAATTTACATCGTCCGAATTCCAGTGTGCACAATAAGACTGAATTTCTAATTTTTCCTTTTTATAGAATCAAGAAAATATTGCTGTCCCATTGTAGGGAATTTCTTGCCTTATCCATAATTACAAATGTTTTTTCGACACTTTGATTAGTGTCGAGTCGAAATTCAACGGTATGGGGAATTGTGTTAGTTCATTTGCGGAAAATGTCATGCGGCCCTAAACTGGGAAATAAGTCATATTCCACTTGTTTATAACTTTTTTCCAGTAAAACAAATATTTTCAAAATTGGTATCAAATTGTGTGCAATTATTTGATTTGTCTATGTATACAGGGATTTGTCATTTGCTCCGATAGTAAAAAGTATAGCTTTCACCAGGTGCGCGGTATGTCGTCTGACAATTTACAGCCTCCGAATTCCAGTGTGCACAATAAGAATGCATTTCTAATTTTTCATTTTTATCGAATCCTCAAAATATTGGTGTGAAATTTTCGAGAATTTCGTGCCTTATCCATAAAAACAAAAGTTTTTTCGACAGGTTGAATAGAGTCGAGGCGAAATTCAACGGTATGGGGACTTATGTTAGCTAATTTGCGGAAATTGTCATGCGACAGTAAACTGGGAAATCAGTCATATTTCACTTGTTTATAATTTTTTCCAGTAAAAGAAATATTTTCACGATGGATAACAAGTTGTGTGCAATTATTTGATTTGTCTATGTATACAGGGATTTTTCATTTGCTCAGATAGTAAAAAGTACAGCTTTCACCATGTGCGCGGTATGTCGTCTGACAATTTACAGTGTCCGAATTCCAGTGTGCACAATAAGACTGCTTTTCTAATTTTTCATTTTTATAGAATCCACCAAAGAATTGGTGACCACTTGTCGGAAATTGCTTACCTTATCCATAATTACATAAATTTGTTCGACACCTTGACTAGAGTCGAGGCGATATTCAACGGTATGGGAAATTGTGTTAGCTCATTTGCGGAAATTGTCATGCGGTTACTAAACGGGGAAATCAGTCATATTTCACCTCTTTATAATTTTTCTCCAGTAAAAGAAATATTTTCAAATTGGGTCTCAAATTGTGTGCAATTATTTGATTTTTCTATGTTTACAGGGATTTTTCATTTGCTCTGATAGTAAATAGTACAGCTTTCACCATGTGCGCGGTAAGTCGTCTGACAATTTATAGCGTCCGAATTCCAGTTTGCATAATAAGACTGCATTTCTAATTTTTCCTTTTTATCGAATCCACAAAATATTGCTGTCCAATTGTCGGGAATTTCTTGCCTTATCCATAATTACAAATGTTTTTTCGACACATTGAATAGAGTCGAGGCGAAATTCAGCTGTATGGGGACTTGTGTTAGCTCATGTGCGGAAATTGTCATGCGGCCCTAAACTGGGAAATCAGTCATATTTCACTTGTTTATAACTTTTTTCCCGTAAAAGAAATATTTTCAAAATGGGTTTCAAATTGTGTGAAATTATTTGATTTTTCTATGTTTACAGGGATTTTTCATTTGCTCAGATAGTAAACAGTACAGCTTTCAGCATGTGCGCGGTATGTCGTCTGACAGCGTCCGAATTCCCGTGTGCACAATAAGACTGCATTTCTAATTTTTCTTTTTTATAGAATCCACAAAATATTGGTGTCCAATTGTCGACAATTTCTTGCCTTATCCATAATTTCAAAAATTTTTTCGACAACTTGAATACAGTCGAGGCGAAATTCAACGGTATGGGGACTAGTGTTAACTCATTTGCGGAAATTGTCATGCGGCCCTAAACTGGGTAATCAGTCATATTTCACTTGTTTATAACTTTTTCCAGTAAAAGAAATATTTTCAAAATGGTGATCAAATTGTGTGCAATTATTTGTTTGGTCTATGTATACAGGGATTTTTCATTTGGTCAGATAGTAAAAAGTACAGCTTTCACCATGTGCGCGGTATGTCGTCTGACAATTTACAGAGTCGGAATTCCAGTGTGCACAATAAGACTGCATTTCTAATTTTTCTTTTTTATCGAATCCACAAAATATTGGTGTCCAATTGTCGGGAATCTCTTACCTTATCCATAATTACAAAAGTTTTTTCGACACCTTGAATAGAGTCGGGGCGAAATTCAACGGTATGGGGACTTGTGTTAACTCATTTGCGGAAAATGTCATGCGGCTCTAAACTGGGAAATCAGTCATATTTCACTTGTTTATAACTTTTTTCCAGTAAAAGAAATATTTTCAAAATGGTTATCAAATTGTGTGCAATTATTTTATTTGTCTATGTTTACAGGGATTTTTCATTGCTCAGATAGTAAAAAGTACAGCTTTCAGCATGTGCGCGGTATGTAGTCTGACAATTTACAGTGTCCGAATTCCAGTAAAAATATGTACATTAGTTAATTAAAAAATCAAACAATGAAAAAAATTAAAACATATGTATTGGACAATTAAAAAAAAGTAAAAAATGTTTATTAGACAATGAAAAATAGTAAAAAATATATATTAGTCAAAGAACAAAAGTAAAAAAATGTATATTAGACATTTAAAAAAAGGAAATATATATATTAGTCAATTAAAATTTAAAGAAAATTTATTAGTCAATTAATAAAAGTAAAAATGTATTTTTGACTATTAAAAAGATAAAAATGTATATTAAACAATTAAAAAAAGTAAAAATGTATATTAGACAATTGAAAACAGTACAAAATATATATTAGACAATTAAAAAAAGTTTAAAACGTATATTAGACATTTAAAAAAAAGTAAAAAATGTAAATTAGACAATTAAGAAAACTAGAAATATATATTAGATATTTAAAAAAATTAAGAAATATATATTAGGCCATTAAAAAATAAAAAAAAAATATATTAGACAATTAAAAAAGTAAAAAATATACATTAGACAATTAAAAATGTAAAAAATATATATTAGACAATTTGAAAATTAATAAATATATATCAGACAATCAAAAAAAGGAAAAAATATATGTATTAGATAATTAAAAAAATAAAAAATGTACATTAGACTATTAAAAATGTAAAAATGTATATTAGAGAATTAAAAAAGTAAAAGAAGAATATTAAACAATTAAAAAAGAAAAATATATATTAGAAAATTAAAAAAGTAAAAATGTATATTAAACAATTAAAAAAGTAAATATATATATTAGACAATTAAAAAAGTAAAAAATGTATATTAGACAATGTAAAAGTAAAAATGTATATTTGACAATGAAAAAGGATAAAATATATATTAGACAATTACAAAAAAATGTATATTAGACAATTACAAAAAGTAACAAATTTATACCAGACAATTGAAAAAATTAAAAAATATACATTATACAATTAAAAAAAGAAAGAATTTATATTAGACTAGTAAAAATATAATAAATATATATTAGACAATTAAAAAAAGGAAAAAATGTATATTAGACAATTAAAAAAAGTAAAAATATTGATATTAGGCAATTAAAAAAAGTAAAAAGTGTATATTAGACAATTAAAATAGAAAAATGTATATTAGACAATTAAAAATGTATATTAAACAATTAAAAAAAGTCAAAAATGTATATTAGACAATTAACAAAAGTAAAATATATATTAGACAATTAAAAAAAGTCAAAAATGTATATTAGACAACTGATAAAGTAAGAAATGCATGGACAATTAAAAAAAAGTAAAAAATATATATTATATTATTAAAATGTTAAAATGTATATTAGACAATTAAAAAATGTATACTAGACTATTAAAAGAAAGTCAAAAATGTATATTGGACAATTAAAAAATAAAAATGTATAGAAAACAATTAAAAAAGCAAAAAATGTATATTAGACAATTAAGAAAGGCAAAAACATATATTACACAATTTAATGAAGTAGAAAATGTATATTAGCCAATTAAAAAGAAGTAAACAATGTCTATTTTACAATTAAAAAAAGTAAAAAATATATATCAGACAATTAAAAAAAGTAAAAAATGTATATTTTACAATTAAAAAAAGTAACAAAAATATGTATTAGACAATTAAAAAAAGTAAAAAATATATATTAGACAATTAAATAAATTAAAAAATGTATATAAACAATTAAAAATGTAAAAAAATATATATTAGACAATTAAAAAAAGGAAAAAATATGTATTAGACAATGAAAAAAGAAATATATATTTGACAATTAACAAAAGTAAAAATGTATATTAGACAATTAAAAAATTAAAAAATGTGTATTAGACAGTTAAAAAAATTAAAAAATGTATATTAGACTATTGATAAAGTAAAAAATGCATATTAGACAATTAAAAAACTGTAAAAAATGTATATTAGACAATTAAAAAAGGAAAAATGTATATTAGACAATTAAAAAAGTAAAATAATTTGTATCAGACAATGTCAAAATGTAAAAAATATATATTAGACAATGAAAAAATTCAAAAATGTATATTAGACAATTAAAAAAGTAAAAAATGTATATTAGACAATTAAAAAAGTAAAACATGTATATTAGACAATTAAAAAAAGTAAAAAATGTATATTAATCAATTACAAAAGTAAAAAATGTACATTAGATAATTAAAAATAGTAATAAATATATATTAGACAATTAAAAAATTAAAAAATGTATATTTTAAAATAAAAAAGTAAAAAATATATATTAGACAATTAAAAAAAGTGAAAAATATATATTATACAATTAAAAAATTTGAAAATGTGTATGAGACAAATAAAAAAATTAAAAAATGTATATTAGCCAATTGATAAAGTAAAAAATTCATATAAGAAAATTTAAAAAAAGGTAAAAAAATGTATATTAGTTAATTAAATAAAACTATATATATTAGACAATTAAAAAAGGAAAAACATTATATTAGACAATTAAACAAAGTATAAAACGTATATTAGACAATTAAAATGTAAAATTGTATATTTGACAATGAAAAAAGTATAAAATGTATATTAGACAATTAAAAAAAGAAAAAATGTATATTAGATAATTAAAAAAGTACAAAAATGTATATTAGGCAATTAAAAAAAGTAAAAAATGTATATTAGACAATTAAAAAAAGTAATAAATGTATATTAGACAATTAAAAAAGTAAAAAGTGTATCTTAGACAATGATAAAAACCAAAAAAATGTATATTAGACAAATAAAAAAGTAAAAACATATATTAGAAAATTAGAAAAGTCAAAAATGTATATTAGACAATTAAAATCTAAAAAATATATATTGGACAATTAAAAAAATAAAAATGTATATTCGAAAATTAAAAAAAATTAAAAATGTATATTAGACAATCAAAAAAAGTAAAAATATGTTTATTAGACAATTAAAAATTAAAAAATGTATATTAAACAATGAAAAACTAAAAAATGTGTATTTGACAATGAAAGAAAGTAAAAATATATATTAGACAATTAAAAAACTTAAAAATTTATATTAGACAATTAAAAAAAGTAATAAATATATATTAGACAATTAAAAAAGTAAAAATATATATTAGACAATTAAAAAAATTTTAAAAATATATATTAGACAATTCAAAAAGTAAAAATGTATATTAGACAATTAAAACATAAAAAAATGTATATGAGACAATAAAAAAAATAAAAAATGTATATGAGACAATTAAAAAAAGTAAAAAATTTATATCTGTCAATTAAAAAAAGTAATAAATGTATATTAGACTATTAAAAAGTAAAACGTGTATATTATACAATTAAAAAAAGCAAAAGATGTATATTAGACAAATGAAAAAAGTAAAAATATATATTAGACAATTAAAAATGTATATTAGACAATTAAAATGTAAAAAATACATATTAGACAATTAAAAAAATTAAAAAATGTATATTAGCCAATTAAAATGTTAAAAATGTATATTAGACAATTAAAAAAATTACAAAACTATATTAGACAGTTAAAAAGTAAAAAAATGTATATTAGACAATTAAAAAAATTAAAATATTTATATTAGACAATTAGAAATGTAAAAAAATGTATATTAGACAATGTGAAGTTTGCCAATGACTAACATGTTGCAGTTATTATAGCCCTGTTCATAGTTATGGCCATGTGGTTTCAAGAAATAGATAGATCACACTTCATATGTGTGGAGGTGCACTGCCAATCACCATTCCTTAGATAATTAAAATAATTATTTTACTAATTGTTCACAAAACCCAAAGCCAATTCAAAGTCAAGTGTTACTGAGGTTGATTCACGTTAGACAAGGAGGTAAGAAGTGCAGTTTATGAGGATATGTAGGAAAAGTAACGGTTAAATCTTGATTTAAAGGAAGTACCCTCTCAGGAGTCTGTTACACAAAGTAGTGGTTCTTGGTAAAAAGCTGTCCGAGTTATCGGTCATGTTCAACCACGTCCTGAAGGGACACTGCGTAGAAGATGAAATATTTGTGTACTCAGTTTCCAGTGTTGTCAAACTCCGTGAAACACTTGTACACATGCTGTCACCACTTACATGATACATGGGTGTTTAAATTTGAAATTAATATTCCCCAAATTGACTGGATGTTCTTGAAAATGACTGAGACGGTTGTAAAAAAAGGACTCAAACAAAACAGAAAAGTAAGTTTTTAATTTCAAACAAATGTTTGGTAAAAAAAAAGTTGTCTCTTTTTATAAGACCGAAAATATTTATTCACCAAAACCAAAATAAGAGAAATCACCCATGAAAAAGAAAAGAGAATTTAATTTCTACGCAGCAAGTAAATAAGCAATAACAACAACTACAAAAGAACAAACTAAATTATTTAAAAATGTACGATTGTTATTTTATTTTTCTGGACTCATATCAGAGTGTAGAGAATCTGTAGCAGACCCCCAGACTCTTTCTTCGCTGCTGGAATAAGTTATTTATTATAATTTACAACGATTTTGATTTTTTATTCTGTTTAATAATGTGCGGGAAGAAGAAATAGTAATCAGGAGGACAGCTGATAGTAATTGATATTGCATTTAAATATTTGAAGATTACAGTTGGCTGGAAAGCATGGAGCTGGAAGGGAGTTCCACAAGCAAGGCAGTAAAGCCACTAAGACACAAGGGGTTACTGAGTGTGGAAGAATTATGAACAGAAACATTAATACTGAGCGGGAAGAGGTAAGATTACTCAAGAGGACAGTCGGTAGCGATTGACATTGAATTTAAATATTTGAAGATTAAAGTAGGCTGGAAACCATGGTGACGGAAAGGAGATCCACAACCAAGGCAGTAAAGCCACTAAGACGCAAACGGTTACAGGATGTGGAAGAATTTGGAATAGAAACATTAATGATGACGGGATGAACAAAGATTAATCAGGAGGACAGCAGATAGTAATTGATATTGCATTTAAATATTTGAAGATTAAAGTTGGCTGGAAAGCATGGAGCCGGAAGGGAATTCAACAAGTAAGGCAGTAAAGCCACTAAGACACAAGGGGTTACTGGCTGTGGAATTATTAGGAAGAGAAACATTAATAATGTGCGGGAAGAGGAAAGATTACTCAGGAGGACAATAGATAGCAATTGACATTGCATATAAATATTTGAAGATTAAAGTTGGCTGGAAAGCATGGAGCCGGAAAGGAGTTCCACAAGCAAGTCAGTAAAACCACTAAGACACAAGGGGTTACTGGGTGTGGAAGAATTAGGAACAGAAACATTAATAATGAGCGGGAAGAGATAAGATTACTCAAGAGGACAGTCGGTAGCGATTGACATTGCATTTAAATATTTGAAGATTAAAGTTGGCTGGAAAGCATGGAGCCGGAAGGAAGTTCCACAACTAAGGCAGTAAAGCCACTAAGACACAAAGGGTTACTGGATGTGGAAGAATTAGGAATAGAAACATTAATAATGAGCGGGAAGAGGAAAGATTAATCAAGAGGACAGTAGTTAGCGATTGACATTGCATTTAAATATTTGAAGATTAAAGTTGGCTGGATAGCAGGGAGCCGGAAGGGTGTTCCACAAGAAAGGCAGTAAAGCCACTAAGACACAAGGGGTGACTGGGTGTGGAAGAATTAGGAACAGAAACATTAATAATCAGCGGGAAGAGGAAAGATTAATCAAGAGGACAGTAGTTAGCGATTGACATTGAATTTAAATATTTGAAGATTAAAGTTGGCTGGAAAACATGGAGCCGGAAGAGAGTTCAACAAGTAAGGCAGTAAAGCAACTAAAGCACAAGGGGTTACTGCGTGTGGAAGAATTACGAAGAGAAACATTAGTAATGAGCGGGAAGAGGAAAGATTACTCAGGAGGACAGTATGTAGCGATTTATATTGCATTTAAATTTTTAATTTTCTAATATATATTTGTTACTTTTTTTAATTATCTAATATACAATTTTTACTTTTTTCATTGTCTAATATACATTTTTCACTTTTTTTAATTGTCTAATACATATTTTTACTTTTTTTAATTGTCTAATATACGTTTTACCCTTTTTTAAATTGTCTAAAGTACATTTTTTATATTTTAATTTTCTAATATATATTTTTATTTTTTTCAATTTTCTAATATACATTTTTTACTTTTTTTAATTGCCTAATATATATTTTTTACTTTTTTAATTGTCTAATATACATTTGTTACTTTTTTTAATTGTCTAATACATATTTTTACTTTTTTTAATTCTCTAATATACGTTTTCCACTTTTTTTAATTGTCTAATGTACATTTTTCATATTTTAATTGTCTAATATATATTTTTTACATTTTTTTAATTGTCTAATATAATTTTTTACATTTTCATTGTCTAATATACATTTTTACGTTTTTTAATTTGTCTAATATATATGTTTTACTTTTTTTAATTGTCTTATATACATTTTTTCCTTTTTGAATTGTCTAATATACATTTGTTTACTTTTTTAATTGTCTAATATATATATATATATTTTTTTAATTGTCTAATATAAATGTTTTTACTTTTGTTAATTGAATCATATACATTTTTTTACTTTTTTTATTGTCTAATATACATTTGTTACATATTTTAATTGTCTAATATATATTTTTAATTGTCTGATATACATTTTTCCTTTTTTATTGTCTAATATACATTTTTTACTTTTTTAATTGTCTAATATACATTTTTACTGTTTTCAATTGTCTAATATACAATATTTCACTTTTTTTATATGTCTAATAAACATTTTTTACTTTTTTAATTGTCTAATACATATTTTTACTTTTTTTAATTGTCTAATATACGTTTTTCACTTTTTTTAATTGTTTAATATATATTTTTTACTTTTTTAATAGTCTAATATACATTTTTTTACAATTTATTTGCCTAATATAAACATTTTTTATTTGTGTAATATTTTTTTTTACTCTTTTTAATTGTCTAATATACATTTTTTACTTTTTGTAATTGCCTACTATGCACAAATCCATGGTGCCGTATCCTATTGGGAAAACCTTAAACTTGCTGTTTTCGCTTCATGGGATAGGTCCTTGTCAGGGATATAGTAGATGAATCCAGACCATTTTAATCTGGAGTACTAAACATCACTTCTCCAGAAACACAGAAGAATTTCCATATTATATGTAACACCCATCCTTTTTTATTCTCCTTAGACTCTGCTATGCTGTGTAGATATCTATTTTTTCTCTGCGTGAAACACATGTATGCATAGTTTTGTGTATGTCTTAGTGGTATAAAATTCTCTCTTATAACAAAGTAAGTCATTCCTTTTTCTTTCAGCCATTTTCTTCCGTCCATAAATTACAGTGTTATTATATCACAGATATAATAATGCCTGTAATGGGAGAATAAATCTTTCTTGTATAGCTCTCTCCTATTATAAAGCATTTCTAGAAGATAAGTTGTACAAAATTTGCCCATTTTATCATTCAACTACATAATTCTCGATTATACAACAAATTTTTTAAAAAATCAATTCACCCAAAGCATGGCAATAATACCACTAATACACCAGGGGCTACTGAGAGTGAAAGCAAACAAAAAAAAGTTTAGAAGGAACAGGAGGCCTAATCCTAAACAGGGATCAATGTATAAACTTCTACTCCTGTTCAAAAAGCCTTGAAGGAGTGTAAACTGGATGATAGGTGAACATATCTACTCCTATTGCAGAAAAAAAAATATCAGGATTTAGGCAAAGATGTTAGAAGTATAAAGTTGAAATAAACTTTAGACGGAACCGGAAACCCAATCCTAAACAGGAAACAAGGAATAAACCTCTACTCCTGTTTAAAAGACCTGGGAGTAGTGTGAACTGAACGATATTTATCAAACAATTTCCCATTATAATATAGATTAGAACACAAAAAATTCTTACATTGATGAAACCAATTTTTAACACTGAAAAATTTAGAAAACACCAAAGTAAATGTTAAAATAAAATTTTTATCCCATTTGAGAAAAAAACATTTTCCAAAAAAAAAATTTAATCAAAAAGTTAAATGAAAATTCAAGAAAAATTTAAAAGCAATGGATATTGCTACCTCATCTGGTTTGATGCTACTGCTATGTATTTAGAGATGTTTGATAAAACCCAAAGAATTCACAATGTTATTGTTCCTGACCTGGCATCTTGGCTTCAGCTCCTTTCCCATCGCCGTAATGTAGCTGCCCTGTGCCTTTTCTATAAATGGTAATTGTTTGGATGAATTTTCTTCTATGGTAATAAGAATGGTAAATAAGAATGTGTTGTTTAGGTGTAAAGAAGATTGAGGCTAGCTAAGTTTAGATACAAGACAGGTGAAGACTAGCTTTGCACAGCCCTCCTTTGGGCCTTGTGCCAGTTTCTGTATAACAACAGAAATAAATACCATCACTTTCCTCTATGTAACCTAGACTATGAATACAAATGCAGTACTAGATTGGTAGTTAGGTCTCATCATTTTACAGTTGAAATGGTTAGATGTAACTGTAATTTCTATGTTAACACTTCTTGCTTGTAGAAATCACTTCTGGCTTCTTGCTTCCCAGTCAGTTTTGATCTTCAAAAATTTAAATGCAATATCAATTATTATCTTCTGTCTTCTTAATTCTTGTTCTTTTATTGTCTTCTCTCCTTAATAGTAGTTTTTCTCATATTCTCTAACACTCAGTAACCCCTTGCATCCTAGTGGCTTTATTGCCATTGATCTTCAAAAATGTAAATGCAATGTTAATCGTTATCTTCTGTCTTCTTAATTCTTGTTCTTTTATTGTATTCTCTCCTTAATAGTAGTTTTTCTCATATTCTCTAACACTCAGTAACCCATTGTGTCCTAGTGTCTTTATTGCTTTTGATCTTCAGAAATTTAAATGTAATGTCAATTGTTATCTTCTGTCTTCTTAATTCTTGTTATTTTATTGTCTTCTCTCCTTAATAGTAGTTTTTCTCATATTCTCTAACATTCAGTAACCCCTTGCGTCCTAGTGGCTTTATTGCCTTTGATCTTCAAAAATTTAAATACAATATCAATTGTTATCTTCTGTCTTCTTAATTCTTATTCTTTGTTCTCTCTCCTTAATTTTCCTCATTTTCCTTAATATTGGATTTTTAATTCGACTTTTGAAAATAAAAGTTTTCGTTCTTTCTTTATTTTCATTTTCCCGAGAAAATAATCAACTCAAGAAAACAATTAAAAAATATATTTATAATATTTTAAATGGAGGGTTTGATAGCAAACACAGATAGAGACACTGTATTACAAAAAAAATATAGATAGATTCTTTCAACGGGAATAACTTAAAAATTGACAGTTTAAAGCTATTCCCCTTGCATTCCAATCAAAGAAAAGGTCTTGTATGGGGAATTTCCTTAGATTGTCATCTGAATTTCACAACCAGCGCCATTTGTCTTCTTTTAGGTTTTCTTTTTGGATAACTTCTTTTTTTTTGTTCTTATTTTGACAGCATAATTCATTTTTATTCGAATAACATAGGCTCAACTGACATAAAAAAAAATCTTTCTCAAATTGATCCATAATTTAAATGTTTCAAGAACTAAAAAATAAAAAAAATACAACATTCTCCCACGCACTTCTCAGAAAAATTTGTAACAAGCTACTAGACAGCTGGAACCGATTTTGTCGTTAAAAATATATATATAAATAGTAACAGCAAATGAATTTTCGTCGCATTTTGAATCACACACACGCAAAGATACACACGGGAATTATGTGTCAAAATTGCCGCCAAAGAAACAAAATTTCTTTATGAGAGATTAGAAAAATTTACACAACAAACTTTTTCACTTAATATCTTTCACAGAAAAATCTTTGTCTAAGTTAAATTCGACCTTTCAATCAATGGCAGACGACTTTTTAAACATTGAACATTTCTGAAAGTGCAAAGAACTTTTTTTCTTAAATATACCTTTGCACAGATCATTACAAACAAAGAAATTGTAAATTGTGCATATACAATTTAATCTGTTGTTTCAAAGATGTATTTTTTGTTGTGATTGAATATCGTTACCATTTGGCCATTTCTTAATTTATGTTTGTGGATATTGCATATTTTATTTGCAGCACAATTTTAAATATTCATGCATCCTTCTTAGATCCACTACAGATAGATAGATAGATAGATAGATAGATAGATAGATAGATAGATAGATAATGAACGGATTGAGATAGATAGATAGATAGATAGATAGATAGATAGATAGATAGATAGATAGATATTGGCTAATGAGATATCCCAGAATGAATCTGTAGGATTTGGGGGGGAGGGGGGGTTAATTCAGGCATGGTGCATTCCTAGTAGCTATTCCTATGGATTGGAACAAACAAACAGAAAAAAAAAATAAACGTGGAGAACCATGATTTTCTCCATTCTGAAGGGACATCTTTTTTCCTTTAAGTTTAATATTTAACCAGGTAGTAAGTTAAATTTTCATGATTAGTCATATAGCTGTCTGAATATCTCTAACGACTAACTTCAATTTATTTCTGGTTTTAGTCATAATATTTCTGGGAATTACAAAGAGATTTTTGTAAACTGAAAATAAAATAAAATTAATTTATCTGAATTTTTGAAACCTACAAATTCCTTAATATTGGTTTTTTAATTCGATTTTTAAAAATAAAAATTTTCGTTCTTTCTTTATTTTCATTTTCCCTATATATAATCCCGGAAAATAATCAACACAAGAAAACAATTAAAAAATATATTTATAATATTTTAAATGGGGCATTTGATAGCAAACAGATAGAGACAGTGTATTAAAAAAAAAAAAAAAATAGTTAAATAAATTCAAGGGGAATAACTTAAGAATTAAAAATTTAGAGTTATTCCCCTTGCATTCCGATCAAAGACAAGGTCGTTTTTGTGGGGAATTTCATTAGAATGTCAGTTGAATTTCACAACCAGCGCCATTTGTCTTCTTTTAGGGTTTTTTTGGATAACTTCTTTTTTTTGTTCTTATTTGGACAACATAATTCATTTTCATTCGTATAAAAACCTTGAAGTTATTTATATTCGTAAAATATAAAATACTTATAAAATTCTAGCTGTATGCATTCTCAAGACAACAATGTTTTTCTTTCACACAAATATCTTTGTTTATGAATTTAAAACAGCAGAACGGCCAGTGCATTATTTGTAATTCATCTCATATATATATATATATATATACATATATATATATATATATATATATATATATATATATATATATATATATATATATATACACACACACACACACATATACGTTTTACCCTTTTTTAAAATGTCTAAAGTACATTTTTTATATTTTAATTTTCTAATATATATTTTTATTTTTTTCAATTTTCTAATATACATTTTTTACTTTTTTTAATTGCTTAATATATATTTTTTACTTTTTTAATTGTCTAATATACATTTGTTACTTTTTTTAATTGTCTAATACATATTTTTACTTTTTTTAATTCTCTAATATACGTTTTCCACTTTTTTTAATTGTCTAATGTACATTTTTCATATTTTAATTGTCTAATATATATTTTTTACATTTTTTTAATTGTCTAATATAATTTTTTACATTTTCATTGTCTAATATACATTTTTACGTTTTTTAATTTGTCTAATATATATGTTTTACTTTTTTTAATTGTCTTATATACATTTTTTCCTTTTTGAATTGTCTAATATACATTTGTTTACTTTTTGTAATTGTCTAATATATATATATATATTTTTTTAATTGTCTAATATAAATGTTTTTACTTTTGTTAATTGAATAATATACATTTTTTTACTTTTTTTTATTGTCTAATATACATTTGTTACATATTTTAATTGTCTAATATATATTTTTAATTGTCTGATATACATTTTTCCTTTTTTATTGTCTAATATACATTTTTTACTTTTTTAATTGTCTAATATACATTTTTACTGTTTTCAATTGTCTAATATACAATATTTCACTTTTTTTATATGTCTAATATACATTTTTTACTTTTTTAATTGTCTAATACATATTTTTACTTTTTTTAATTGTCTAATATACGTTTTTCACTTTTTTTAATTGTTTAATATATATTTTTTACTTTTTTAATAGTCTAATATACATTTTTTTACAATTTATTTGCCTAATATAAACATTTTTTATTTGTGTAATATTTTTTTTTTACTCTTTTTAATTGTCTAATATACATTTTTTACTTTTTGTAATTGCCTACTATGCACAAATCCATGGTGCCGTATCCTATTGGGAAAACCTTAAACTTGCTGTTTTCGCTTCATGGGATAGGTCCTTGTCAGGGATATAGTAGATGAATCCAGACCATTTTAATCTGGAGTACTAAACATCACTTCTCCAGAAACACAGAAGAAATTCCATATTATATGTAACACCCATCCTTTTTTATTCTCCTTAGACTCTGCTATGCTGTGTAGATATCTATTTTTTCTCTGCGTGAAACACATGTATGTATAGTTTTGTGTATGTCTTAGTGGTATAAAATTCTCTCTTATAACAAAGCAAGTCATTCCTTTTTCTTTCAGCCATTTTCTTCCGTCCATAAATTACAGTGTTATTATATCACAGATATAATAATGCCTGTAATGGGAGAATAAATCTTTCTTGTATAGCTCTCTCCTATTATAAAGCATTTCTAGAAGATAAGTTGTACAAAATTTGCCCATTTTATCATTCAACTACATAATTCTCGATTATACAACAAATTTTTTTAAAAATCAATTCACCCAAAGCATGGCAATAATACCACTAATACACCAGGGGCTACTGAGAGTGAAAGCAAACAAAAAAAAGTTTAGAAGGAACAGGAGGCCTAATCCTAAACAGGGAACAATGTATAAACTTCTACTCCTGTTCAAAAAGCCTTGAAGGAGTGTAAACTGGATGATAGGTGAACATATCTACTCCTATTGCAGAAAAAAAAATATCAGGGTTTAGGCAAAGATGTTAGAAGTATAAAGTTGAAATAAACTTTAGACGGAACCGGAAACCCAATTCTAAACAGGAAACAAGGAATAAACCTCTACTCCTGTTTAAAAGACCTGGGAGTAGTGTGAACTGAACGATATTTATCAAACAATTTCCCATTATAATATAGATTAGAACACAAAAAATTCTTACATTGATGAAACCAATTTTTAACACTGAAAAATTTAGAAAACACCAAAGTAAATGTTAAAATAAAATTTTTATCCCATTTGAGAAAAAAACATTTTCCAAAAAAAAAATTTAATCAAAAAGTTAAATGAAAATTCAAGAAAAATTTAAAAGCAATGGATATTGCTACCTCATCTGGTTTGATGCTACTGCTATGTATTAAGAGATGTTTGATAAAACCCAAAGAATTCACAATGTTATTGTTCCTGACCTGGCATCTTGGCTTCAGCTCCTTTCCCATCGCCGTAATGTTGCTGCCCTGTGCCTTTTCTATAAATGGTAATTGTTTGGATGAATTTTCTTCTATGGTAATAAGAATGGTAAATAAGAATGTGTTGTTTAGGTGTAAAGAAGATTGAGGCTAGCTAAGTTTAGATACAAGACAGGTGAAGACTAGCTTTGCACAGCCCTCCTTTGGGCCTTGTGCCAGTTTCTGTATAACAACAGAAATAAATACCATCACTTTCCTCTATGTAACCTAGACTATGAATACAAATGCAGTACTAGATTGGTAGTTAGGTCTCATCATTTTACAGTTGAAATGGTTAGATGTAACTGTAATTTCTATGTTAACAGTTTCTTCTATCACACTTCTTGCTTGTAGAAATCACTTCTGGCTTCTTGCTTCCCAGTCAGTTTTGATCTTCAAAAATTTAAATGCAATATCAATTATTATCTTCTGTCTTCTTAATTCTTGTTCTTTTATTGTCTTCTCTCCTTAATAGTAGTTTTTCTCATATTCTCTAACACTCAGTAACCCCTTGCATCCTAGTGGCTTTATTGCCATTGATCTTCAAAAATGTAAATGCAATGTTAATCGTTATCTTCTGTCTTCTTAATTCTTGTTCTTTTATTGTCTTCTCTCCTTAATAGTAGTTTTTCTCATATTCTCTAACACTCAGTAACCCATTGTGTCCTAGTGTCTTTATTGCTTTTGATCTTCAGAAATTTAAATGTAATGTCAATTGTTATCTTCTGTCTTCTTAATTCTTGTTATTTTATTGTCTTCTCTCCTTAATAGTAGTTTTTCTCATATTCTCTAACATTCAGTAACCCCTTGCGTCCTAGTGGCTTTATTGCCTTTGATCTTCAAAAATTTAAATACAATATCAATTGTTATCTTCTGTCTTCTTAATTCTTATTCTTTGTTCTCTCTCCTTAATTTTCCTCATTTTCCTTAATATTGGATTTTTAATTCGATTTTTGAAAATAAAAGTTTTCGTTCTTTCTTTATTTTCATTTTCCCGAGAAAATAATCAACTCAAGAAAACAATTAAAAAATATATTTATAATATTTTAAATGGAGGGTTTGATAGCAAACACAGATAGAGACACTGTATTACAAAAAAAATATAGATAGATTCTTTCAACGGGAATAACTTAAAAATTGACAGTTTAAAGCTATTCCCCTTGCATTCCAATCAAAGAAAAGGTCTTTGTTTGGGGAATTTCCTTAGATTGTCATCTGAATTTCACAACCAGCGCCATTTGTCTTCTTTTAGGTTTTCTTTTTGGATAACTTCTTTTTTTTTGTTCTTATTTTGACAGCATAATTCATTTTTATTCGAATAACATAGGCTCAATTGACATAAAAGAAAATCTTTCTCAAATTGATCCATAATTTAAATGTTTCAAGAACTAAAAAATAAAAAAAATACAACATTCTCCCACGCACTTCTCAGAAAAATTTGTAACCAGCTACTAGACAGCTGGAACCGATTTTGTCGTTAAAAATATATATATAAATAGTAACAGCAAATGAATTTTCGTCGCATTTTGAATCACACACACACAAAGATACACACGTTAATTATGTGTCAAAATTGCCGCCAAAGAAACAAAATTTCTTTATGAGAGATTAGAAAAATTTAAACAACAAACTTTTTCACTTAATATCTTTCACAGAAAAATCTTTGTCTAAGTTAAATTCGACCTTTCAATCAATGGCAGACGACTTTTTAAACATTGAACATTTCTGAAAGTGCAAAGAACTTTTTTTCTTAAATATACCTTTGCACAGATCATTACAAACAAAGAAATTGTAAATTGTGCATATACAATTTAATCTGTTGTTTCAAATATGTATTTTTTGTTGTGATTGAATATCGTTACCATTTGGCCATTTCTTAATTTATGTTTGTGGATATTGCAAATTTTATTTGCAGCACAATTTTAAATATTCATGCATCCTTCTTAGATCCACTACCGATAGATAGATAGATAGATAGATAGATAGATAGATAGATAGATAGATAATGAACGGATTGAGATAGATAGATAGATTTCTGAAAGTGCAAAGAACTTTTTTTCTTAAATATACCTTTGCACAGATCATTACAAACAAAGAAATTGTAAATTGTGCATATACAATTTAATCTGTTGTTTCAAAGATGTATTTTTTGTTGTGATTGAATATCGTTACCATTTGGCCATTTCTTAATTTATGTTTGTGGATATTGCATATTTTATTTGCAGCACAATTTTAAATATTCATGCATCCTTCTTAGATCCACTACCGATAGATAGATAGATAGATAGATAGATAGATAGATAGATAGATAATGAACGGATTGAGATAGATAGATAGATAGATAGATAGATAGATAGATAGATAGATAGATAGATAGATAGATATTGGCTAATGAGATATCCCAGAATGAAGCTGTAGGATTTTGGCGGGGGGGGGGGGTTAATTCAGGCATGGTGCATTCCTAGTAGCTATTCCTATGGATTGGAACAAACAAACAGAAAAAAAAAATAAACGTGGAGAACCATGATTTTCTCCATTCTGAAGGGACATCTTTTTTCCTTTAAGTTTAATATTTAACCAGGTAGTAAGTTAAATTTTCATGATTAGTCATATAGCTGTCTGAATATCTCTAACGACTAACTTCAATTTATTTCTGGTTTTAGTCATAATATTTCTGGGAATTACAAAGAGATTTTTGTAAACTGAAAATAAAATAAAATTAATTTATCTGAATTTTTGAAACCTACAAATTCCTTAATATTGGTTTTTTAATTCGATTTTTAAAAATAAAAATTTTCGTTCTTTCTTTATTTTCATTTTCCCGATATATAATCCCGGAAAATAATCAACACAAGAAAACAATTAAAAAATATATTTATAATATTTTAAATGGGGCATTTGATAGCAAACAGATAGAGACAATGTATTAAAAAAAAAAAAAATAGATAAATAAATTCAAGGGGAATAACTTAAGAATTAAAAATTTAGAGTTATTCCCCTTGCATTCCGATCAAAGAAAAGGTCGTTTTTGTGGGGAATTTCCTTAGAATGTCAGTTGAATTTCACAACCAGCGCCATTTGTCTTCTTTTAGGTTTTTTTTGGATAACTTCTTTTTTTTGTTCTTATTTTGACAACATAATTCATTTTCATTCGTATAAAAACCTTAAAGTTATTTATATTAGTAAAATATAAAATACTTATAAAATTCTAGCTGTATGCATTCTCAAGACAACAATGTTTTTCTTTCACACAAATATCTTTGTTTATGAATTTAAAACAGCAGAACGGCCAGTGCATTATTTGTAATTCATCTCATATATATATATATATATATATATATATATATATATATATATATATATACACACACACACACACACACACACACACACACACACACACACACATACAAACTCAGTTTTTTCCTATCCATCCAGATCTTTGATAAAGTTTCATTTATAAATTCGGCCCAATAACAGATTAACAATAACTAACAAGAAATGATTTAATACAAAATGAAATAACGACAACGTAAAACCTGAAGCAAGAATTTACTCTATAGCCGGTAATGGTTGCCACAAGGAATATATAGGAGAAACATCTAGAAATTTGAATAAAAGATTATATGAACACAAAACGGATCTCTTATAATACAATACACTCAATGCGTCACTCACCATGAGTGTGAACATAACATATTACCTGCATAAAATGTGACAGCCCTCAAATATTCAAGTTAAAATGTAGTTTTGGGGCTATATTTACCATACAAGACAATGCCCCACGAATAGTATTTCAAAATGTATTGTATTAAATTTATTAAATTTAGAAAGCATATAGTTTCTTTTCACTCCAATTCTAATGAAATATCAGAGGGTAGAGTAGATATTGCCAGGAAACTATCACAATCTACAATATCCCATGAGTGGATGAATGTGTTTCCAGTAGCCTATTACATTAGCCTGAATGACTTTTCCCGCTAACCACCCACTCATTCCACTGTTCTCAAATGCAATTTTTTAATGGCTTGTTGAGACACATATCCAATTGTTTTTGTTCAACATCATTAAAAAAAGGAGACAAGGCAGGGGTCAGCCTACTATCAAAAATCTCCCATATGAAAAACGTAACATAAACCACACGATTTAAGGTCCATGTTTTATACCTGAAGACGGTCCCTCTATTTGGCGGGGAGGATTAAGGTTAAAAGTTGGCTTGTACACCGCCATATATGGTAATTTTGATTTAAAAAATGCTACTTTTATTAAAATGATGAGGTGAAAATGTATAGAAAGTATACTGATTGCTAAATCATCCACGATAATTTGTATCCGGGCTCTTACATTTCACTTTTCTTGGTTGATATCTGTTGTCAGTGTGGGATATTTATTGATTCATTTATTTTCTACGGCTTATCAACACATTGCAAGTTATTTAACATCAGAAAACATTTTTAGATTGTAAAATTTTTTCTTTTTTTTTGAGACAATTCTTACTGATTAACCCATAGATGGGAGAGGAGAGGTGGATTCAAACCTAATCATAATCTGATAAACAAGACATTATTATGTGGATATGAAGTAGGTGATCAATTCTATATTACAATCAATATACAAATTGATCCCTCACTTTCTGACCACGGTAGTTTCTATACATTTCTATTTCAGAGAATGTAAATAAATCTAAAAGACATGCCTGGGTAGCTAATTAGTATTTCATTGATTGATTCATTTTCTACAGCTTATCAACCCTTTGCAGGTTATTTAAAGCCATGACTAGTGAGGCAGATTTTTTGCCCATAGTTGGGTGCTATTTCATTCTGCGGTAGATCAGTTGCCATCAAAGGCTATAGAACCCAGTCTGTCCTGCTATTTACCCATAATTGGGAGAGGGGGAGAAGAAGAAGATTCATACCTTCGCCAAGGGTATTAACACGTAAATGAATGTAATGGATTCAAATGGAATTCAAACTCGGATCTCTAATACCTCAATCCGAGCCGCTATCCATGACTCCAGCAAATGCGACAGTTTACAAATCCATGGTGCCGTTTCCTATTGGGAAAACCCAAAACTCGCTGCTTTCGCTTCATGGAATAGGTCCTTGTCAGGTATATAGTAGATGAATCCAGACCATTTTAATCTAGAGTACTAAACATCACTTCTCCAGAAACACAGAAGAATTTCCATATTATATGTAACACCCATCATTTTTTATTCTCCTTAGACTCTGCTATGCTGTGTAGATATCTATTTTTTCTCTGCGTGAAACACATGTATGTATAGTTTTGTGTATGTCTTAGTGGTATAAAATTCTCTCTTATAACAAAGCAAGTCATTCCTTTTTCTTTCAGCCATTTTCTTCCGTCCATAAATTACAGTGTTATTATATCACAGATATAATAATGCCTGTAATGGGAGAATAAATCTTTCTTGTATAGCTCTCTCCTATTATAAAGCATTTCTAGAAGATAAGTTGTACAAAATTTGCCCATTTTATCATTCAACTACATAATTCTCGATTATACAACAAATTTTTTTAAAAATCAATTCACCCAAAGCATGGCAATAATACCACTAATACACCAGGGGCTACTGAGAGTGAAAGCAAACAAAAAAAAGTTTAGAAGGAACAGGAGGCCTAATCCTAAACAGGGAACAATGTATAAACTTCTACTCCTGTTCAAAAAGCCTTGAAGGAGTGTAAACTGGATGATAGGTGAACATATCTACTCCTATTGCAGAAAAAAAAATATCAGGGTTTAGGCAAAGATGTTAGAAGTATAAAGTTGAAATGAACTTTATACAGAACCGGAAACCCAATCCTAAACAGGAAACAAGGAATAAACCTCTACTCCTGTTTAAAAGACCTGGGAGTAGTGTGAACTGAACGATATTTATCAAACAATTTTCCATTATAATATAGATTAGAACACACAAAAATTCTTACATTGGTGAAACCATTTTTTAACACTGAAAAATTTAGAAAACACCAAAGTAAATGTTAAAATAAAATTTTTATCCCATTTGAGAAAAAAAACTTTTTCAAAAAAAAAATTTAATCTGAAGTTAAATGAAAACTCAAGAAAAATTTAAAAGCAATGAATATTGCTACCTCATCTGGTTTGATGCTACTGCTATGTATTTAGAGATGTTTGATAAAACCCACAGAATTCACAATGTTATTGTTCCTGACCTGGCATCTTGGCTTCAGCTCGTTTCCCATCGCCGTAATGTAGCTGCCCTGTGCCTTTTCTATAAATGGTAATTGTTTGGATGAATTTTCTTCTATGGTAATAAGAATGGTAAATAAGAATGTGTTGTTTAGGTGTAAAGAATATTGTGGCTAGCTAAGTTTAGATACAAGACAGGTGAAGACCAGCTTTGCACAGCCCTCCTTTGGGCCTTGTGCCAGTTTCTGTATAACAACAGAAATAAATATCATCACTTTCCTCTATGGAACCTAGACTATGAATACAAATGCAGTACTAGATTGGCAGTTAGGTCTCATCATTTTACAGTTGAAATGGTTAGATGTAACAGTAAGTTCTATGTTAACAGTTTCTTTTAGAATACTTCTTGCTTGTGGAACTCTCTTCTGGCAGCTTTCCAGTCAGTTTTGATCTTCAAAAATTTAAATGCAGTCTCAGCCGTTATCTTCTGTCTTCTTAATTCTTGTTCTTTTATTGTCTTCTCTCCTTAATAGTAGTTTTTCTCATATTCTCTAACACTCAGTAACCCCTTGCGTCCTAGTGGCTTTATTGCATTTTATCTTCAAAAATTTAAATGCAATGTCAATTGTTATTTTCTGTCTTCTTAATTCTTGTTCTTTTATTGTCTTCTCTCCTTAATAGTGGTTTTTCTCATATTCTCTAACATTCAGTAACCCCTTGCGTCCTAGTGTCTTTATTGCCTTTGATCTTCAAAAATTTAAATGCAGTCTCAGCCGTTATCTTCTGTCTTCTTAATTCTTGTTCTTTTATTGTATTCTCTCCTTAATAGTAGTTTTTCTCATATTCTCTCACACTCAGTAACCCCTTGCGTCCTAGTGGCTTTATTGCATTTTATCTTCAAAAATTTAAATGCAATGTCAATTGTTATTTTCTGTCTTCTTAATTCTTGTTCTTTTATTGTCTTCTCTCCTTAATAGTGGTTTTTCTCATATTCTCTAACATTCAGTAACCCCTTGCGTCCTAGTGTCTTTATTGCCTTTGATCTTCAAAAATTTAAATGCAGTCTCAGCCGTTATCTTCTGTCTTCTTAATTCTTGTTCCTTTATTGTATTCTCTCCTTAATAGTAGTTTTTCTCATATTCTCTAACACTCAGTAACCCCTTGCGTCCTAGTGGCTTTATTGCATTTTATCTTCAAAAATTTAAATGCAATGTCAATTGTTATTTTCTGTCTTCTTAATTCTTGTTCTTTTATTGTCTTCTCTCCTTAATAGTGGTTTTTCACATATTCTCTATCATTCAGTAACCCCTTGCGTCCTAGTGCCTTTATTGCCTTTGATCTTCAAAAATTTAAATGCAGTCTCAGCCGTTATCTTCTGTCTTCTTAATTCTTGTTCTTTTATTGTCTTCTCTCCTTAATAGTAATTTTTCTCATATTCTCTAACATTCGGTAACCCTTTGTGTCCTAGTGGCTTTATTGCCTTTGATCTTCAAAAAATTCAATGCAATATCAATTGTTAACTTCTGTATTCTTAATTCTCATACTTTGTTCTCTCTCCTTAATTTTCCTCATTATTCTTACACGTTTTATTGCCTTGCTTGGGCTGAAATGATTTAATTTTAACTGTTAAATCCTTTTTGCTTTGTAGCAAGTATGTGGGAAAAAATATTTCCTATCTAGAATCAACTCCACAAAAACAAATTTCCTCTTTTGAAATGTTTCTCAGTTAAAAACACATTCGAAATCTTCTTAAAATTTTCCTTTTATGTTTATCTTTACTCTGTGTATTTATCATGTCCACACACGTTTTGTTTTTCCTCCATTTTTTGTATCTGCAACAAGTACTTTTGTGTCCTACTCTCCCACATTCGTAGCATTTTTTGTTGTTAAAAAAAAACAATTACTTTTGAAATGCTTACCTTCAAAACTGTGGCAAGTATTTGGTATTGAGGGCGGTTTATCATCTTTTTTTACTTTTCTGTTAGGAGTTGAAAAACGTCTAGTCTTTTTCTCTTAGATGGTCAGATGCTATGAACTTGTGAAATGTGTTTTCCTCAATCCTTGCAGCGTTGAGTTTTAGATTTACAATATGTTGACACTCTTCCGCTATTTTCTGGCGTGTTAATTTGGAATCCATTTCTAATTTAGCAATTATCCTGAATCTTATTTCCGCGTCCTTATTAGAAGTTAAACCCTGGATGAAGATTGGGAATTTAATTAAATCCAGAAATTTAACATGAACTTCTTACGTTCTTGCTTCATGACTCCTGCATAAGTGACAAAATCTTCATTGTCGCACTTTACTAAGTAAGACATTGTTATTATGCATTAAATAATGAACTCCTATCACCAAAAGTTTTGATAGTATTACAAGTTTCATCTAAATTTATCTCACCTTTTTTTTTTGGCAAAATATAATTCACATATTTTTTATGTTCCCTAATAATAAATGAACTTTTCATCATTCCAATGCAAACAATCCCTTTTGAAGATCCCTTCATGTCTTCTATAATAAGCTGGAAAAGTTATCCCTTCATCTGGAGTGTATACAAATTCACTGATTGAATTAGCAACATCTGGAGTAAATGAATCTGAAGTCTTTTCTCCCGTAGTTTTAGTAAATAATTCAAAAAACTTCTGTTGTTGTAATTGCTGTTCATGTTGTTTTTGTTGCTGCAATTGTTGTTCTTGTTGCTGCTTTTGTAGCACCAGCATTTGAATCCGGATAGCTTTTAGTTCTGCCATTTTGCTGTACTTTGCTGTATATTTTTAGATTAATTTTTGAATAACTTCGCCTGGTTATTGCTCTGTAGTCCTGCAAATATGACATCTTTTTTGGTGAAATGGAAAATATTACTGAAAATCCTATTATGACATGTAGGATACGTAGATTTTATTTTAAGTTCAACAAATACTGTTCGCCATTTTCGTAATGCCTCTTTGTAGGAGAGACTTTATATATATATATATATATATATATATATATATATATATATATATATATATATATATATATATATATATATATATATATATATATATATAAAATTTACTTTCCCTGTCATGTGATCTAATTATTTCAAGATGAGGTTAACTGCGCTTGCTCTCTGGTGATTCGTGTTCAAACCCAAATGTCAGCAGTGACACTTTATTCCTCTATGACAGTAATGTAAAAAAACATCATATCCAAGCAATGTAACAAGGATGGATTGACTGATACTCGATATTTCCAAACAATAGTATGGGAAACATCTGATTCTGAGAATTGAATAAAGAGTTTGCTTCTAAATAAATACAGATGACTATGACATGCACTAGCTAGAATGCTCATGACAACTTTTGTGAAAACCATTTCATTATAAAAAAAAAGAAAAAAGAAAATGGGTCAGGGGAATTCTTTCTATTTTTGACAGTTTCTATCCAAATTATAAAAAACACTGCCATTAAACATTGGGGGGAGTGGTGAAGAAACAAAACTCAGTCTTTTCCTAAATTTTTTCCGTACAATTTTTTATTTATTTCTGTGTAATGCGTCGAATGTTGAAATCTTCATTGACACTATTTACATTCAGACTATTTTCCTTATCTTTGTTGTTGTTTACGAATTATAGTCCAAATGTAAATAACGAAAACTCAACGTCCCAGAAATTCAAACAGAGTTTAAATCTTTTTTCTTCATTTTACAAATCTTTCAGTTCACCAAACAATTTCCTTTTGAAGAACTCACCACCAGCTACCATTTCACAATCATTAAGAGATCTGTGGCAGCATGGGATGCTGGTTAATAAAAAAAACAAAAAAAAACAGTTTGGCATTATTGTGTCAAAAGCTGAAAAAGTAAATGCAAGAAATAGATAAACAACATTTGTACGAGAAAACATTTGTACGCTGGACGTTTCCAGATCTCAACTGAAGAAAATAGAATTTTGCCCTGATTGAAAAATAGTAGAACATTGACATCTCTTTTGTTTGTTTCAATTGGCCAGAAAAATCTAATGGTTAATTTAAAAAAAAAATCCAAACTAAATTAAAAACGTTTAAATAAATTGGCCTTTCCTAAGAATTTCTTTCAAGTTAGGTTTCCTAAAGGTAGTTTATGCCTGAAGATGCATGAAACAAATAAACTGAAAAAGAAAAGCTCTTTAAAAATATCCTCAATGGCCAGAGCCTGAGTTTGAAGTCAGAATCAAGAGATCTCTTCTCTGAGTGTGTGTGTGACTTTTTCTTTTTTTTTTTTACTCTTAAACCCACTTTTATTTTATGCCACAATTCTTGGCAAATCCAATAATTGGAATCTGAAGTCTTTGAGGCAGAATGAGACCAGTGAAGTAATCAGCTGTCTTGTTGGATAAATGGATTTGGAATTGCTTCCATCCCTTCAGCAGGACAGACTGACACAACTGATGTTCCTCGACACACAACCAAACCCAATGGGCGGGTGTCTTCTGTTAATTTGTATGGATCATCTGGGTCTGAAAAATAATGAGAGAAAAAAAAATATTATTGAACTTATGTGGTCTCTAAAGGCTGCTTCAAAAAAGTGGGATGGTGTCTTGTAAAGCAGGTTCACAAAAGTTAATCAGTACATTTTGTCATTATTCGCTTGTAAAATGCAAGGTTTATGCAATTTTCAATGAACTTTTCTCAACAGCTCCCAAAATTGAAATGACAACAGGCACATATTGGACTCCTTCAAGTAAGGTAACTGTTAATGAGCTAATCTGGCTTCCCACTACTAATGAGCAGTGAGTTTAATCCTCATAGGGTGCCCCATATCTGTGGTCTTATGCCTAACTAAGATTTGTAAATATTTGGGCATCTTTGGGTTTCAACCAAGCCAACCAACCCCACTCCCAGAAATGCACTGGCCATTAGGAAGACGCTAACAGAGAAGAATTCTTGATCCATCTGCAATCTACTTCATCAGCCATGATTGTGATAAGTTTTATAACAAATCAGAATCAGAACTAATATTTATAAATAATGACCGGATAAGTTATGTAAATAGGGAGTAATTTGTCATTGTGCACTGACTGCTGATCTTTGCTTTAAAAATTCCACTTTTTTTTCTTTTTTTTTTTTTAAAGACCCAACTACAAATTCCTGAGTGGAAAAAAAGCCCTTGGGTTGCTGAATGACAAATGACTACTTTTGATTTAAAAAAACTTTTGAGCATACTGTTCTCTAGAGAGAGAAAAAAAAAGGTATAGTGATTCCAAAGACTTGCTTACTTCTGAGATATTCAATGGTACCATCCAACACAAGATTCAGAAGAGGATCATGACCTTTAAGAATTCCACTAACTGAAAAAAAAAGCAGACAGGTTTTTAACATTCACTGATCAAAATATTTTCTTAATTTCAGATACTGAGTGAATTCAGCCAATATATTCTTTGGCTTTTCTCAGACAGGAGTCATAGGAGAAAGACCAAAAAGTATATTGCCCAAAAACATTAAAAAATCAGAATAAAAGACTGGAATTGAACTTTGGCCACTACAGAATGATACTGGCCAAAATGTGGTTATAAAAATATAAAATATGAAGATAATACAAAAGAGTTACATCCCTTCAGGAAGTAGGTAATCATGGCTCTCCACACATTCCCTTTATCTGATAAATGCCTTGACCTTCAGGGAAAGATAGTAGAGTGCTTCTCCATTGCCTACATCATGGTTTGAAATTTAGTGTTCCATCTCTTAGACAGAAGGCCCAGTCCATCTTGCTATTTAACCAGCAGCAAGGATGGGAAGAAAAAATGGATCAATATTTTTTCCAAGTTCATTACCCACTTGAATTCAGGGTTATCCTTCTTCTGGGGTGGTTGCTACCCAAGGCCAGATGACCCAGACTATCCTATTAGCTGGTGGAAGACGACACAGGTTCATCTGCAATCTACTCCATCAGATGAGAGACTTTGTAAATCACAAATACAATAGTAACTCCTTCCTGCTTATTTCTACTTTCAATGCCAAGAACTTTTACATGATCCATGAAAAAAGAAATGTCAATGAAATAATTAAATTTGATTCAGACAAGCAGCTCCAAAATTCTTCTTGTATTTTGAATCGCCTGATATTACAAAAGTAAAACTTTAATAGATGGAAATACACGTGGATTATGGGAAAACCATTTTTTTGGCTTGGTAAAACCTTTCAAAACAGCCAAGATAGAATGCAAAAATTCTATAGTCTTAACATTATTCACAATTTTGGAAAATAAATTTAACAACAAAAAACCCAAAAAAAACCCATTAAAACTCAAGAAAAAAATAATGAAATTTAACTTTAATCCTAGAGGCTGCAGCCCAACATATACCATTTTTCATTGTTAAAAAAATGGTTTCACCAATGTAAGAATTTTTGTGTGTTCTAATCCATATTATAATGGCAAATTGTTTGATAAATATCGTTCAGTTCACACTCCTCCCAGGTCTTTTAAACAGGAGTAGAGGTTTATTTTTTTGTTTTTACTTCTGTTAAATATCTCACATATCTTACAATATTACATATATTGAAAACATTGGTTCCTGTACTATCATCAGAGTTCTGCAACATTGATCCTGAAGAGTACCAGGATAGGTGACCGCTTGGGAATTCCAGGTGTTGTAAGCATTGATTTGCAGGTGATGCAATGGATAATGGATATTGGCTTGGAATTGAAAATCTGAGTTCTATTTCTTGTTGGAGATATTATATTCACTTATGCGTAAATAACTATGAGTCCAACTCTTCTCCCCACTAGCTATAGGTTAATTAGTAAGACTTGTATCACTAAACCATTATCTCCACCCCCAGCCCAAATATAATTTCTTACAATCTAAAAATATTTTCTGGCTTTAAATAACCTGCAAAGGGTTGATAAGCTGTAGAAAATGAATCAATCAATGAAATACTAATTAGCTACACAGGCATGTCTTTTAGTTTTATTTACATTCTCAATTGGATATGTGTCTCAACAAGCCATTAACAAAATTGCATTTGAGAACAGTGGAATGAGTGGGTGGTTAGCAGGGGAAAGTCATTCAGGCTAAAGTAATAGGCTACTGGAAACACATTCACCTACTCATGGGGTATTGTAGATTGTGATAATTTCCTGGCAATATCTACTCTACCCTCTGATTTTTCATTAGAATTGGAGTTAAAAGAAACTATATGCTTTCTGAATTTAATAAATTTAACACAATACATTTTGAAATACTATTCGTGGGGCATTGTCTTGTATGGTAAATATAGCCCCAAAACTACATTTTAACTTGAATAATTGGGGGCTGTCACATTTTATGCAGGTAATATGTTATGTTCACACTCATGGTGAGTGACGCATTGATTGTATTGTATTATAAGAGATCCGTTTTGTGTTCATATAATATTTTATTCAAATTTCTAGTGGTTACTCCTATATATTCCTTGTGGCAATCATTACCTGCTATAGAGTAAATTCTCCCTTCAGGTTTTACGTTGTGGTATATCTGTGTTTGCTATCAAACGCCCCATTTAAAATATTATAAATATATTTTTTAATTGTTTTCTTGTGTTGATTATTTTCCGGGATTATATCTCGGGAAAATAATAATTAAGAAAGAACGAAAACTTTTATTTTTAAAAATCGAATTAAAAAGCCAATATTAAGGAATTTGTAGGTTTCAAAAATTCAGATAAATTAATTTTATTTTCAGTTTACAAAAATCTCTTTGTAATTCCCAGAAATATTATGACTAAAACCAGAAATAACTTGAAGTTAGTCGTTAGAGATATTCAGGCAGCTATATGACTAATCATGAAAACTTAACTTACTACCTGGTTAAATATTAAACTCAAAGGAAAAAAGATGTCCCTTCAGAATGGAGAAAATCATGGATCTCCATGTTCATTTTTTCTTTGTGTTTGTTTGTTCCAATCCATAAGAATAACTACTAGGAATGCACCATGCCTGAATTTAAAAAAAAAATCAAATCCTACAGATGCATGCTGGGATATCTCATTAGCATCTATCTATCTATCTATCTATCTATCTATCTATCTATCTATCTATACTGGATCTAAGAAGGATGCGTGAATATTTAAAATTGTGCTGCAAATAAAATATGCAATATCCACAAACATAAATTATAAGAAATGGCCAAATAGTAACGATATTTAATCACGACAAAAAATCCATGTTTGAAACAACAGATTAAATTTTATATACACAATTTACAATTTTTTTGTTTGTAATGATCTATGCAAAGGTATAGAGAAAAAGTTCTTTGCTGTTTGAGAAATGTTCAATGTTTAAAAAGTCGTCTGCCTTTGATTGAAAGGTTGAATTTAACTTAGACAAAAGATTTTTCTGTGAAAGATATTAAGTGAAAAAGTTTGTTGTGGAAATTTTTCTAATCTCTCATAAAGAAAGTTTGTTTCTTTGGCGGCAATTTTGACACATAATTCCCGTGTGTATCTTTGCATGTGCGAGTCTCAAAATGTGACGAAAATTTGTTTGCTCTTTCTATTTATCGTTTTTTTTAACAACAAAATCGGCTCCATGCTGGGATATCTCATTAGCAAATATCTATCTATCTATCTATCTATCTATCTATCTATCTACAGGGTGTGATAGGTAAATTACTGAAAAAAATTTAGTTTATAATAGCCAAAAATTCATACTCAGATGTCCTCAAGGACATATGGCACAGTGGATAAAGGCATTGGTTAGATCCAGTGACAGACCCAAAGAGTGTGAGTTCAATAACCGGTTCAGGCAGTGGAGAACTTTCAGAGGGAAAATTAGCAGAAGATAACTGATAACTGACATCCATCAAAAATGGTTCGTGGAACTAGAACAGTCTACCCCAGTGATCGAAATAAAGGGTTTGGTTTGAAATTCCAACCACCTGAAGAAGGCTGGAGCGTACAACGGCCGAAACATTGTGACAAATATGGCGACAAAGGTGAGGACAATAGTCCGACTAATGTAAATACTGTACATAATACCTCATCTCAGAAATATAGACAGACTCTAAAAAATGTATATTAGACAATTAAAAAAAGTAAAATAATGTATATTACACAAATTAAAAAAGTAAAAAATGTATATTTGACAAGTAAAAGATAATTTAAAAAAGTAAAAATATATATTAGACAATTAATAAAGGTAAAAAAAGTATATATTAGACAATTAAAAAAAGTAAAAATGTATATTAGACAAATTAAAAAATAGAAAATGTATATTAGACAATTAAAAAAGTAAAACATGTATATTACGCTATTAATAAAAGTAAAATAATGTATATTAGACAACTAAAAAACGTAAAAAATGTATATTAGACAACTGAAAAAAGTAAACATTTTATATTAGACATTTAAAAAAGTAAAAAATGTAAATTATACAATTAAAAAAATGAAAAAATATGTATTAGAAAATTAAAAAAAGTAAAAAATGTATATTAGACAATTACAAAGTAAAAAATGTGTATTAGACAATTAAAAAATAAAAAATGTATATTAGACAATTAAAAAAGTAAAAAATATATTCGAGAATGGAAAAAGTAAAAAATGTATATTAGACAATTAAAAAGAAGTAAAAAATGTATATTAAACAATTAAAATATACAAATGTATATTGGACAATTAAAAAAGTAAAAATTTATATTGGACAATTAAAAAAAGTAAAAAATGTATATTAGACAATTGAAAAAGTAAAAAATGTATATTAGACAATTGAAAGAGGTAAAACATGTATATTACACAATTACAAAAAGTAAAAATGTATATTAGACAATTAAAATGTAAAAATGTATATGAGGCAATAAAAAAAGTAAAAAATGTATATTAGACGATTAAAAGAAAGTAAAAAATATATTTTAGACAATTAAAAAAGTAAAAAATGTATATTAGACAATTGAAAAAGGCAAAAAATGTATATTACAAAAATTACAAAAAGTAAAAATGTATATTATACAAGTAAAAAAAGTAAAAGATGTATATTAGACAATAAAAAAAATAAAAAAAATATTTATTAGACAATTAAAAAAAGTAAAAAAATGTATATTAGGCAATTAAAAAAGTAAAAATACATATTACACAATTACAAAACGTAAAAATATATATTAGACAATTAAAAAAAGTAAAAGAATGCATATTAGACGATTAAAAAAGTAGAAATATATATTAGACAATTAAAAAAGTAAAAGAATATATATTAGCAAATTAAAAAAAGTAAAAATATATATTAGACAATTAAAAAAGTGAAAAATGTTTATTAGACAATTAAAAAAAGTAAAAATGTATATTAGACATTAAAAAAGTAAAAATTGTATATTAGACAATTAAAATGCAAAAAAATATATTAGACAATTAAAAAAGGAAAAAATATATAGTAGACAATTAAAAAAAGGAAAAATGTATCTTAGACAATTAAAAAATGTAAAAATTGTATATTAGACAATTAAAAAAGTAAAAAATGTATATTAGACAATTGAAAAAATAAAACCATGTATATTAGACAATTAAAAAAAGTAAAAAATATTTATTAGACAATTAAAAAAGTAAAAAATGTATATTGGGCAATTAAAAAAGTAAAAAATATATATTAGACAATTACAAAATGTGAAAATATATATCAGATAATTAAAAAAAAGTAAAAAATGTATTTTAGACAATTAAAAAAAAGTAAAAAGTATTATATAACAATTAAAAAAGTAAAAATGTATATTGGACAATAAAAAAAGTAAAAAATATACATTAGACAATTAAAAGAAAGTAAAAAATGTATATTGGACAATTAAAAAAGACAAAAAGTATATTAGATAATTAAAGAAGTTAAAAATGTATAATAGCCAAATAAAAAAGGCAAATATATATTACACAATTAAAAAAAGCCCAAAATATACATTAGACAATTAAAAAAAGCAAAAGATGTATGTTAGAATATTAAAAATGTCAAAAATGTATATTAGACAATTAAAAAAGTAAAAAATGTATATTAGACAATTGAAAAAATAAAACCATGTATATTAGACAATTAAAAAAAGTAAAAATAGATATCAGACAATTAAAAAAAGTAAAAAATATATATTAGATAATTAAAAAAGTAAAAAATATATTAGACAATTAAAAAAAGTAATAAATGTATATTGGACAATTAAAAAAAGTAAAAAATATATATTAGACAATTGAAAAAGTAAAAAATGTATATTAGACAAGTAACTAAAGTAAGAAAACATATATTAAACAATTTCAAAGGTAAAAAATATATATTAGACAATTAAATAAAGTAAAAAATGTATATTAGAAAATTAAAAAAAGAAAGAATGTATAAGAGACAATTAAAAAAAGTAAAAAAAATGTGTATTAGACAAATAAAAGTAAACGTAATGTATATTTAAACAATTAAAATTAAATAATGTATATTAGACAATTAAAAAAAGTAAAAAATATATATTAGTTAAAAAAAAAAGCTAAAAAGTTATATATAAGACAATTAAAAAAGTAAAAATGTATATTAGAAAATTAGCAAATGAAAAAAATTATATCAGACAAAGAAATTAAATAAAATTCAAAAAATGTATATTGGACAATTAAAAAAAGGAAAAAATGTATATTAAACAATGAAAAAAGTTAAAAATGTATATTAGACAAGTAAAAAAGTAAAAAATCTATATTACACAATTAAAAAAATAAAAAAATATATAATAGACAATTAAAAAAGTAAAAATGTATATTAGAAAAATTAAAAAACAAAAAAATGTATATTAGGTAAAAAATTAAAAAATGTATATTAGACAATAAAAAAGGTAAAAATATATATTAGACTATTGAAAAATTTGAAAAAAGGTATATTAGACAATTAAAAAAGTAAAAACATTGTTTAGACAATTAATAATAGTAAAACATGTATATTAGGCAATGAAAAAAGGAAAAATGTATATTAGACAATTAAAATGAAAAAATTTATCAGACAATGACAAAAAGTAAAAAATATATATTAGACAATGAAAAAATTAAAAAATGTATATTAGACAATTAAAAAAAGTAAAAAATATATATTAGACAAATTAAAAACGTAAAATAAGTATATACGACAATTAAAAAAAGTAAAAAATATATATTACACAAAGAAAAAAGGTAAAAATGTATATTAGACAATGAAAAATGTAAAAAATGTATATTAGACAATTAAAAAAAGTAAAAAAATATATATTAGGCAATTAATAAAAGTAAAAATGTATATCAGACAATTAAAAAAATAAAAAATATATATTAGAAAATTAAAAAAAGTAAAAAAATGTAAAATGGACAATTAAAATGAAAATGTATTATGAAAAACTAAAAATGTATAATTGAAAAAATGTATAACTGAAAAAGAATGAATGTATAATTGACAATGAAAATTAGACAATTAAAAAAAGTAAAAATATTCAGTAGACAATTAAAAAAAGTAAAAAAATGTATAGTAGACAATTAAAATAGTAATAAATATATATTAGACAATTAAAAATGTTAAAAATGTATATTAGTCAATTAAAAAATAAAAAATGTATATTAGACAATGAAATATGTAAAAAATGTTTATTAGTCAATAAAAAAGTTAAAAATGGATAATAAACAATTAAAAGGTAACAAATGTATATTAGACAATTTTTATCGAATCCACAAAATATTGGTGTCCAATTGTCGGTAATTTCTTGCCTAATCCATAATTAACTAAGATTATTCTACACCTTGATTAAAGTCGACTAGTGTTAGCTCATTTGCGGAATATTTTCAAGCGGCCCTAAACTGAGAAATCAGTAATAATTCACTTGTTTATAACTTTTTTCCAGTGAAAGAAATATTTTCAAAATGGGTATCAAATTGTGTGCAATTATTTGATTTGTCTATGTTTACAGGGATTTTTCATTTCATCAGATAGTAAAAAGTACAGGATTTACCATGTGCGCGGTATGTCGTCTGACAATTTACAGCGTCCGAATTCCAGTGTGCACAATAAGACTGCATTTCTCATTTTTCGTTTTTATCGAATAACAAAAAATTGGTGTCCAATTGTCGGTAATTTCTTGCCTTATCCATAATTACAAAAGTTTTTTGGACATATTGACTAGAGTCGAGGCGAAATTCAACGATATGGGGACTTGTGTTAGCACATTTGCGCAATTATTCATGCGGCCCTAAACTGGGAAATCTGACATAATTCACTTGTTTATAACTTTTTTACAGTGAAAGAAATATTTTCAAAATGGGTATCAAATTGTGTGCAATTATTTGATTTCTCTATGTATACAGGGATTTTTCATTTGGTCAGATATTAAATAGTACAGCTTTCACGATGTGCGCGGTATGTAGTCGGACAATTTACAGCCTCCGAATTCCACTGTGCACAATAAGACTGCATTTCTAATTTCTCCTTTTTATCGAATCCACAAAATATTGGTGTCCAATTGTCGCGAATTTCTTGCCTTATCCATAATTACAAAAGTTTGTTCTACATATT
Source organism: Acanthosepion esculentum (assembly GCA_964036315.1). Lineage (NCBI taxonomy): Eukaryota > Metazoa > Mollusca > Cephalopoda > Sepiida > Sepiidae > Acanthosepion > Acanthosepion esculentum. The sequence continues at coordinate 3,494 of CAXIWW010000036.1, read as the reverse complement.
GATTAGTGTCGAGGCTAAATTCAACGATATGGGGACTTGTGTTAGCTCATTTGCGGAAATTGCCATGCGGCCCTAAACTGGGAAATCAGTCATATTTCACGTGTATATAACTTTTTTCCAGTAAAAGAAATATTTTCAAAATGGGTATCAAATTGCGTGCAATTATTTGATTTGACTATGTTTACAGGGATATTTCATTTGGTCGGATAGAAAAAGTACAGCATTCACCATGTGCGCTGTATGTCGTCTGACAATTTACAGCGTCCGAATTCCAATATGCACAATAAGACTGCATTTTTAATTTGTCCTTTTTATCGAATCCACAAAATATTCGTGTCCAATTGTCGAAAATTTCTTGCCTTATCCATAATTGCAAAAGTTTTTCCTACACATTCATTAGAGTAGAGGCGAAATTCAACGATATGGGGACTTGTGTTAGCTCATTTGCGGAAATATACATGCGGCCCTAAATTGGGAAATCAGTCATAATTCACTTGTTTATAACTTTTTTCCAGTAAAAATTTTTTTTTCACAATATGTATCAAATTGTGTGCAATTATGTGATTTGTCTATGTTTATACGAATATTTCATTTGGTCAGATAGTAAAAAGTACAGCTTTCACCATGGGCGCGGTATGTCGTCTGACAATTTACAGCGGCCGAATTCCAGTGTGCACAATAAGACTACATTTCTAATTATTCGTTTTCATCGAATCCACAAAATGTTGGTGTCCAATTGTCGTAAATTTCTTGCCTTATCCATAATTACAAGAGTTTTTTCAACACATTGACTAGAGTCGAGGCGAAATTCAACGATATGGCGACTTGTGTTAGCTCATTTGCAAAAATCTTCATGCGGCCATGAACTGGAAAATCAGTCATATTTAACTTACTTATAATTTTTTTCAAGTAAAAAAATATTTTCAAAATGGGTATAAAATTGTGTGCAATTATTTGATTTGTCAAGGTTTAAAGGGATTTTTCATTTGGTCAGATAGTAAAAAGTACAGCTTTCACCATGTGCGCGGTATGTCGTCTGACAATTTACATCATCCGAATTCCAGTGTGCACAATAAGACTGCATTTCTAATTTTTCATTTTTATCGAATCCACAAAATATTGGTGTCCAATTGTCCGGAATTTCTTGCCTTATCCATAATTACAAAACTTCTTCCTACACCTTGACTAGAGTCAAGGCGAAATTCAACGATATGGTGACTTGTGTTAACTCATTTGCGTAAATTGTCATGCGGCCCTAAACTGGGAAATCAGTCATATTTCATTTGCTCATAACTTTTTTACAGTAAAAAAATATTTTCAAAATGGATATCAAATTGTGTGCATTTATTTGATTTTTCTATGTTTACAAAGATTTCTCATTTGCTCAGATAGTTAAAATTACAGCTATCACCATGTGGGCGGTATGTCGTCTGAAAATTTACAGCGTCCGAATTCCAGAGTTCACAATACGACTGCATTTCTAATTTTTCCTTTTTATCGAATCCACAAAATATTGGTTTCCAATTGTCGGGAATTTCTTGCCTTATCCATAATTACAAAAGTGTTTTCGACACCTTCATTAGAGTCGAGGCGAAATTCAACGGTATGGGCACTTGTGTTAGCACATTTGCGGATAATTTTCAAGCGGCCCTAAACTGGGAAATCAGTCATATTTCACTTGTTTATAACTTTGTTCCAGTAAAAGAAACATTTTCAAAATGTGTTTTAAATTGTGTGCAATTATTTGGTTTGTCTATGTTTACAGGGATTTTTCATTTGGTCAGATAGTAAAAAGTACAGCTTTCACCATGTGCGCGGTATGTCGTCTGACAATTTACAGCGTCTGAATTCCACTGTGCACAATAAGAGTGCATTTGTAATTTTTGCTTTTTATAGAATCCACAAAATATTGGTGTCAAATTGTTGGGAATTTCTTGCCTCATCCATAATTACAAAAGTTTGTTCGACACCTTGAATAGAGCCGAGGTAAAATTCAACGGTATGGGGACTAGTGTTAGCTCATTTGCGGAAATTTTCATGCGGCCCTAAACTGGGAAATCAGTGATATTTCACATGTTAATAACTTTTTTCCAGTAAAAGAAATATATCTTCAAAATGGGTATAAATTGTGTGCAATTATTTGATTTGTCTATGTTTACAGGGATTTTTTATTTGCTCAGATAGTAAAAAGTACAGCTCTCACCATGTGCGCGGTATGTCGATTGACAATTTACAGCGTCCGAATTCCAGTGTGCACAATAAGAATGCATTTCTACTTTTTCCTTTTTAGAGAATCCACAAAATATTGGTGTCAAATTGTCGGGAATTTCTTGCCTTATCCATACTTACAAAAGTTTTTTCGACACGTTGAATAGAGTCGAGGCGAAATTTAACGGTATGGGGACTTGTGTTAGCTCATTTGCGGAAATTGTCATGCGGACCTAAACTGGGTAATCAGTCATAATTCACTTTTTTATAACATTTTTCCAGTAACAGAAATATTTTCAAAATGGGTATCAAATTGTATGCAATTATTTGATTTGTCTATGTTTACAGGGATGTTTCTTTTGCTCAGATAGTAAAAAGTACAGCTTTCACCATGTGCGCGGCATGACGTCTGACAATTTACAGCGTCCGAATTCCAGTGTGCACAATAAGACTATATTTCTACTTTTTCCTTTTTATAGAATCCACAAAATATTCGTTTCAAATTGTCGAGAATTTCTTGCATTATCCATAATTACAAAAGTTTGTTGGACACCTTGAATACAGTCGAGGCAAAATTCAACGGTATGGGGACTAGTGTTAGCTCATTTGCGGAAATTTTCATGCGGACCTAAACTGGGTAATCAGTCATAATTCACTTGTTTATAACTTTTTTCCAGTAAAAGAAATATTGTCAAAATGGGTATCAAATTGTGTGCAATTATTTGATTTGTCTATGTATACAGGAATTTTTCTTTTGCTCAGATAGTAAAATGTACAGCTTTCACCATGTGCGCGGTATGTCGTCTGACAATATACAGCGTCCGAATTCCAGTGTGAACAATAAGAATGCATTTGTAATTTTTCCTTTTTATAGAATCCACAAAATATTGCTGTCCAATTGTCGGGAATTTCTTGCCTTATCCATAAGTACAAACGTTTGTTCGACACCTTGAATAGAGTCGAGGCAAAATTCAACGGTATGGGGAGTAGTGTTAGGTCATTTGCGGAAATTTTCATGCGGACCTAAATTGGGTAATCAGTCATAATTCACTTTTTTATAAATTTTTTCCAGTCAAAGAAATATTTTCAAAATGGGTATCAAATTGTGTGCAATTATTTGATTCGTCTATGTATACAGGGATTTTTCATTTGCTCAGATAGTAAAAAGTACAGCTTTCACCATGTGTTCGGCATGACGTCTGACAATTTACAGCGTCCGAATTCCAGTGTGCACAATAAGACTGCATTTCTACTTTTTCCTTTTTATAGAATCCACAAAATATTGG